>JAWWLZ010000094.1:30432524-30446046 GCA_035041345.1 Poliocrania exsul
CATATGGCTCATGTCTTTATAGAGGCAAAGAGTATATGGAATTATCTTAAGTACAAGTGTATGTTTTCAAAATAATGTAGAGATAATTGCTTTGTTTTGAAATTCAAGATAAAAATGAGAGTGTTTCTTTTAGTTTGTTTTGTTTATTCTTGTAGAGGACATAGTTTACCTGCTGCAAAGTTTTCGTCATTCCCTGAAAAAGCCATTGATAGAGGTAATGCTCTGCATGGCTTGAGAACTGAAACTAAAGTCCATCTAGAATGCTTAAGTAAACACATACTGAAAAAACTCAAAACTAATGCAAGTGCCAAATTTTCTTTGCTTAAAGGAGTTGTGATCTCTTATTTATATGTACACAGTCTAATTCTGTCAGGGACTCTGTTTCTTTTAGGCACTTACATAAACACATCAAAAAACACTTAGGGGAAGTGCATTTTCAAAATCACAGATCTATCATTTCTCTGTTTGATTATGTGGATTTTTTTCTCACAGAGAGAAGTGAATGCTTATTAATATAGTGAGTATTTCTAGTATTCCTTTAATATCATTATCAGCTTACAGGTTTCAGAATAGATACATGTAGATAGTATTTTACAAGGAATCTTTAGTGCACAGTTTAATAGATTGTAAAGTTACACTAATGGTGTATTTTTAGTAGAACAGATAATAGAATCGTAAGCACATACCAAGTGTAGAGCTTGGTTGACTGACTCTACATGACCAAATATGAGTTTTGACATGTATTGAAAGAGAGATCTCACAGTTTCTCACAGTCTTTACTGTCCATTTCATCTGAAAAATAATGAAGCTTACTAGAATGGAAGTAATTTCTGAAGAAGAGTTGAGATGGTGTTGATTTTTCTACTTGGTATTTCCTTTTTATTTAGAGATTTAAGCAGGTGAATGTAATATCTTTGAAGAATATCAGCCATGAGAAGTCAGCTTTAGCAAATAATGTAGTTATTTTGTCTTAAATAACTATAGCTTATGAAAACTGTTGTTGTGAAAAGTATTTTAAATAATATGTAAATTATTTTTTTCATAAAAAGTGTTACCGATTTATTTTTGATTTTCAGATATGTGTGAATATAGTATGAAGGATTTTTTTGCCTATTGCAAATAAAAAATTACTCTGGACTAGTCTGCACTACTGCAGAAGTGAGATATTGGGACAGAAACTATTCAGTGTAGCTCATTGATTTTTGAGTGTCTGATTAAAGTAAATTGCATCAATCACTGGGGTGGCAATGTAGAAATATGGAAGTGGTGTAATAGTAGTAATCATTTCCATAATGAAAAAGTCAGCTTTAAGAATGTGCGTAGGAGGAAAATGTTTTCCAAGAACTAACTGCGTTTAAATATCATTTCATCTAAACAGAACACACCTCCATATGACTGATATTTTCATTTTTCATAATCATTGACATTCTTTGTCAGAAGTTGCTTTTGATTCCATCTTCCTGGACCTGGCCTGCTAAGTTTTATTTCTGTACACACACACAAAAAAATAAAAATAGTATGCCTTATTCTGATTTTCATTACATCATATGCTGAGTCAAATTTTTTCAGCACTTGTTTGTTGGTTATTACCATGGATAGTCTGGCAGTTATCTCTATGTCCTCTTTTACTTAAAATTTACTACTTTTAAACACAATCAGAATTAAGCCAGGTACTTACTTCAACAGTGTTAAGAAGATTTTTTTAAAATGACTGATTTATTGTATTAAGGACTCAAAATACTTTGAAAAAGATACAAACCTCTCTACTTAGCTGAGGCAGTCTTTTACAGTGTGTGGTTAAGAAAAGTCCAGATTGATTCAATGATTCGTCACACTTCTCTTTATATCTTTCTGGGGAAGAAGTCAGATGTTGAATATGAAATTAGGTGAAATCTGACTTGATACACAGTAGGTAGTGTATTGTTGTTGCAAAGGCTGTTTCTTAATGCTTTGCTGTCATACTTCTTGTTTAATAGTACCGACGCAGAAAGTAAACAATGAAATCACACATTAGTTTGAAAATCCTGCATCTTGGAGAAAATGCGGATGCTTGAATTCCTCTGCTTACTTAATTATTCTAGCTCAAATTCATGTTTATGATATGAAAAAAGATTTAACAAATGTACTTACAGTCTTCTACTTCCAGTCTGCTTAGAAAACAGACGTCTTAAGCTTCACTGTAATTTGTCAATAGAACTTTGCAGGTAAGATAAATAAGAATAAATATGCCTACTATGAAGTCTACGCTGTTTATCTATGCTTGGCATCACTGAAACTTTGATTGCTTAACCTGTCCTGTGATGGCAGGCAAATATGAATGACTCAAAAAAATTAAAATTTAATTCACACAACCACAGACTATCATTTACTGAGGAGAGGGATTTTAGTGAACTATTTAACACAGGCTGAATGCATAGAAACTGATACTATAGTTGTGGATTTGAATGTTTTCATGAATGCAGCCAAATGTAGACTTACAAAATAACTTAGTAAAGAAAATATATACATAACATTACATTGCAGCTAAGTAAATTTAATGATATGAAACTTACGTATACTTTTAACTTCAACTATTCCCTGCCTTAGGGCCATGCCCCAAGATGCTTGGCTCTTTCTACAGATGGCTGCTTACTGTACTTGCTCTTTCAAATGACTTTAAACAGAGCTGATGCAAAGTAGTTCAGTGAATGCTTAGTGAAATCACAGAATCATGTATGTTGTAAAAGACTGCAATATTTTAAAAGGATGGGGTTGAAGGGATTGATACTATACCTGAAGCAGTTTTATTCACTGTAAATTTAAGAATTAACACTTTAAAATAACTTTCATTTTCACCTTGTGCAGAGTGTTGTATACATACATGTGCATGTATGCATGCACTAGTGGTTTGGGGTGAATGGTAATTCACTAGCTGCTGTAAGAGCAATTTTTTCTATTTCTTTTTTAACATGTATTTTTCTAGACGAATTTTATGTAATTTCAGCTTAATGTTTTATTTTAGAAACAATTTGTGGAACTGTTTCAAAAAATCTGAACGATGATGACTCCAACATTCCTATTAAGTGCTTTGGAAAACAGCAAGCTACCTAAGTATCTGGTTGCTATGAAAGAAAGTGGAATTTAGGGAACAAAAGCCTGTAGTCACCAGCACCATTTTCTGCTGACATTGAAGAAATTGATATAATATCTTTGTTTAATTCTTGACAACTAAGCATTCAAAAAGCAAATTGTCTGTTTTGACTGCTGCTGAAAGATATTTGTGTTTCTTTAAATGTTTACCTGTTAAAATGTAAAAAAAATGCATAAAAGTGTTACTGATGTTTATCCAACATCTGTCTTTATCTTTTTTCTTTTTCTGTTTTCTTTAAGGCTATTAGTTGTGGTGACAGTATTTGCTTTCCTTGCATGCAGGATGTTAGTAGTGCCATTTTCCATTGTTATGGCATGCAGGTTGTTCGTTTTCAGTTGAGCTGTAATCATTGTCCATGCTACTGTCACTCTAAGGCAGTGATGCTACACTAGCTTTAAATTTGAAACATTTTACTCAATATTTGATAATATGAGAGAGAAAGGATTGATTGGCTGAACAGGTAGCACCAGTTAACTATCAAGTTACTACGCTGAAAAAAAAAAAAAGAATTCTTGAAGGCCATCAGTGAGGAAGCTCAGTGGGTTTTATAGTAATCTCAGAAAGAACAGAAGGTGTTTTCTCAAATTTCAGGTCTGACAGGTGAAACTTCATGTATTGAAATGGAGGAGCTGAAAAACTCCTGTACAGCTTGTAGAAAATGAAACTGTGTCAGTTTTGTGGGCATCAGTGGAGCATAGCCAATGTGATTGTGTAACCCAAATAGCTCTTACTACAATCCCAGTTTCTTTTTATCTTCACATTTAAAAAATAAGGCAAAGGTCTTTTAGTGACTGTGGCAGAATGAGAAGTGAAAACTGTTGAGATTTCTGCTAACTACCTTTTGTGTTAAAGCACTACTTTGACCTTAGCATATCTTTGTATGTCAAGCCTTCTGGCCAGTTAAGGATTTGTATCACACTTTAATCCTTCTTTTATGGAAGAGTTAATATGGCATAGTTTCTCAGTTTAGAAAATGTCTTATTATATGGATCACTTTGTCTCAATGGAATAAGAACTCACTGAACTGTGGTCCACATAGACTTGTTTTATAATCATATGAATAAGTGTTTGGGTATCATATTATTCATACTATGAAGCTAGTGCAGTGAAATTAGGCAATTTTGAATATGTTTGTTTTTTTAAAAATCAGGCCACTCCAAAACCAAATTACTTGTATGTTCTACTTTATCTCTGTGACATTTGAACAAGTGATTTAAAGGAACTTCCAAGTTTTTTTATAACTGTAAAACTAACACAGTAAAACTGAATAATTGAGAAGATTTTGTAGAATCTGTAATAAGTCCTTTTATAATTACTTGGTATCATTAATTTGGACTATTGTAGCACAATAACACTCTGGCAATGGATGAGAAGCCTGTTTTTTAAGGGAAGGTACAAAGAGGAGCAAGGTGATTGCTCTGGATGAAAAATACTTACAATTTAAGTGTAAGTATAAGCATAGAAAAGATGCAATATATGGTTTCAAAATATAAGGAAGCGGTGAGACTGCGATATTTGATGTGATGGGTGATTGTTTGAGTAACGCTGCAGTCTCTTCAGTTTTCTTCAGGCATCACAGTAAAAGGAAATTTAAGGCCTGAGTTGAGGAGGATAGTGAATATTCTATACGACTACTTTCTAGCAGGAGGTATATAAATGAATAAGGTGCAAAGGTGCTTATTTCACAACATGAGAAGTGAATGGTGAAGTCTGGCATTACAAGTTCAAAGAGCAGGTTCGGTCTTTCAGTACAGAATGAGACTTCATGGATAGGATAAAATAAAAAAACCCTAAATGCATTGCACTGATATTTTACTCAGTAGAGGCAGAGCAGGGTCAACAAAAGATGCAGAGAGAGGAATTTCAAGAGCAGAAACAGAGTAGAGGCACTGTCTCTGACATTTAGAGAATGAAGTGTTTGCTGAAGTTTCGTCCTTATACATTGGTCAGCAAAGGTGTGAAGGCTAATTTGTATACACCATAAACTAAAGCTGTTGTTTCTTTTAACAAAACAAAAGACTGCCATTGGCATTCCCAAGATATTGTAGATGGAGAAAAAATAGTATGTCTTCAATATTCTATCAATATGTTACTTCTGATCTTTATGACAAACCTTTTTTGATCTGCAGAATAGTTGATTGATGCTGCAAATGAAGCTCAGTGGGAATACGCTGTGGAAATAAGGTTTTGAACTGGCAAAGTAGTTGCAGGAAAGCACTAAAGAAATAAGAATACACTTGGTGGAGTAAATATAGCTTGAACTGTGAATCTCTTATGTGTAGTTTCCAATAGTTGAGGTAATTGTGCAAACCATTTCATGGTCTCCTCCTTTTTCTCTCTGATCTCTTAATGATTCCATTAAGTCATAGATAAAGGTGTTACTAGAATTTTTGTCTCTGACAGAGATTTACAATTTGTAAGCTTGTCTAGTTTTCTCTATATTAAAACAAGAAGGAAATTCTAAATCAAACAAAATTTAAAATGCACTGTTAGTGAAACTGCAATAGGCTAAATATTTTTTAGTTCATTATTTTATCTCCTGATGTTCACATAGCCTAATAATCCTAAACAGTTGATTGGTCCACAGAGAAGTTTAAGAACTGGTTGAAGTATGTCAGCTCAAATTTAAACTTTCAAATGCAAAGGTGAATAGGGGCTATAGTTTTCCGGTTATGATTCTCTAGTTTACATGTTGGGATTATTTGAGTAAGTGAGACTTTAGAATCAGAGAACTTGTATTGCATACCCAAAGATCTGTCTAGTCCCATGTCTTGTCTCCCACAGGGCAAGTGTATATAAATGAAACCTCTCTTTATTACTTAATCAGTCTCTGGTTTTTTGATTAAGAATTTTCTGAGCTGAATGAGGTTTATATATTTTTAATAAGTCTCCATGGATTTTGCTTCCATGAATTTGTCTAATCTTTCCTCCCCTTAAGCCTCTGATTTGTTACAAGCTTTGTTCAGAACTTGTACCACTGAGCTGATTTTGCACAGAGGGATCTGTAGATTCTAATGTAAAAGTCACCTGATATTTAAGTGATGTTCAAATTATCTAAGCACCATTTTTTTAAAGGACCATTACATCATTACTAATGTCTGCAACTGTGGATTCTCTAAGCAGTAAGGGAAGTGGAAGTGTGACAAAACTCATGCATGTTGTTGATTATCTGCTCCCTCAGTCCCTGCTCCTTACCTCACTCACACTAGCTTATTTGAGTCTCTGTGTTACCTGACAAAGAGCATGGCTTCATTGAATGCTTGTTCTGGTGACCTAGCTAGAACTTTTTCTCCATGTAGTTTGTTAATTTAAATAGTTACTGGGAAGGGTGTCAGCATATTACGAGCCCTGTTGTGAGAAGAGATTGCTCTTTACTATCTGACCCTCAGCTGCCTGTCTTGCCCCTTGCAGAACAGCCTGTTTAAACCTGTTATAGTCAAAATAAAAAGGTCTACCAAAGAGCTAAAATTTAAGCTGTCCAGGCTGATTTTGGCTACAGCAGATTCATGGAATCTGATTCAGAGTCCAGGGATCAGTTGTAGAAGCAACCACAGGAGTGTTTAGAGAAGCAGTAATCTCTTGCAACAGCTGGACCTGTCTAATTGACTGAGCTAATATCATACAAGATGAAATTCACTTGTATGTTCTTGAATGATATAACAACTTAGGTTGGACAGTCACTTCTGAGCTCAAATATTCCAGTTCCCTGTTCAAGTTACATCGGGTTAGTCAGGGTCTTGTCCTGCCAAGTTTTATATGTCTTAAAGGTTAGTTATTAATCAGCCTGGTTCTGCGGTTTGACCACCTTCCTTGTGAAGATTTTTTTCATTCTATTTTATTACAATTTCGCTTGTTGATACTTGTGCCTTTTCCATCTGAGTCTCTTACTGTGTATCTCTGAGATAAGTTAGTCTCTGTCTTTTCTGTAATTATTCTTTAACTAGTTGATAATAACAACAAGAATACTGTGGTAGGCTTCTGAAAACTTCCTAAATTTGTGGTAAATTACAGTCTTTTGTCTCCTCTCATCATTTGAGTCAACCAGGCACTTCCAGTCCTGTGAATACAAATGACTTTCAGAAAGATTTGCACTGTAGTCTTCCTATGGCCCTGGATTCAGCTGGGTGGCTTGTAGTTCCCTTTGAGCCTCCTTCTTGAAGGATATGACATTTTTATTTTTATAGTCTTCACATCAGATACTTCACCTGATTCTTGTGACCTTCCAAAGAAGAGATTTATTACAATGACATTATCCAGCTTCTTTAGCACCCTTGGATACATCCCATCTTGTCCCTTGAGACCTGGAAGTGTCATGTTATGCTCACTTGTTCCCTGACCCAGCCATCCTCTATTGTGGGCAGAACTTCAGTCCCAGTTTGGGGAATTACAAGGATTGCAGTTAATATCCTTATTATAGAGGCTTTATTAGCAAACATATATTTAATTTTCTTTCATTGAAATGTTGCTTTGTTCATGAAGAGTTATTTTATGGCAATAAAATGCAGCAAACTTAATTACAGAAATCTGTAGATGTAATGGATGTGTGTTTAACTCAGTTCAGGGCTCAGTAACCAGTTTAATGGGCTGATCACAATTTTCTTATAATGTTATTTTGTTTGTAGCACATATCATGTACAATAATTGTGTATTTTTCATTTTGTATGAGAGATGAAGAAGTACAGTGCTTTATTTATTTTTTTCTGTCAATATTTTAAATTTGGGAGCTCTAGTGGTTTTTAAATGGGGAGTTTAACTGCATCCAAAGCCATTTAATCATGCCCTTCCTAAAAAGAACTCTTTTCCTAATATTGCCTTATGAGATTATGACTTGTCTGAAAAGGCAAATTGCCCTGTTGGTGTAAAGGAATTTGGAAGGCACAGATGATATCTTTCAAACAGTTTGATATAGTAGTTTACGGACATGCAGAATGTTCAGTGACAGTTTCAAGCTTTATGTGGTGAAGTGAAATGAGTTTTAAACTCTGATGACTTTATGGTGAACAAAGTAAAATTTGAGCTTTGATCTTCAGGGATGGAATGTGTTACAATGATTTGCTTGTGGTTCAGAATATGATGGTTTTAGTAACTTGTTGGATGGTGCTACATGTTGAGAAGTCAGTAGGAGTAAGTGAAACGCCTTTTTGTATTGTATTCACAGTTCAGGTAATTCATGTTTTAATCGTTGATCTTACCCTTATACTCAGCCCAAATTGATTTTTTTTTCAATTAAAAGCCTAAGTATTATGTTTCAAGGCTTTTAAAATAGTTGTTCTTTCTGTAATCTAGGCATGTTAGACTATTTATAAAAGTCCTTTCCTGATGATCTTTCAGTGATAAAGGGACAGTATAATTATTATAGAAAATTGCTTGTGACATGTTACAAATGGAAAAGAAGACCCTCTGTACGCTGTTTCATTCTGCGGCTTCTGGTTGAACCTAAAACGTAATTATTTGTATGCTGCTCAAAAACCTCTTCAACTAGATTTATTCTTGAAGTACGACAAAAATCTCTTTGGCAAGTTAACTTTAGGGATGAAATAAGAAGGAAACTGATGACCAAAATCTTACTGTGCAGTCATCCATTCAGAAACTTCTCAATTAGGACGTAATTAGTAAAATACCGACATCTGCGACTACAAAATTCCAGTTGGTGTTTCAGCACTTCCAGTCCTGTCACTTTTGAACACCTATTCTTTTTAATTCAATTTTGCCTGTGGATTACAGGAATAGTTTTAGAAATTGCATTCAGAAATACAAATTACACTGCAGTAAGGATTGTAATGACCAGGAGAAAAATCTTGGACAGGTAGAGAATGTAAATAATATAAAGCTATCTGAAATACCCTCTCAGTTGTTGATTTTCTGTAGAAACTGCTTTTATATATGTAGTAGATGATTATGTGCGTTGTATCTGTTATAAATCTTAAATGATTGTAGGGAGAGTAATGATGTATCAGAATTAAAATTATATTGGAAATTATCTGTGGGAATAGAAAAAGCTGCAGTAAGTTTATCAGAGAGTTGAAAAATGGGGTGGGATCAGATGCCTCAAGCTTTTAAACTTCTCAGCACAACTCTGAGTTCTGGATTCTCACAATTCCTGGCCTGCACAACACCCCAAACAAGCTCTCACTTGTGTTGCTCAAGCATCCTGACCTACACTGTGCCACTGAGGGACTCCCTCCACTGCAACTTTGCCTAGCTCTGAGATGAACAATGACATAAATAAAAGTAATGAGTCCTAATCAGAATGAGGTTAAAATGTAGTCTACCATCAAAGATGCTGCTTTCCAGAATTTTTTCTTTGTCTCTCTCTCTCTCAGGCATTTTTTGTTTTATTTTTTGTTTTGGTTTTTTTGACTGTCCCCTCCCGCTCTCCCCTCCACTCCCAGCTGGTGAAAGCTAATATCCACCATTATTTATTTAGGTGTCCTGGCTGCTTGACTAAGACTCTCTCCTTCTGAAGTCTGTGTGTTTCTTAAATTTGTAGTAAAGTATGTAAGATTTCTTAACTCTGCAGCTCTGCATCAGGGAGTTTGGATGAATTTGGCACCTCAGCCATGAAAAGCCTAAAAGTTGTATGCCAAGACTTTGCAGGGGAATAGATTTTGGAGGCCTTAAAGGCTGTAGTTAATCTCAGTCATCAATATATGACTTGATAGAAGACTAGGAAGTCTCCAGGGTGCTCACTGAAATGCCATTGGGGACTTTTGTATTATTCAGATACATGAAACTAAAGTTAGAAGATGCAAGATAAACTGGGTTCCAAAACCCAGAGAGAATTGCTAGAAATCTTCCAGACACTCTGTGTTTCAAAACGCATATATTTCCAACCAGAGAGATTTTCAAAATGTTCCCTAATGACATGTCGAGAGAAGCTAAAAGTTTGAAGAGAAGGTGTTTGACATGCAAGACGGTATTGGAGCATTTAGAATGCAGATGGATGACATTTTATCCTCAAACTGTGTTAATGCAGATTGTACCATGTAGGAAAATATACTTTGTATATCTTGTTCTGGAAGATATTTAGTATCTTCTGTTCTCGTATATATCACTATACCCAAAGTTATCTTGAGCTTGCCCTTTTAAGTTTCTGTTCCATTTGCTTTAATAATAAAATAGTTGGAAAGCCCCCGGTGCTGACAAATTCTATGACACATACAGAATTTAAGCGTGAAAGGTTATCGTACCAGTAGGTAGATGTTTTTATTAGCATAAATATATGTCAAGATATTACTAGTGGCATGATATATTTAAGTCTGACGTTAGCATGTGTTATTTTTGCTTTGAGTCAGAGAGCAAAATTTTGGAACCTATCACTGTAGCTCAGCTTCAAACACTGAATTGAAATGCTTAGATAGACACAAATCTGTACATGCATACTATCGAGTGAACCTTTCTCAGCTGAGGTTTTAGAGGAAACTCTCTGGGAGACTACTTAGGGAGGAGAAGGAATTGTGCCTTACAGTCTGGATTTGTTGCCATATTTTCAGTTTTCCAGTTGGAATTTCCTTGTTCTGCATTTCAGGACTTTTATATTACTTGTTTTCTACAAAGTTCACATTTTAAAGCACTCTGACGATTTAACTGTGGTGCTGTTGAGGCTGTAAAGTTGTAAAGCCTCAATTCAACAAACAGCTAATGCAAATAATTGTTTTGAATATAAGGTACAAACTGATTTCCTTGAGATGTAGATTTGTGTATCTCTAACATCTCATGTCAAACACTGATGTACTTTGCAGATGAAAAGGGTAATAGCCCTTAACAAGTACAAACATGATGCTACATTTTTCTGTGTATTGTTGTTCACTACTTTGCTTTGAACATAAGCCATTGTTTCTTTATAAATGTCAACAGAAATCATAATTTCCTCTTGGCACAAAAAACTTCAGAAAGCCAGAAGGAGCTCTTTGCAAACCTAATCACTTATTGGGGTCACCTCTTAGTCCCGAGCAGGGGCGCAGCGTGGATGGCGGTCAGAAGAGCTCAGGCACAGCAGACATCAGAAGGCTTAGATCAGAAGGCTCACAACTTAGAGAGTTTATTCAAGATAGATTAACAGATAGATCCTCATAGCTCATAGTAGAAGTAGTACTTCCTAGAAGTTCCTATTACATCATCTCTTGTTCCTAGTAGGTCTAATTCTTACTCAGTAACATCCACACCTTTTATGCACTCTCACATCCAACATGCCACCACATAATTGGTTGACCCATTCACCTTGCACACACCACAGCCTCTCATTGGTCACAAGCCACATACATACCAGGTAGCTCTCTTTTCTTTAAGGTTGCACTCCAAACAGCTTTCCTTAAGGGATGTGCTCACTGTCACCCCCCACAATCACTAATGCTATTTTAAATTGACTTAAATATGAGTATATGCCTAATGTGTGTATATATTATATATTTATTGCAGCTGTGATTTTCTAAATGTGGAAATACAGCCTCATGTACTTAGGAAGCAAAGGAGATTTTCTAATGTCTCAATGGCACTGGTGTTGAAAAGCTGATTTTGAAAAGTACATTACAAGTGAAGTAATTTTGCTTTAGTTTTAATAAATTAAAGAAATAGTTATTATTATCTCTGTTTTAACTTTCTCTATGATGAAATAGGTATGTATATGAGTTGAGGTGTTTCCTAAAATAGGCTGTGACACTGACTCTGATTGCAGTGCTGTGAATGATGAAGAGAGATTGGTTTGGTTTAGTTTCTTCTCTGAAAAAGGCTGTAGGTAACAATATAGAGGACCTCTGTATAAGAAAAGAAAAACATAAAAAGTAGTTTGGACTTTACCTCTCTCTGAATGCTTTGAGATGCTCAGAGGAGGACAGGAGATTCCTTGGGACACTTTGCACTTGCTTGTCAACTACAAATTAATGTTATTCAGAGCCTTCTATGTCACTTCCTACCTTCCAGTATTTTCTCATTCTGTGATTTCTTTTCCTAAAGGAGAAGAGGCCTTAGTTTTTCTTGCAAAAGTCTTGAAAGTGATAAAACATGTTATGAACTCCTACTTTACAGATTTTGTTTTTGAGAAATAAAATTGAGTATCTATTGTTCCAACATATATTGCAAAATATCAACAAAACAAGTTCTGCAGTAGATTTAGAAATTAGTTTTAAGATTTTACATGGAAATGTAGTATAAGTAATTATTTTTTGTGTATTACCTATACCCTTGAAAGTGACATAATAATGAAAAGGATGACAAAATTTATTCCAGATAAGGAGGCTACTAACATCACTGTAGAGGCTTTTAATCAGTGTGAGTCTATCTATGGGGAATTAATGCCATTCTCTTAAATATTTAATATATGCCATGATGAACTAAGCATTTGTAGGGTTATGTTTCTGCCTGAGCACTTTTACTTAAATGAAAAATAAATATGAAATAATCTTGTTGTCAATCTGCCATCAGTATGAATAAAACTTAGCAGTATAAGTGAAGAGTTCCAGAAGAAAGCAGCAACCTGATAGAGTAGTTTAAGAATTTGGGTAGTAAGCCTGAAAAGGCTCTTTAGGTAGGTCTTGTTCAAAATGGTAACCTGCCACATCATAACATGCAGCAAATAAGAAGCTAAAAAAATACCCAACCCCCACCCAGGAAAATAATAATAATGATGATAATACGTAACCAACAATCTGGAATAAAATACTGAGAAGAATCACTTAGTGCTCTGAGTTAATACGATCTCAATTAATTTTGTCTAGATTTCATTGTTGTGGTTTCACTGAACTAAAGTCTTTTCTGCTCTCTGTCTTGAAAAACAAGGTACAAGAGATGACAGCATTGTATTACTGGTTATTGTTTAAAAAAATAATGTGGTTACTGTCCATTTAAGAATAAAAAACATTTGAGAGCTGTTCTGAGTTAGCAGGAAAACTATAAAATCATATTTCACACACCAAGGCCTGTAAAAATATGTCCAAGGTTAACATATTTCTTTTATGCTGTGTGAGGTTTATGTTCTACCGTTTCAAATATGTTTTAGTTAAGTAAAAATAACTCCAGAAGAAAATGTGGTGTTCCAGGTAAGCTTACAGTTCATACGATGTAGTAATTAATTATGTAAGAGTAAAGATCTTCACTTTTAAACAATGTCTTTTGATTTTGTCATATTTGTTGTGTTTTTTGTCTCTGCAGCCTTGCAGGTTAACATGTGTGAGCTGATTTGAGGCAAAAAAAAAAGGAGTACAGGCAAGGCACTGGGCTGCTCAGGTTACCTCTGAATTTCACACACAGTGAAATTCAGCTGGAGTAAGCTCTGGCATTGTGTGAAGCTCTGGAGTGGCTTTCACTGTAGTATAGATAGAGTTAATGGGTACTTTCTGTAGATAACATTGTGTGTTACAGGGTGTAGAAGCCAGCCTCACACCAAAATGTATGGAA
>JAWWLZ010000094.1:30460251-30484151 GCA_035041345.1 Poliocrania exsul
TGATTTGGCTAGTTTTTTTGGTAGATTTTATATTCAACGCCCCCCCCCCCCCGATTTGTTTTAGATGTTATGTTGTAGCCTAAATTCAGTATATCTGTCAGTATCTATGGCTGCCTCATCTGGGAGGACATTCTATTAAAGATGAAAAGTGTGCTTCATATGTACAAGTTTATTTTACATACATTTATTTATCTATCAGTAGAGAGAGCTCTGCCCACTTGTGATTTGGCAGTTGAACCAGCTGGCATTTTGTCTTCCTACTGTCTCATTGACTTTCCTGTTTTCCCTGGGATCCCATTGTATTAGCCACCAATTCTCGTTTTCTTTAGCACTGCTCAAGTCAGAGAACTTGAGGGATGAATAATTTCAGACATGAATTCTTAAAAACCCATTACTCTGGAAGAGTTGAAAGCAGATTAATTTGATAGTAGTCAAAATGGGAGAAAGAATAGAGTTGGAAATAGGAATTGGTTTGGAGGGTTTAGCTGATTTCTTTGGTGTGTGTAAGAATAAAATGCACTTTAGTGAGGAAAATATTCAAGTCACTTCTTAGCAGTGAAGACTTCACATTTAATTGTCTGGTTTTGGCTTTGCTTGTTGTTTCTTCATTTAAATTCTGTCCATTAAAAAGTATAGTAATTGTCCTAATTTCAGACTATGATCTCATTAAAAATGTAGGTAAAACTAGGATACTGCTGTGGGAATTAGTTTTTCTCTTTCACTTGCCCTAGGTAATAATAATAGTTTTTCTCATGTCTGCTTTTTTTTTTTTAATCTTGATTGTCACATTAAATAAATTTTAGCTGTCATAATCAGTTCAGAAATGTAAGAACATGGACTATAAAGTTATTTAAAATACACGTTAAATAAAAGTTCTTACCTACTAGTTCACATATATCCCACATGATTTGTAAAGTATGATCATATGGAGCAGCACTGGTCTAAACCTCCTACCTGTTGTTACAGCTGAGTAATGACTTCATACATATGTAGGTGTAATCTTGAAACTGGAAAATGCCTTCTTATGAACCATTAATTTCTGCTGCAGCAAGGAGACATATTTAATGTGTGTGTACTTCTGAATTTTGTTTAAGGTGACTTCCCATCATCTCAAATGAAATACCGAGTTCCTATCTGGAGTAATAAGAAGGCACCGTGGTCTTACCACCAAATATCTGTGTGTGTTCATGCTTGTTGCATCTGTTTACACTTAAGTAACTGTTAACAAGTAGATTAAAAGTCTTAGGCATTTCTCTTTTTTTCCTTCAAGTAATTTCAGTTCAATACCAAATAAGGCAGATTGTCAGTGTGCATTAGCAATACTACGAGTCCCAGGAGTCCATGGATGGTAATGCAGATCCATGCTTCTGCAGCCATGTTTTGTCTGGCAGTGGAGTTGTTTCTACCCTGCTTGTGAGGGAAATGTGGAGAGAACTTCTTACACCAGGTGCAGAATCCCTTTTGATGTGGAGTTCATTTTATAAAATTCAGGTTCCAGATGCAGTTTTTGGTTCCATTCATTTCACATATGCAGCCATCTGCTAGGAAATCATCTTCTACTTTCTCAATCTACAAGACAATTATGTATTTTGAAAATAAATTAGTTTTTCTAAATTACGTGCCCATTTCATCTTTCAGTACAAAAGCTGTGATTATTTGTCTGCTAGTGTATTCTTAAGGTGTATTTACACTTCTTCTCATGCATTGTAAGTCTTTGTACATTTTTTAGCCAAGTACTAAATTCTTCTGATTCAAGCTGCCTCCTTCAAGCCACCCATGCATGGCAGTTTGGTATGTTCTAGGTGTTTTTCAGATAGGTTTTTAGCTAAACCAATCCACAGACATAGATAAATATAATGGAATGTGAAAGTTAAGGACTGACTTGCAAATTAAGTGGACTGTTTTGGAGATGAGTTTTGCCACAGCAAGGCTAGCCTGACGTCATCCTGCCTCTTGGACCTTGGGTAGAGAGATTGTGTCTGATGTGCCTGCAGGGCTTTCTTTGGCTTTGACTGACAAGTCAGACTTCCATGAGCTCTTTGGGCAACATAGTACTAAATCTTCCTCAAACAACTTTTTTAAGTCATCACAGACCCCGAGGCAACCTCTGAGTCAGCCTCTGGCCACTGCCTTAGGCTTTCCTCAAATTTGCAGTCTTCTTCCTAACAATGACTTATATGGCCAGACACAAAGAGTGGCCTCACCTACCACCTGCTCTTTGTCAGCTCAGTGCTTTTTTCCGCTTGCAGAGAAAATATTTTGTCTCTTTCCTTCTCCTTTACACTTTCATTCTGTCTGCATTTGTTTGTGCCTTTCCTCATCTAAACTGGTTTTGTTTGTTAGTAAGTTACCTGGTTTGTGCTGCTGAAAGGCTCTTCATGTTTTCTTCTTATACAAAATTGGGGATGTCTAAGCTCACAAAGATTTATACCTCAATTGCTTAAACATGCACAACTTTGAAGGATCAAGGCATAATCTTGGAAATAATGTGTTGGAAACTTAGTATTAAATATTGTCTAGATAGAGTGTTCAGACTTTTGATATGTTTAATATTTTGAAAATTGCTTAATGTAGCAACAGATGGCAGGTACTTTAAAAAAGTTAGGTTTGTTACAGTGACTTTGAAAATATGACTTAACATGACTGAAAAGTGTTATATTAAAATAATAATTTTACCCATTTTTGTTAATTTATGGGGTCATATTGTTAAGGATTCAATGCTATGAGCAGCAGTCTCTATATTCTATATTTTGATGAGTTTCAAGGGAAGGGAGAAAAATCTATTTACTTCTTTCTGCAAAAGAATCATAAGGATACATTTGAACCATTTGTCAACTGACTTGAATAATTATGTTTGTGGCTGACAAGCTTTGGTTTTGCCACAGATTATTAATAAAACATAAGAAGTGCACAGTAGCCTTTAAAAGAAGAAATCTAGAAACCTATCAGTTAAATCAATCTAATGTAAATCAAATAAAGCATAGAATAGACCAGGTGATAGGATAGGCTAGGCTAGAGGGGAGGGAAGGAGAAAGGAGGTGAGGAGGGGAGAGGAGGAGAGGAGAGGGAGAAGGAGCAGAAGACTGGTTTTTACTTGACTTAATAAATAGGTTTATTACCAAATTAAAGTTTGGATTTTTTGTCAGAACACAATTTTTTCCAGTATGTTTTGACAGAGCCCTCAGCTATGAGAAACTACTAACTGTAGATACTCTCTGCCAGAATGATGAATCTATTTCCAGTAAGCTAGTTGCTTCATCTTCTTGCATATGCTCTGGGGCATTTATCACATAACTCCCTTAATCCGAACCAGTTGTGTACATATCTTGTAATTGATGAATTGCTGACAGTAAATAATATTCAAATAAAATCAACTATTTTTTAAGTAAAAAAGTACTATTTAACAGTTTTTGTATCACAGCATAACAGTTTTGTATTTACTGAGTCTTTTCACATGAACTAGTGTCATATAAAACTATTGTTAACAATTATGACCACATTAACTATATACCATTTCAGGTAAGATCACATTTACATGTGTCAAATACTTTCGTCAATACAGTGAGTAATACCAGATCACTAGTCCTTGAAATAACATGTCAATAAATGTGTGAAAATGAAACAACTATTCTCCCATCAAATTCTGCTCTACATTTAGATGAAATGTCTTGGTTATGTCTTTGAAGACTGGTTCTTGCTTCCTTTAGCTCTGATTGTAGCTGGCAGGCATTGCATGTTCTTTGTGCATTACTGAAACAGAACATCTATTTGCAGTGTACTCTCTGTCTTTTCTTCATAAATGTGCAGCTTTGGTGGGTTAGGCGTATTTTAGTGTGTTGTTTGCATTTGATTAATTTGGTCTTACTGCTCTGTATGTACATATATCTTACCCCTACTACTGAAAATATGTGATAGATGCAGTGAATTGTTGGCTTCTGTTCTGTGAATATTAATCAATGAATATGCTCATCTGCTTAATGGCTTTGCAGTGTAGGAGGCAGCCAAACTACTATAGCCTGCTTTTTTTGCTCTTTAATCATTATTGTGTAAGACACTGGCAAGAACAGTTTTTTTCATCTATATACACTATTTTATGCTTAAGCATATCTGTTGTTTGGTCAAAGTTATGAAATGTTGTTGCTTAATGAAATCCTGTTTTCAGCATTTCCTGGTAAAGCAGTAGTAGAAGAGATAAAACACTAAAGGAAGGGAGAGATAATTAAGCAGAAAAAAAGTATTGGACATAGCATACAAGGAGGAAGCAGAATATGCAGAGTCAGTAAATTCAACTTCATATGGTTTCAGGTTATATGATTTGGACAAATAGTTTTCTTTAATGGAAAGCCAAACTGGATGCTTTTCTAGATTCCCTGGCTGAGGTGAAAGGAATAATTTGTGACTAAAATATTCTTAAGGAGAATAAGAATGGACATTTGCTATATTCAATGTATACTTTAAATGTGTATGAAAATAGACGTTCATTAGAGTGTGACAGCTTACTTAAGTGAGAAATTAAAAGACATATTCAATATTCAAATAAAAAAAAGCCAGTAAATGTGTGTTTGTGGTGATGATGGTACAGCTCAGTATCAGAAGTAGAGTTTCTTAAAAACACAGCTCACATTTTATGGCAAGTAGGTCTGCTATAAATTTGATAGATACAGCTTCAGTCATTCTCCATGAATCTCACCAGTGACACAGCCAAAGCTAATAGGAAGGCTTATGCTTCAGGTTTTATAGCATTATTTTTGGGGTTTTGGCAGGGCATTGCTTTAATGTGCATGCCCTGCCCCCTTCATAAAAATGCCCTTAGAGTGGAGCCTTTCTGTATATTGTGCTGTTAGTGAAATTTTACCTCTAGCATTATCACTGGCTTAGCTCCACAAAACCAGCAGAATTAGCAAAATTATTGAATAGGAATTCCTCTTGCTGTTGTCTGTTGCCCTTGACCATTAGGACAGTCTTGCTAAAATCTTCTCAGGCCTTATAGAATCATAGAGAATATAACATTTTTTGTATTTACTAATATTTTTGTTCTACAGGGGTTTTTTAAATTGTTCTGAGTATAAGCATTTCTTTTAATTCCTCCAGTTTCTGCCTGAAAAATATATTTTTTTTTCACAGATCATGATTTTGTAATATTCTAGAAAGGTAGAAGGCAGAAATCCTCCAAACCATTTGCAATGTTTTTTGATACGTGTTCAAAGGCAGATCTATTTTTACGGAAAGGAATACAGTAGTACTGAAGCTTGTAGTTCTTAAAAATCAATAGTAGAAAGCTGAATCCTCGAATCAAAAAAACTATTTCTTTGTTTCCAGTCAGTTTGTTTATCTCAGAGATGTATTTATAGTATTTTCAAGAAACATCAGTAAGATGATTTCATTGAATAGCTTCAATAAAATACTGGCTTAGTCCACCAGTATCTAGTAGAAAAGAAACATCAGTAAGATGATTTCATTGAATAGCTTCAATAAAATACTGGCTTAGTCCACCAGTATCTAGTAGAAATTAATATATTTTGTTAGTTAAACACACGCTGATTCAGTCTTGTACCACCTTGCTTTGAACAACTCCTATAAATATTTGTCTTGCATATATACATATATTTATATTTTGATATATTAGCATACTCTTGCAGAAATAGCTATTTGTAAAGAAAATTTTACTTACAGACTGTTTGTATAAATTGAGTATTTGTTTCAGATCCAGGTCAAAATGGTAGACCTTGTGTATTTTTAAAATCTCTTCTCCTGGATAAAGGCCATTTCCACTGTTTTAATTCCTACAAACATCTGCTTCTGTGATTTGAATCTACATCTTCCATTTTGATAACAATTAATTTCCCATTCTCATTGTTTGTTAGTTTTGAAATGTTAATTGTTAGTCCAGCTAAGAAATGTTCTGCTCGTTGACCTTCTGAAAATGCTGATGCGACATGGAAGTTTTTAACATACTAAGAACAGCTAACTGCTGATCTGCACCTGCCAATGTCCTTACCTAGTTTTTGTAATCATGCTTTAAGATTGCAACAATATGGAAGTAAGAAGAGACAAAACCACAGCTTCTTAGAGACCTTTTCTAGTAGTAGTTTTAGTTCAGTTTACATAAAAATGTTGTCCCTAAGGTGCACATTTCAGTATGGAGTACAGTCTAGTTAGGGTATATATTCCTTTTTAAGTATAGTTCTTCAAAAGGGGTGGTTGATATCATAAAAAAGTGTTAAAAAGAAGCAGAGGTTTCGGATATGCTGATTACTGGCAAGTAGTTTCATTCAGTTTTTGCTTGTTATGAGTAAAGTATGTCTGTAATAGAATGGAATCTGTATTAATAGTAACTCTTTCCAGTTACTTATGTGTCTTTCTAAGAAACAGGACAATTGATTTCAACTAAGATGTAGTTTAAAAAACTGAAGAAGGCTTTTGGTTATGCCTTAGTCCTGATTTAATTTCTGTATGTTCATGTATTTGTTTATGGAATGTAAAATGAAAATAGTTAAACTGGACAGTGCATCTGCATTTGTGGTGTAGATAAATGGGAAACTAATACTTACATTTTCTCTTTTTACAAACTGTAGGTGGGACACAGAGATTACCTCGCACAATTGGAGTGTCATTGGCAAAAGAACTAATCTTCTCTGCACGTATTGTAGATGGTGAGGAAGCAAAATCAATAGGATTGATTAGCCACGTGGTAGAACAGAATGAAGCAGGGGATGCTGCATACAAAAGAGCATTAGCTCTGGCAAGAGAATTCTTACCTCAGGTATAACACGATATTTTGATTTTGGATTTTAGTTTTTACCAAATAGTAAGACTGAAAAAGAAACAGCTGTATTTAAAAAACTGTCTTGAAGTTATATATTAAAAATCCATGCTTGCTAAGTTTTCTAACTGGTTTATTGAGTGATGTTATTTTGTACTTATTTCATAGTGAAAAACCTCCATCAGACCTCTTCTCATCATGATCTGGTCTGTGTTTTCATTGCATATTTTGGCTTTCAACTTTTAAACAAAAAACCATACAGATTTTATTTTTTAGTAAAGCAATTGCCTTAGTAGGTTATTCTGTTGAACACTTCAGAAGACAGGTAAAAAAGTCCATATGAGAGTGCATGTATTTCAGTGTAACTTCTATTTTGAAAACATAAAAGCTAAGTGGAATTTCAGTAGTAAAATGAGACCCATTTACTAGTGGAAAATTTGCTGTCTGTCCTTTGTGTATATGCTTGATGAAAGATTCATGCTCTTATTATCATTCATTCTAAGTGACATTCTGTCTTAGTCTTTCATAAAAGAATTGACGTGGGATTTGCTGAATTCCTGTGCTTTAAAACTTAAAAATTTTAGTAAGAAGTGCAAGTATGACCTTTATGGTAGTAGCTGATTGCTACCTGTTCCCCTGTTACCATAGACTGCAAACTGTTAATTCAGAGTAGGGATGTGAGTCTGGAGCTTTGGATAAACCTACTTTTCAAGTAAGGGGTCCAAGGCAACAAATTCATAGGAGGCAGAAGAAGAAAATAATTAGTAAACCACATTATTGGATCACAGCTGTAATAGCCAAATTTTTTCATTGAAAATGTAAAATGTTATAGCTTAAATATGGCATTTAACAGTGGTTATTTCTGTATTGAACATCATCATAGAATGACAAATATGAAAACTACAGTAAAATTTTTAACATACAGTGATTCTGGAATGTTGACTACTAGTTACAACTTTTCATTGGATCCAGCTCAAAATCAACTGGCTTTTCCCAAATCAGAACACCATTTTTCTAAAGCAATACCTGAATGTCCAGAAGCTGATGCTGGTGGATAGGCACAGGACTCAAACCATCCCAAAGACATCTTATTGTTTTGCAGCTTGCTGGAGGCAAGTGTGGCAGTCCCTCTGCTCACTGGGGACTTCAGTTACATGTAGAAGAGTGTCAGCGCTTGTCTAGTTCAGGTTTTGCAATAATGTACTTCAGGTTTCAAGCTGCATCAGTTAATGTTATTCCGTTATCACATCTCTTCATCTGTCTCCATTGTGTGATAGTAGGGACATAGGGTTGACCTTATGAAGATCTATAATGATGTATCTTAAGGTGGCCATTCTGAGCCTTGTTTTGAAGGAGATTGATGAAGCTCTGCAAATGTGGACACACTCAGCACCTTTGAAACATAAGCCGAACACAATGCTTTAATTAAGTTCTTTTGAAAATAGTATACTTGTGCTTTTTCTCAATATTCAGGCTATCAGCTTGGAAGCAAAAGACTACTATAGCAATGAAATATAGGATATTTAACCTATTTAATGAGAGTCCAAAGCCTAGGTCCCGGTATAAGAAATTGCTGTGCACTCTCGAACTACATATCTTGTAGGTATGATCATATATGACTGAAATCCTTCTTTCATTTTAGGGACCAGTAGCAATGAGAGTTGCAAAACTGGCTATCAATCAGGGAATGGAGGTAAGGATCTGTAGTTGCCATGAGTCTACACAGAAATCAGGTTGGCAACAGTTCTACTATTTTTTTCTAGAACTGTTTTAATTTCTCACCGTATAATCTTTCAAAATCTATTTGGTCAAAACTTTCAAAAGGATTAAATGCAACTTTTTAGGATCTCAGACTCCCGAGATGCTGATGTCTGTAATAAGGCTTAGTAACCTCATATCTGTCGAGGAGTAGTGCACTCTGCTAATTATTAATACTAGAAAGCAAATATGAACTAGTATGAACAAACTGTATTTCAAATCCTGGGTGGGAAAAAATGATCAAAGTTATACTCTATCAGGTCTGTCAATAGTCTCAGTTTAGTAACTAACAAAGTTAAAGGCTGAAGGCATATTATTTGTTTTTAATAGTTAAATAGAGCTTAGCATTAGAATTGTATCTGGAGCCTCATTTCATGTTTGATTCTGATTGCCACTCCTTTTTGTACTCTATTGACCTATCTCTAAAGCTTATTAAAATCCAGGCCTAAAAACGTCTGGACATGTGGTTTGATTTAGTCATATGGATCCTCTTGCTGAGTTCAGCAGGATTGTTCATATTTTAAGTTAGACTCTGCAGCAGAACACTCTATAGCTCAACCTGGTAAAAGGGGAAGGGGTCACACTGTATGTAACATCTGAATTGAAGAAGGCAAATTTAAAAATGCTCCTTTTTTCTTGTAAGTCCCAAAAGGAACCAGCAGTATAATTGAGTTCCACCAGTAAGTTGTGGTCTGGGAACCAAACTCGAGTGCTATTGTGCAAAGAGTATATTTGTTAGGTTTCCATAGCAAGTAATTATGGAATTCATGATTTATTTCAAGGTTCAAAGTGCCACAAGATAAATTATCTGGATACTAGGTATAGTGGACTGAAATGTCAAATTGATGATGTTTATAGAATTACAGACATTAGGGTTAGAAAGACACTGAATAATTATCTCTAGTTCAATCTTGAGGCCCCAAGACAAGATCTACTACATCAAAACCAATCAAGCTCAATGTTCATCCAAGCTGTTGTTACAAAACTTCTATGGTACAGATTTCACAGCTTCCTTTGACAGCCTATCCTATATCTTACCTCATCTTGAAAATTGCTTGTGGTGCATGGTTACAGTCCTTCCAGTGGTCAAGGGGAGAACTACTGAGTTCTGCAGCAGCTGATTCTTAGGACAGATGGAGAAATAGTGAGGACAAAATTTAGCCCTTTCAACTGTTCAGGCCAGGTTACACAGAAAATAAATGTATTAAAAATAGATGATGGTGCAGGATGGCCATTGGCCTCTTGTTTTTACTATTTTAAATCCCTTTAAGCTTGGATTTGGGTTTTTTTGTGGTATGGCATCATGTTTTTATATGACATTTTGAAGATAACTTGTTTCAGAATAATTTTTAAATAATCTTGTAATGCATGTCTTCCCCTGTAGTAGATGAAATTATTACAAATGTGCAGGTAGCCCGCCAATGGTTTTTTACCAAGATGATTCATAGTAAAGAGCATACATTTTTTGAGTGTGTTATATACTAATTGTATTGCCAAATAAGGGAGCTGTTACAGAAATACTATCCACTGTCACCACATGTCAGTGTAACATTTCTGTGTTAAAGCAGCATAGAAAAACTTTGCAGAAGTGTTTTAATATGTGACATATAGAAACACAGTGGTATCTATGTTAAGTGTCTGGAAATAACATATAATAAACACAAAAAATATTCCTTTAAAAAACATTGTATTCTTTTCCTCAGGTCGACTTAGTAACAGGTTTAGCAATTGAAGAAGCTTGTTATGCTCAGGTATGTAAATATGATTACATGAAAAAAACCACAGAAAAGAGGCTTTGTTGGTGCCTATTATGAAATACGAACATTCAAGTAGAAATTGCTCTATGATTTGTTCTGCAAACTTTTTTACGTTGTATTTAGACTTTCCATCTACTTATTCTGATTTTGCAAGGAATTTAAGGAAGGAGGTGTAGTTCAGGAGGATAACATTTCTGTGCCAGGACTGTTATGGTGAAGGTAGTGGAGCACTACCAGCCATATACCTACCCAGTTGTACCCTACCATGCATCTAGTTCCAGAACTGCCTTGCTTTTGCTTTGTTTTCGTTTAACATGAAATAACATAAAGGACAGTTCACTAATATGCCACTAATGGCATATGTGCTAACCAACAGAAAATTGAGACCTGGGAATGATGTGTTTGAGATTGCATGTTCTTGGACTTTGAGGAAGTTTTTGATGGTGAGAATAGAAGCATTAACATTAGATGCTTACTTAAGACATATGGTGATCTGGTGAATAACCTTCTTCCTCCCCCAAAATCCGAAATGAACGCAACAACAACAAAAACCCCAACAAACAAACAAACAAACAAAAAACCCCACACAAAATTAAAAGCCAAACAAAGAAACCCACCACCGAAACAACAAAAACAAACTTTAAAGAGTTTCTTACAGACACCCATTTGGAGAAAAGGTATTCGTTCTTCTCTCAAATTGTTTCTTGGCCTTATGTCATGCCTTTGAAGTGTCTGGTGCTTTCCTGTCTCTGACTAGATAGCATTAATTTTTCTGCTGTATTATATGTTGCATCTTGGATATATGGAAAAAGAAGGATTTGTATGAAAATATGTTTCTTGATATTGTTTTTGGTGTCAGTAATGAATTGTTACTCTGCTCATTGCAGACTATTCCAACAAAAGATAGAATTGAAGGTCTTCTTGCGTTTAAGGAGAAGAGACCTCCTCGCTACAAGGGAGAATAAAAGAATCTGATGCCTTTAAAATACAGGGGGATAAAAGTACTTCTATGAGGACCATTAAGGTGCACTTTGCATCCGCGCCTGGAATATCACAATCACCAAAGTAACAGCAAATTATACAGATGTTACATTTTGAATGTGTCCATGCTTGTACAAGGCCCAGATAGAAATGTGTGTCAATTCATGCTCATTACAGTTTCTGATGGTTGATCTGTGTGTTGGCAAGGTCACAGGTTTATGCAGCATTTTTAAAATTTTGCGTGTGAAACATACCATTGCACAATTGAAAAGGTTCTGTAAGTTCTTTACATAGACAAAACATATATGTGATGCTACGCATAAATCTACTGTATCATTTTATCAAAGCAAAAGCAACTACTGAACACCAAAAATAAGAAATTGTACCAAATATGCATTTAAATTACTCTGCATATCAGTAAAAAATATATTTGAGTATTCTACCTGAATGTGTGCATTGATAATAAAGCTAAGGAAAATGAAAAGGATTATTGTTTGGAAAATTTTAAGCTTAGTTTGTCTTATTTACACTATTCTAAGTAAAATGAAATCCACTTTAGCCCATAATGGTATCCTTATGATGAAGTCATTGCCATTATATTAATTTAATTGTATTAAATGAAGACATTTTTGAGGCTAGCCTTTAATTATACATTCGTATGTGTTAAACCTGTCTTTGTCTTGCATTCTTCCAGTGTATCATCTGATCAGCACTGTCAGCTGAAGGAACTTTATTTCACTTGACCCAGTTATTTCAAATTTTTTATGATTGTATTAAAGATGGTTGTGGAGGGATGAGACTAATGCACTGTTAAAGAAACCAGAATTATCTTAATCTCCAGAATATTCCTTTTGCGGATTCTAAGAATATATATTTATATACAACAGGGGTGATACTGAAATGTTCTTTATTCTGTGGTGGCCTCAGAATATATTGAAAGAGAAATGCAGTAGGTTACCAGATGAGAAAACTGTTGTGATTCATACTGTATATTTGCAGTGGTCATGGCATATACAGCAAATGTCTGGAAATAACCTTGTAGAAAGTATTTTTGTTAACTTGACTGGAAAATAAACACGGCTTAGCAGTCAGAGGCTGTCTTTTTATATGAGAAGAAATTTGTTTGTGTTTGGTTACCATTGGCTCATGAAACTTTTGAATACTTTGCTGTTTCTGCAACATTAACTGTGGTCACTGTCCATATCTATGATGATAAAGCAGCTCATCAACATGAAATGAAAAGAACTCATTTACATTCACATTTAGACATACCATTACATGTAAATTGATTATAACTGGTAGAGCTCACACTTTGTTGACTGGTAAACTTGCTGAGTCGATCATTTCATGCACAATAATTTGCAAATAAAGTACTGGTGCTTGTTTTGATAGTCAGATAAAGCCTAGAGGGTCATTTTCTTTTGTTTTTGAAATGCTAACATGTCATTTTCATTTTTACTGACTAGGAAATAATTATGTTAATAGGAAAAAAATTATTGCGTCCGTGCTGATGGATTTTTGTTTTATAAGTTTGACATACAGTCTGGTTGTCGAGCTGCCTTTTTTTCCTAACAACATTCGATTAAGTAACTTCTGTGAATATCTGTTTAAAAACATCTAATCCCCTTAAATACTGTGGCATAAGACTGTGTAGATTCATGCCTTTAACTAGTAGTTTTGATTTCAGAAAGTAATTTTGCTGTCGTAGATCTCTCCATTCCTTTTCTCAGAAGATAGTGTCATATCATAGCAATTTGAGTCCCTTCTTTGAAGTCAGCAGTTTGAATAGTATTACAAAGTGAGTGTCAGTAGTGCAATTTTAAAGGTACTTTGGAGTGATGTTGAAATAGTTCTGAAGAAACAATATTTTAGCAAAAGCTGTGTTAATCACTTTCTCTGTTGCTAAGTGACGTGTTATGATGGCTGTAGTTCTTGTGATTAATTGCAATATTAGAACTCTGCTTCCAGAAGAGGGTGACTTGTAACAGAAATGCTCTTATAAAGGCTGACTTTTCCATGTGAAAGGTTATGATCTGGCAAATCATCCTTCAAGCACTCACACTCCACTCCTTCAGTTCCTGGTAAAGCCATGCTTTTCTCCACAATACTTCATGGATGAGTGAACCCTGGTCCCTGCTCGTCTCCTGAAAGGTTGTCTCATGTCCCCTACACATAAGCATCTCTTTCTTCTGCTCCTGCTGAGCTCAAGTGGATAGTGAGTTCTGTGCTTTGCTAAGTTGGATATTGAAAAGTTCTAAAACAGGTAGGTCCATTACCTTCAGCTGAATAACCTTTCAGTGGTGTAAGTTTAACTTAGGAAATTGCCTAGAAATTCTCAGTTTCATGCAGAAGTTATTCTGTGACTTCATGTAACACAGAACCATTGTAGTCTTCAATCTATCATGCTATTTGTATTTTCAATATTATTGAAGTAACTCAGAATTCTTAGTGGTTTTACTAAATTTCTGGATACATTTCATGATTATCTGCATGGCTTAAATCAGTTCAATACTTTTGAGTAGCGCGCCTGCTATGAAGAAAAGTGATGTTCTATTTATTCTAGGGTTATGTAATGATACAGTTAAGAGCTCTTGAAGATGTTGTTCTATGGAACATTTCTATGACATTTGCTGAGCCATTGGTATCCAACTGTTGCTGAAATTCTGTTCAGTCTATGTGGAATTACTCCTAGTTCTGTACTGAAATTCATATCAATGTTTTTCTAGAACTGCATTTAACCAGCTGCATTCAGAATAGTAATCATCAGGATGTGTCATTCTCAGCTGCATCATATTTTACTTGGTCATTTCTCTGTGATGCATTTAATCATAGTCCAAATTGTTGAAGAAAACAACACAGGAGAGGGCAGAATATCATACTATTTGGAGTCTGGTTTTGGGAGACCTTGGGAGTAAAGTAAGATGTTTGATAGCAGAGTCACTTCACATACAAATCCAACTCATAGATGCAAAGTGAAAAGGGTAATTTAAATGCCTTAATTTATCAACGCGCAGTTTCTATTTCATTCCTTTTCCATGCACAGAAATCCCTGAAAAGGTGTCTGCTGACGTTGGAGAGAGGATTTATTTACAATTCTTAAAAATGTGCTTGAAAATTACTGTTCTTTTGTGTGGAGTGCATTGAACAAAATGTGCTTTCATGTCTCATTTGTGGAATTTTAGCCTTGTTCTTGTAACTTACGATGCTGCTTAAAAGCTATAGAGCTTCACTGTCTACTGAGGCTGATACAGTCAGTATACTCGAGGTGTGATAATGTTCGTGATGATATGGTTATTTTAAGATGTTCTTTTTCTGTACGCTTTTAGAACTGTCTCCAAAAATGAGAAGAAGCGTAATTGCAGGCAGATAAAGTAAAAGGACAGTGGCGTTCAGCTAAAGGTAATGAAATTCCTCTTGTGTAATACAATAGCTAGTTTTTCGTTTGTGCCCTATTTTTCCTATTGGCTTTTCTTTCCTCTGAGTCTGGAGTTCGGACATGAGTGTGCAGGGAATACTTTGAAGAATTTTTATGGGTTGTTTTCACTTTAAGAACATTGGTGTTTTATAAGCAAAGTTAGTAAAGTTTAAAACAATTTCCTGAAAGGTTTTTGAAAGATGTAATCAGAGATTACCATGTTATCACTAAATATTAGGTAATATACCTTTTTATTATAGATGTAAATCATGTTCAGTTTCAACCTGGGAACAGAGTTCAGTAGAAGTTTCTTTAGATATGCAGAATGTGCTGTGTTTACGTAGGGTACCCATTATGCTTTATAATATATGTGTGTGTATATGGACATATGTATATATATGCATGCATATATATGTGTATATGCATATATATATGTGTATATGCATATGCATGTGCGTACATATAAATAATATTATCCAAACTGTCAGGCAAGACCAAATACCCTCAGGATAGGATACCACTATTCTGCTTCAGGAAGTTTTGAATTTGTTTGTGCAAGAGCTCTACCAGCAGAATACTTGACCCCACACACCGTGTACCAGGACTGCTATAAGTGGCCATACTTGCCATGTGTTCTGTAGCACAGAAATTCTGCCACAGAAGCAGCAGTCAAGTATTGAGGGGTTGCATGTGCGTTTCCATGTCTTGTCGTTTACATATGGTAGTTCAAGGCTAGAATAAATGTAGCAGGAGTCAAAGTGAGTTAAGTTTCAACAAAGGTGTGGCATCTAGATAGCACATTCCTCCCAGTCCTGTAATATCATTTGCTCCTGCAGGTTGGAGAGGCCTACAGCAATCTTGAGCAGCTCATTAATCAACAACTGTGGTAGATTGTAAGATCAGTCTCTATCCTCCTTAAATAAGTCTAGACTGAGATTTCATCTTCAACTTTTATCTAATAGATAATTCTTCCAAGGACACTCATTCACATGGGAAGAAATATGAAGTATGTTAAAAGAATTTTTTCAGAGGGTGTGAACATCTGTGTCAAAGCTAAGTCCTATTGCAATAGCTAAGTTCAAAATAGTACATTAACCCTCCAAGGCATAGTCTGTACATGTGTGTTTATAAACTTCTCAAAGTTCTGGCTAGTGACTACTACCCTTTGATTTCTGAAGCACATGCTAATGAAGCTTTTGTAACATTAAAGAGCTGAGAATATGGTGCAGTTTTCTTGTTGCATAATATAACCACTTTCAGAAGAACAGGAGAAGTGTGTTATTTTCTTTTAAGGAACTTATACGTCAAATTGTTGCTTCTTTATTCTGGCAACTGCTAATTGATTTAACATTTTCCCTTAAGCATAAGGGACGTTGTGATATCATCTTTGGCTCTATTCTCTCTAGCATGTTAAAAATTCTGATGCCAGTTGTACAAATTTTTAAAAAAATATGTCTCTTTCATGCTTCTTAGACAAAGTTAAAAATTTAATTTTAAGGATAGAGTGGTAAGGATAGAGTGGTAAGGATTTTGTTTTCATTTTGTGTAAATGTTAATAATACATCTCAATGGTTGTGTGGAAAGAGTTTGACTCTGCATTTTTAGTGTAATAAGTCTGTACTGCTGGGACTGTTGTCTTCAAAGCTGGTCTGTAGCTGAACTAGTTTTGTAAACACATGTAAGTATCTCTAGCTAGTGACACCTCAGGGTCTGTGGTTCATGTTGTCCTGTAGTTGTCGTCTCTTGGCTGCCTCTTCCAAGCAGTGGTGAAGGGAGAATAGATCCAGGGACCATGCTTCTAGGAAGAAGTGGGTCCAGGAAGGGCAGATAGGAAAGAGGTTTTGTAGGGTGGGTTCAGGCTGTGTGTTTTAGTCACAGTCCAGCACAGTAATTTCTAGTATCTTCATGAGCAGGTCCACAAAGTGTGTTTTTTCTGTGTTGTTTGGTTATAGCACCTGACTCCTGTACCCTAATGACTAGTAGAGTTCATAACATCCAGACATGATTCCTAGACTGTGTGTATAACATATGAAAGGAGGTGGGAGCTACAAAAATGGCATAATGAGGAGGGCTCTGTTTAAGTTACTAGTCATAAATGGACTCCTGGATATGGGTGTTTTTCACTTTTAGTAGAATGAAATTCCTTTTCTCACTTTGGATTCTTAGAGTTTTTTACAAACCTTATAGGAAATCAGTCCTTTTTTAAAAATTAAATGCTGCAGCCTCTCCATCTATATAATTGCTCAGTAGGTGAAGGACTCCTGAAACAGCAAAACAACTCCGTTTCTGCTCTCTCCTTTCACTTTGTTGACCTGAGCCAAACTCTCCTACAGTAGTGACCTGTGTGGATGCTCTAAAGTCACTCCTAGTTAAATTTTTCTACTTTAATTACTTATTCTACAAGTCAATTTATTGAGATGTAGAGATAATGACATTAACTTAGAGTTCAGAGTCTTGCGGCCCTTCATGCAGCAAGTACCACTCTGGTTTCTTAATGATGTAGTAAGGATGAGGATCCCACTCACTCTCCTCTCATCCCCAGCATCGGCTTTGTACTGTGTGGAGTTCTGTCTGCTAAACATGAAGATACCTACTGAGCCAGATTTCTTAGGTGCAGAAGGTTTAATTAATGGATCCCAAAAGGCCTGGATACAGAAGTTTCTAACTGCCATTGCCTAGTATCATAACTTCCTGATGAAAAATCTCAGCAGGAGTTTCGAGAATCTAAATTTTCGACTAGGATAACTATGTCTCTGTAGAGACATAGTCTTAGTTGTGTGCATTTTGTGATTGTACTTCTAGTCTGCTTTATTCTTTAGGATTCTTAGTTAAACTTGAAAATACTTCCTTTAAGTAGGGAAGGGGTATCAGAAATCATTTTAGCCACTGGTATCCCCAAGGTAGTCAGGCTGTCATCAGTGAAGTAGAAGGAAACAGAGGGGAGGTTGTGTAGTAGCAAGAGTGGCATAGCTATAGTTGTCAGTGCTAAAAAAGTTACATGAAGCTGGTTATTCCAGCTCAGTAGCCTGATTCTGCCAACAGACACAATGTAGCTACATAAAGGACAACCTTTTGGTCACACTCTGTGCGTGTGTGTGTGTGTGTGTGTGTGTGTAAGCATAATATATATAAAATGTATGTCCATGTGTCCACTCTGCTTCCAGCACATAGTTTTAAGGTTGTTCATAGAAGCATTTAAAGCACTGATTCCATTGTTAAAATAGCTCACTAAAACCACATAGGTATGTGTGCTTAGAATTACAAAAACATTTTGTCCTATGCATGTTTTTATATTTCATATAATTACAGCATATTTATCTGAAGTATTTCACAAGTATACTTTTGTGTAATACTGGTAGGAGATTAAGTAATAGCTGCTTACTAGCACTGTTGCACAAGAACATCAAATGTTATTGTGATGTTCTGAGATTTGAGGTACCAAGCATGCTTTTGGTTGCTTTGTTCCTGTGACCTTTATGCTCTTGTTAATACAGCAGTCCTGTAATGATGCACATGTTTTCCTTTACACAAATGCCAGTAACCACTTGAGCAGGGCACTTGATTCCAGTTTTAATGGGCGGTGCCTGTAATGGACAACGGTAGTGCATCCAAGCCAAGTTGGCTATCTTTGTGCTTTACAGTGCCAAAAACTTCAAAGCTTCTTCCTTTTAGAACTCTAAAGCAATGCAAGTTTGTGTTTCTTCATATCATCAAACTTAATTATTGGCAATAAGCAACTGCTGGCAGGAGCGGCACATCACATGGCTCCATTTCTGCTTTAGAAAAGGTCAGCATATGGCATAAACACTTTGCTGTGTTATGCAGCCTTGTACTCTGATCACATAACACATGCTTGAGAAAGCATTATGCAATGTTAGACTCACTGATTAATGACTGCTTGCACAAGAAGTTTTTCATTACCCCAAATGCTAGCATCCTGGGAATGATTAACTTTGTGACATAACTCTCATCACATAAATATGGAAGCTTCAAACATAGCCTCAAAATAACATGTTTCAGAAATAACACTTTCCTACTTAGTACTGTGTACAGTACTTGATTAACAACTGCTTTAAACCTACAGAGTTGAATAGAAAAGCCTGTTTGTGAAAACTGAAAACAAGATTTATTTCTGGGATTGAAAGTTTTACCCAAGATGAATTTTTGCACACAGCAGCATCACATTTGCAGTGTTTTTCCTCTGCTTGTGTAAGTTTGAATTTCCTGAGAAAAATCTGTGCCAACTATTTTCAGTGTTCAGCCAGTGAGTTAAACAGAACAAGTCAAATCTAGCCCTTATTTAGACCAGCAACTGCATGTATGTAAAATGACTCAGTCCACTGTGTTCAGTAGTACAGTACATACAGCTGTGTGCTCAAATCAGCATAGTTAGAGCAGATTAAATTGCCAGTAATTGCTGATGTTTCTGCAGGCAGAGTAAGAAAGCAAAATGTGGTCCCTGAATGAAGTGTCTTGAAATTTACAGCCTGAACATTGCTACACATTCACATTTAACATTTTCATACTCTGTTGATTAATTATTCCATGTTCAAATTTTGCAGATTCCTATGTTAAAAAGCATGATGACAGTGTATCACTCATATTACCATCTTCAGAATGTACAAAAGAGGAATAGCCTAGAAAAAGAAATGTTCTTCACCAAATTCCTTCACATGTGAAAATTCATGCTTTGATTTCAAGTAATTGCTACAAGTTATCTATGTTTCAACAGCTTTGTTAAGTTCAAACTTGGTTTGCCTGCTTGGAAATTCAAGATCACAAGGAAATACTATATTAGACTTCCACTTACTAATTTGCCTTTAAATGTCAGACTAAAAAAAAAGAAAAAAGGACATCTGTTTTTTTATGATTCTTTCTTCTGTAAGTAATCCTGCTCATGAACAGCCACATTGAATAAAGCTATTTAAAGTCCTTGAATAAGGGGGATGGTTTAGGATGTCACCACGTTAATGCATGTGTGCCACTGCTTCAGAAATAATCTTCATTTAAAACAAGTAAAGAAGGTAAACACTGACCTTCAATATGTCCACTTTAGTTTTTGCCTTTTCCTGCATTCCAGTTGCTACAAGCAGTAGCAAAGGCTAAAGGAAATGGCCTCTGACTAAGCATTAGCTACCAGCATGCCCTCATTATAGCTGAGGGCTCTGATTCTTGCCTAGCCTACGTGCAGAGCCAGTTAGTCTTTCAGCTGTGATGACGAAATGCCATGCATTTCTTCCTGGAATAGTACGCAGATAAGAGGCCACTTGTTATGCTGAGGTTTCAGATGAACTTCACTAAGGGTTTCAAAACACTCTGTCACAATTATATCAAGTTTCTTTAGCAACCAATTCATTTCAGACACTTTTAAGATAAAAATGGAAGAGATGTTAGTTTATTTTCCCGTGTGGTTTCACTTTGTAAACCTTTACAGGATATGACTTGATAGTTTATATATGCCCTGAATTTATTAGTTTCAATGAAAACCAGCAGATTAAACTGGACCTGTTCCTTTCTTGAAATATGCATTATTTGTAGTCCCCTATGTGTACCTATAAATTGAGAGAAGAAACAAAAAAATCTCATGCCTGTGATGTGCTTCTAGAAAGGTCCTACTATGAAAATTCAGTTGCTGAATGCCTTGAACTTATTCTGGGTCCAGGAAAAGCTGATAGTTTTCAGAACCTTGAAGAACAAAAGGTTAATCCTTTATCTTATCAGATGCTAAGATGTGTACAGTATGAGCAGTTTCTTGGCTGTGGTAGGAGAACCTGTTTGTGAGATAGTTCTGCAGCTTTGATACTTCTTTAGGTGATCTCATGCACTATCAAAAGCAACTTTAGTTCAAACTTTAGATCAAACAAATCATGAAAGCATCCAGATTGTAAAAGAAAGAGGAATCTATGAATTGTTTGTTTCAAACTGAGAAATACCTTTAGAAACAGCTATGTTCATTGTATGTTACTGTGAAGAAAGGAATAACTGTCTGCGATAACCAGTGAATCTTGTGCAGGTTATGTAGCACTCTTTGCTCTCCTATAGACTTTACTGAGACATTTACCGTCAGTGACATACCCCATTTCCATTGTCTTTGAATGCCACTTTAGATAGATGTCATCGGTAGGAGGGAGAGTCTTACGACAATAAATCTGAGTAAATCAGAACCTAAACAAATAATGTGAAAAAAACCCCAACCCAATCCAAAACGGCATCTCTCCTTCATCACGTCCCCTGCAGTCCTCTACATTTACTAGTGTCTCATTAACTGGGAACTAAAAGCTCAATTCAATTTCCTTTTAAGACAACAAAATTTTCTTTTTTTCTGTTAACATAATGGAATTTGGATCAGGTCTTACTTCTGTAATCTTATTCCTTTAATGCCTTCCAAAAAAATGTATAATTCCCAGTGAGATCACTAGGAATCTTGGCTATTCATAGTCTGTTCTTTCTTTTTTGTTCTTCTGTGAAGATGGTCCCCTTTGAAATTGTCCAGAGAATACAAGAGTTTTCAAACCTAGCACTTCCCCTAATGACTTTCTTTTTCCCCCTTTCTTGGAAAAGTTCCTTTCTCTTGTTACTGACTATTGACTCAGAAAAAATAGAAAAATAAATTTACCTCACAAATAAAATATTTCTTAATTACTCGAGGTAGATGATTCTTGCATGTTACTATGAAGAAGTCCTTCCTTGTCAAAGCAGGATATAACAAAGCATATGTTTTTCCATTATGTTTCTGCTCTCTTTTTGTCAAAAGGTGAAAGTCAGCCTAAATACTATTGCTGCAGTGGTCACTAGCAGGTCTTTGAAATGTTAGACAATTAATTTCATAGCAGTTATGATCTACCAAGTACAAATATGAATTAATTATGGGCATCTGCTTTTTTGAATTGTTGTTGTTGTGATGTTTGATTTTAAATAAATATCATAAGACAATTTTTTCAGAAATGGTACTTGTTAAATACTACTGCTTCCACAACTTCTTTATTTTGTAAACTCGGTTGTTTATAACTCATGTTACGTGAAGTATCTTGCAGTGTTTTAACTAATTTTCTCTCTTTAGAAGATTTGATTTAATCTCTGAAAAAGACACTGTTTTTTAATGGAATATCATGGGGGAAAAAAACAAACCAAAGTACCTTTCTTGAAAATGGTGCTAAAAAGATAAATAGTGTTCCGTGGTTCAAAACCTTGAAATGTTTTAAACCGAAATTACTGTAATCACAGAGCTAACAGACTCAGTACCGCCAGAACTCATATTAGTGAAACATATTGTCTCCTCCTCTTTGGCCTTTGCTACCTTCTGCCCATCATTTCATACAGCCCCAGCTCCCACTTCCCTGACACTCCCTGCCGAGGAGAGGGAGTATGTGCCACCTAACTTTGGGTATGTGCTTTTTGAGGCTGGAGCTGGAGCCCTCACAGAAAGTGTGATGACCAAGTCGTGCAAGTTTTTCTCTAGGAGGGAGGGGGGATGGGGACTTTAGATTGAGAATTTTTTGTTTCATCCAACCACTTTTCATAGAAAAAATGGATCCTCCTTCTCTATCTCTTTCAAGCCCAATTGACAGTGTTTAAGGTTGTAAAGATACAAGGGAGATAGCAATAATAACACATTGTTTTCTAAGGTTATTGATGTATGGGTAGGGCATAGGAGATAGGAGCCAGGCTTTGCCTTCTTGAGCTGTCAGTGGCATAAACTCTTCTGAGGATTGAGAAACTATGGTGACAGGCTTCAGCCAGTGAACAAGTGTCTAAGTCCTGGGCTATCTTGAACTGACACAGTGATTCGTTGTTAACAGGATCCAAACTAGCTGGATGTAAACCAGTTCAAATTTCTTTACATGCATTTGCAAATAGTAATAACAAAATAGCTGTAGTAGGCATCAAAAAACAAAACAAAACAGAAAAACAAATCCTATAAGTTAGAATCTTTCCCACCTGAACTAAATCAAAGTTAAAGAAATAAATGGGGAGAGTCTTTACTGTGCTGTAAATATTAGCAGCTTTATTCTAAGTCACAAAAGCAATAGCAGTAGCACTTGCAAGTCAGTTATTCCTGATTGGAATGTAAACAGTTTATGCTGGCAGCAACTGATAACTAGGTATATTGAACACTTAGAGGGATGTTGTGATCCTGCAGTATTGTTTAATAAAATAAATAGTGCTTAAAATACGTAATTGTGACTTTCAGGCTTGCTGTGGAGAATGCAAGAGTTGGGGGTGGACTTTTTATGCCTATTATCTATTCTTCAGAGAATTATTTCATTGCTAGAAGCAGATGGTGATTTTTAAGCCCACTGCTATTTTGATGTACTTAAAAAAATAAAAAAAGCCCTAAAAATAAACCTAAGTTACCATATCCAGCAAAAAATATGTTGTCAGCTCCTTACTCTGCTGGGCTGAAAACAAATCTGTCAGCAATTTCTTTGGGTTAAAATATCTGAACACTTGGGAGGGGACAATTTTTGTTGGTTTTTGGTTTTTTGTTTGTGTTGGGGTTTGGTTTTGGTGTTTGTTTTTTTTTAAGAAAGCATTTTAAGTGGGTTTGTAACAGAGTCCATTTAAAGATTTTAAGTATCAACAAATAACCATCTGTTGTTATAAAGACACCTTATCAAATTGATGAAATCTGTTCTCCAGTTAATGTTGTGGATCAACTGTGTGAATTAGACTTTAAAGTCTGAATGAATCTGAAATCAACACCTTCAGCTCTGCTGGAACAAGCCTTAAAAATCAGACCATCTTCTGTAATTACTAAAATGAAAATGGGAGTGACAGTTATCCATGCAGAAAAAGAAAAAGCACTGGTAGTGCATCTGAGTCAAGAAGGGTTCTTATGTTTGCCTTACAACCATTTCTTGGATTTAAAGTATGGTTTGACAGAGTTACTGAATAGGAAAGGAAAAAGACCTTTGGATTCTCTATGCACCTACAGGTGATTGACATAACAACAAACTGACAGTGCAGTGTTTTCAGAAGTGTTTTCAGTATTAGGTAATTTTGACATAACTGTTGACATAAGGATGAAATGTAAGGGTTTAGGTAAGAGAATGTGGTATTTGTTACCTCTGTAGCACATGAATGTATCCTAGAATGATGGATGCAGAAAACTGAATCAAAACCAAGTTTTTAAGATAGAGATTTCATTTTAATAATCTCAGTGTAAAATATTTTGTCTGACAGTATTTGTGTGTCTGAGGTACAGCTCCTTAGGGTCAAATCCTGT
>JAWWLZ010000094.1:30529853-30549894 GCA_035041345.1 Poliocrania exsul
TGGGCTCAGGGCTGTACTTTACAAAGGATGCTGACATCAGAGAACATTATTGCAGTATTTTATATTGGCCTGAATGAGTTTAAACAGCCAGCTGAGCTATTAGCAGCAACGCACACAGTGCAGGCCAACCTTCCAAATAAGTCCTGTGTCTCACACTGGCTGCACTTGACTTTTGGTCACCAGGTTTTTGGTGTTTGCTACTCAATCTAGTTCAAATAACACTGGTTGAAGTATGCTGGCTTCCTCTTACAGCCGTAGTTTGGAGATAGTGCTTGCTCGTAAGCTCAAATTGGCAAATGAAAAAGTCAGATTTGTAGTCTGCCAGTGTGCTTGCATCTATACCAATGCACAGTCTGCTGAAAAGCAATGGCCAAACCCTCCAAATACTAGGATAAAACTGTGTCAACAGTTGTATCCTGACAATCCTGTGAGCATTCTTATACGTAGAAGAAATCAGTTAAAATCAGTCTAGAAGGAGAAAACTTGTGGAAATCCCTTTGCTCTGGACAAGGCTGCAGTTATGTCATCTGTAAAGAGAGAGATGTCTGGAGTGTCCCGTTCTGTGGCAATACTGGAAATTTAATCTGTAAGTACATGCAAAGGACATGTGATTAAATTAGAGGTACAGGAGCAATACAATAGTATTCTGTGTGTGAAAACAGTCTCACATCAGTTCTGCATTTTGTATACAGGCAGCCTAAGAGAAGAAAATCTCTGCTGCAAAATGTCTGCAGTATCTGTCCCTGAAGTATCAGTAAGAGTTGAAGAAAACTTCCAAATGTTCCACATGTTTCTGTGAGGGAAACAGGAAAGCTGCTTTACCCCAAGGTATCAACAGAGAAAACCAGGAACAAAGATCTTAACAGGCTCTGGGTATGGTACAATGTGCTATTTTTTCTTTATTTTCATACATCTGAGAAAGAAGCAAATTCCCTAACTTCCCAGCATGACACTGCAAAGCAAACTCTCATGAATCCCTCCAGCAGTTGCAACAGTGTCTTCTTGCCCTCCGCCCTTTGTCCTTCTAAGGGAAAATGTTGGGTGGCATACAACATTTAAAAAGTTAATGACAGGCTAGCCTCTAAAAGCTAAGACTTGCTGCTTTGCGTTGCAGGAGCAGACAAACAGGAGGGCAGCCTTTCATACCAAATGTGTGAGAGTACCTTATTCAGGGAAGCACTGGCAGACTATAAAGTACTCTGTTAATTATTGTTGACATTGCATAGAGAGCTTCATGCTGTTCTTTCTCTGCCTGCTTTGACTTAATTTGTTTGAGAAAGTACTTTTTCTGTGCTGCAGATTATGTAAATTCATACACTCTACTGCACTGACAGATGTGTCTTTGTTTTAGAAGAAACCATTATTTTTTCCAGGACTGAATGTGAATGGAGCATTTCACATTGGTGGCTTCCAAAAATATTTATAAAGTGAAGCTGTGCAGCTCAAAATATTTTGCCCTCCTACACTGACATTCACAAGCCTTTACAGCAGTCTTATCAAAAGCATTTGCAGTGGAACGTGCCACAAAGACTGGGGTAGTCAACGAATGACTGAAAGCACACATTTTAGTCAGCTCTACCCCACACAATGTGTAGCAGAACCCAGATAACACAACTGTAACTAACAGGGCAATTATTCTATATTGTGGGTCAAAGACTACCTTATAATGATCCCTTACTCTCATAACTCTTGCATATCTGAGGAAACAGGATGAAGAAATGGAAAGCAACTAAAATTCCTCTTTCTTCCTCTTTCTGCTGGTAAAATAGTTTCACTGTTCACTGACTGCCACAGGCAGAGCTTGTTCTGAGGCATGATAGCTGTTCATGGCACTGACAGTCTGGCTGTAAGTAGTGGTATTCTTTGCCTTCCACATTTCCATTCTACTTCCACTGACCATTGTCTAGGTGTCCTTCAGCTCACTCTCCCACTCACTGATACTTCCTAAATGTACTGCTAAAAAAAGAAGCATGCTGCATTCACTTGAGTAGAGAGATATGTTCCCTGTGAACACATAAATGCATCAGACTTACTCATAGGTTTCATTATAAATTAAAATTACCTCTCTACCAATTGTTTGTAATTACTTCCATAGTCTTCACCACTGTATTGAAACCATGGCTTCCCACATATTTCTTCTGACAAGGAGTCAGTCATCCAAGGGAACTACACTGGCAATCAGTGCCCTCCAGCTGCAAGTAGAAGAGTATGTCTGACTAACTTCATTAGCATAAGGATGATAATTGACCCTTAAAACCATACATATTCCATGTCCATTCTCAGCTTTCTGCATTGCCATCTTTAAAGTTAAAAATATATAATGAATAGCAGTAAATCCAAGGAATTCTACTTATAAACCCACTAACTAATTTTAGCTCCATTGGCTTTGGTCAGCCCATCCCTGTCGCAGGGAACTGGGGACACTGGGGCTATGTACCATGCTGAAGCCCTCTGATTCTCCTCATGAGGCAATGAATAGAAAAGACATTTTAAACAATGTGAAGTCTCCCTTGCTGAATTAGTATAGCAGAAACTCAACAGCAAGAAGAGGGAGAGTCTGTCCTACACTGTCCTGCCTTCCTAAATATGAGCTTGTGATTATGAAAGAAAAAGTGAGTAGTTTCACTCAACAATGAACAGGAACTCCAGCTAATCTCCCTTCTTCATTATTTAGGAGATGGAATATCACTCTAATATGCTCAGTGATTGCACTCTGGGTAGGATGCCATTTCTCTTTAGTGGGCATAGAAGTTTCTTTCCTCATAATCCTTGCATTGTTTGGACACATTCCTTTTTTGTACATTTGCATTTTTCCATTGCTAGATGATTTTTTTAATTGTTGATGACTGTGTGACTCTTTTGTTTTAATTCTGTGGTATTTAAATATGTCAAAATGATAACTGTCTCAGCTGAAGATCATTTTCAGTGGAGATCAGTTGATTTCTTTCTGGTAAAAAGCTACTTATTTGGGGGGGTTGGTGCGTTTTGGAGGCTTGTGCATTGAAGTTACATCTCAGACTTTGAAACAGGAAAGAATAGCACACTTTCAAGCATGTATTGCCATATATTTTCTACCCTGGTATTATGGTTTGCAGCAGGTGAAAAAGCAGGTAATAGGTGAACAAGATTGCAATAAAAGAAAGAAATTTGGAGAACAGTAACAGCAGACACATATAGTTCTTTGTATCTTATAATTTCCTTTAATGAATTTGTAGCTTAATTAAAAAACCCCAACCAAACAAACAGAAAACAAAAGAACAAATTCAATTTTCCCTGTTGGTCAGTACAAAGTAAGAGAATACTAATAATTTTGATTAAAATATGACTGAGGAAGTTAGTATTTTGTGAACTTAGCTTGAACAGAAATGAGATACAGAGTTTATCTCTAATATAACCATGGCAAGGGAAGAGGCAATTAATATGACAGATCATTTCAGACTATCTGAAGAACTGAATTATAGTATGAGGGTTGACAGGGATGTTCTTCTGGCATGAGGTAGCCTTCCAGAGAGAGGATGACATGTATCTGAACAGAAGGCATTTGTTTTTGATGGCCAAGCCATAACTGTGAAGTAGGTTTCCTTTCCTCGCAGAACTTATCTCAGATTTCACCTGCTCCTACTACAAGTGAAGAGCACCTTTCTTTGACCTTGGCATTTTTGGCATAAATGTTTAGACAAGTATGTAAAATCTCAAAACAAACACTCCTCTCCTTGGGGAACAGATAAGTGAAACAAACATGTGACAGATGATAGTGATGTTACCTAATGCATGACCGATTTGCATGTATATTCTGCTCTCACTGAAGTTGTAAGTGGCTATAGAATAAAAACAGGTCATGTAATGACACTGGAGTGCCTAACACATTAGTGAGCAGGTACATAGACATATGCCTTGAGACAGACACAATGTTTGAAGATGCTTGATTTCCCAAGAAAGGCCTGAACTTGCATCCAGAAGTCGTGCTAGAGCTTTGAAGATTTGTAAAAGTTCAGTTTCAAAATTCACCTCTGGCCCAAAAAGTACAAATGAGTTTTTGCAACCAGCTCGTGAAATGTTCATCTTCCCGTTGCAACATGGTGAGTCTGTCTTGAGAAAGCCTTTTTTGGAAAACATTACTTCAGATTGCATGATTATGATTGGTATGTTTATAGTCCCTTATGTGAACCACCTTTTATTGAGAAAAGCCTTGCTACTGTCCCTCATCATGTGTGGACAACAGATGCCCAACAGCAGCTGCAGGTGTGTAATGCTCACCAAGATGCCCAACTGCATGGAGAGATGGGAGAAACAGAACTGGCGAAACTGGTTTTTGAGGTTTATCTAGGGGCTTCCTGATGCTGGGTCTTGTTCAGGCAGGCTATAAAACCTGCTGTAACAGGGTGGCTTCAACTGCAGAGGGTCTTGCACTCCTGTTTTTTTTAATCTTCTCTCCCTTCCACTTTTGTCCTAATCCCTTCTCCACTTTTTATAGTGTTTTGTTTGAAAGAATACACTGACAATTCTGAGTACTGCATTGGAGGGAGGCCGCAGTTAAACTGACTCCAGACGTGCTCGAACTGGCCTGGCTGTGTGCACTGAAGAGCAAAGCCTTGCCTTTTCGGCTGGGAGTAGGCACCCATGTGCCAGGCGATGCACGTGGCTGGCTGCCACAGTTACTAACCTAATACTAACTGCATAAATTGTGGACATAAACAGTGTGTAGTGCCAAGCATGTCACAAGCTGATTATAAAAGCCGTAGGCAGAGTTTCAAATTGTGCTTCACTTTTAAGTTCCAGCGCCTTTCTCTACTCTCTCCCCCTCCCCCTCTGAAATTCCTTGAATGTGTCTGTGTATTTACGAAAATACAAACGTGTACCGAGCGTTAGAGCTATCAGGTTGTAAATACTATGAGTACATGCGGATGGCTGGGAGCGAATTTTCTGCAGACGCCTGGAGTCAGGGTGGGAACGCCGGCAGCCCCTAGCTTGGAAGACCCTCCTCCGTCTCACCCTGCCCCCTCCCTGTCCCATCTCGTCCGGCTCAGCCGCTGGGCGCACTGACCTACTTTTTCTGTATTTCTCCCCACACTGCCCAGACCCCTCCCACGCATGGGGCTCGAAGGCTTTTAACCCTTCGGAGAGCAGCAGCAGCGCCCTCATCCCTCTCTGGTGCCGGAGGTTGGAACACCGGGCGCGGCGTCGGCGGAGCGCGGCTCTGGCTTGTCGGGCTCACGAACCGCTGTCCCCGCAGCACCACCCACTGGGCAGTGCGCGGACACTACTAGCTATATCGGTCTGAACAACGATTTCTCTTTGCTCGGTTACTCCCTTAAACTTCCCTGGGATTGGTGTCGACTCGGCCACCCGTGATTCTCCCCTAATTCTCACAGTAACGAATCTTTAACAAGACAAATAATATCCATCACGAAACATGATGTAAGTAAAGTTCACAAAAATGGTGCTGTTGCTGTTTCTGTGCAATGCAGCCCCACCTTCCTGGAAGGGGACAGGTCATCACAGCGTTTTGGAAGGGCTCTGCCTTTTGTGGCTTATGCTGTGGTACTTTGTCTAGGCTTTATGATTATGGTGACAAAATGTGTCTGGCACATCGTACATCAAATACTGGCTTGGTGTGAAGAGCACATGTAAGTGCTTTGTATTTGACCATGTGCTTAGCATGGTCAAATATTGTCCAGTAAGATACTGAGATGATAAGTTGTAGCTCACTTTTGGATTGAGCTTAACTTTTCTTCATTTTTGCTAGAACAGTGGGGTCTCTTGCACTTTTTACAAAAATGTTAGAGGAAAACCCCTCTAGTTGCACAGAAGTTTGGAAAGGAAGAAGATAATACTCTCACATTTTTAAATATAAAACTCTTCCTTAAATAGGCCAGAAGTAGGATGTTCTGAAATTAAAAATTTGGCTTGGGTGTGCACCTTTTAGTGTACAAAAATCTTTGTTTGGTTTGAAAAGTGCCTGCTGGGTTTTAGTAAAGTATATGGGACAACTACAAAATTTGTCTGTAAAGCATTTCCTCAAGTATATAAACATGACAGAGTATACAAAAAAGCTGCATTCAAGTACATGCAGATAAAGGATTGGGCAATTTGTCTGAAAAAGTTAAATCTTCCATGGTGCAGCAGGTGAATCTTGGAACAAAAACAAAAGTGCAAAAGTGCTGGGAAAGGACTTTCTTGGTATCATGGATTTCATAGGTCCAGGACCAACAGCCAGCCATGGAGTAATCAAGTTCTATGGATGCTGTGACCCCAGAGCAAGGGCTATGGGTCACTCTTTCGGCTGCTGTGTTGTTGAAGGATGGTGTGAATGAACAATGGGCCCTGTTTCTGTTCTAAAGTAAGGCCACTTAGAACTTTAGTGAAAATATTCTCTGTGTTTTGAGAGTGTTCTGTCTTGTAATGCTTAGCTGTGCTGCATTGCTTCAAGATGTTTCCCACTGAGAATATCTTGGCTGCTAGTGGCCCCTGACCTACTTGTAACCTGTGTTTTGCAAAGTTTTATTCTTAGTGCCTTAAGTGCAAAGTTACAAGGAGATCTGGACTTGATCTTCCGTGTCCCACAAAGGAGGCTCCTTCAGTCCAGCCTTGGGCTATCTAATGGTGTTGGATTATCCTTAGTTAATGTAATATTGTCCTGCTGTTAAGGGTAATAAACAAATCTCCTACTGACTATCAGATCTTTCAGCAGCCTTAATAGGAATAACTGCTAAGTGTCAGTGATAAGGCTGTGATCCTTTGCAAGACTTTAGGGTACTGTCCATGGGATACTGGAGTAATTCCTGGAGAAGTATGATTTTATAAAGGGGTTACAGATACTTGTTCATCAAAACGGGTAAAGGTGCTGCTGCTTCCCATATGTCTTTCTCAAAACACAGTATGAGTATCGGGTTGCAGATAGCTGTCATCCAGAAGTATAAATTAGAAGGACTACTGGGTACCGCCAAGTGCAACTCTCTACTTCCTTTGCAGTTGTCTCTCAGTAACTATCCTGGTTACTAGATGGTTCAGTCAGGGTTTGTTTCTTTAGTGTTTGTTTTCAAGCAGCAGTATGCAAGTTGCAGTGAACAGTAAGCCCTTTACACAGGGATTAAATTTTAGGTACCCATCCAAGCAGAAAAATGAAGATTCTATAGAATAATTGGTAGGAAAAAAATATCAGCTCAAATTTAGTGATCAGTTTACTGCAATAAAGTGATCTTTAGTTTTCTTTTGCAAACACAAATTATTTTTTACATCATTAATGATTAAGTCAAAAGTGAGTAATGGCTGAAGGAGTTGATCTTAGTGACAGAGTTCACAGGATAAACTTACTAAGGGAAATCTTTTGCATGTTTTTAGTTTAACCCAGAGAATCTGTGGTATGGGAAATAAAAATTATGTTGAATGAGTGCCACCAAGTGTCTCCAGTAGTATATGAAATCCCAGGTCTTAAGTGGAAGAAAAAAACATTACACCACAAACTAGTTTTGAGAGGAACATCTCAGAGGCAGCAAATTCTGTTAGAGTGAGAGGATTTAAAATTATTTTTCCATTGAACTGCAAGAACTATTTCTGGAGACCTGATAAAGGTGAAATGTCTGTGGTAGGGGCAGAAATACAGACATAATGCTGGGTATCCAATCAGGTGGTCAATCTGTTTATTTTGTGTGTCTTCTGAGTACTCAGCATTGATATTGCTCTATCTGTGGCTGTGCTGTGTTGTATCAGATGATGGTATGATTCACCTGTTCTCTGTTTAGCAGGGCTGGTAGGTGTCACAGGACCTAATATAAGTTACAGATTCGGCAATTAACATCTCCATTTTGGACCTTATGCTATTATTGATCCCAATGTCAGCCATATCAATAGATGCAATGGGGCCAAGGCCAAGACTTGTGTGTATGAGAATCAGAGGTTCAATAAACAAAACAAGTTAAGTGTTGTAAAATGTCCTACAAGATGATTTCATCCTGGCTTCTCTGTAGGTTAAAAGATTCTTATGGATCTTTAGATTTTCAGTTCATAGAGTATGACTAAAGAAGGAGGATTTATATTAGTCTTACAGTTCCTGAATTTCAGATAATTCAAGCAATGAATGCCTAAGTGTGTCAAAACTCCTGTTGCGTTTTCTGATGTTGGTGCAAAAGAGTGATGCCAAAAAAGCCATTTTACATTGCACACAATAATAGCTACCCCTGGTCATGCTGGAGTTCATTACCTCTATTTCCACACTGCAGCCAGAGACCATATTCAAAACAGCTACACAAAGAGTTGTGGTGAGTGGCAAACTGATTATGTCTCCTCAGCAGTGTGAAGTGTCTTTTGTTCTGGTGAAACAGAAGAAGGAGAATAGACTAAGACAAGGGCCTAGCCAAAGAAACTGTTTATTACAGGGCTCTGGAAATTTGCTTATTTGGAGATGGCAGAAATATTTTAGGTCACAAAATGTGCTGAAGCCTACATACAGAATTTGAGCATATTTTACTGGAATATATTTGCATATGGACAAACTGTTTAGTGCTGTGGCACATGACACCTATTAAATTTGGAAGAGTGCCAGAGAGCAAAAGAGAGCACAGTACATTTTGAGGGCTCGAGGCAGTAAGTGAGCAGCAGCAGAGTTTCTCTGTTTAATCAGCAGCCCGTTGAGTGTCTCAGGGCCTTTCCACAGAAGTTAATGGGTGAACAGACTTCTGCTGGACAAACTTTCCATTGTAGCACTCTCTGTCCTTCTCTGGTTTACTATTTCACTATAAATTAACCTAAAAGAGTCATGTTTACCACCGTCTGAGCACACTGTAAAATACCTCATCTTTGAAACTGTGTGTAACTCTTCTTTGCAGAAGGAAGGGTGGAACTGTAAAGTACAGAGACAGGAATCAATGCAGTGGCCTTCAACTATTTGGAAGGACTTTCACTATTTGTATGGGTGATGTATATTTTGAGGTAGTTATGGTGTCCAAAAGGGGCAATGTTCAAGGCATTTGGTCTCACTACATGTAAAATATATACTATTGATTTGGTACTTACCAATATGCAGGGTTTGCTAAGCACCACTGCATGGTGTGCTATAAAGCAGAGTGCCTTCTGATTTGGATAGGTAAGGCAAGGTGCTAGAAGTACGTGAAAAAACTGAGAAGTACCTTTCTGGGTTCAAATAAATGTCTAAACTCTGGTTTAGTCAAAATTAGCCTCCTGTACACCACCAAGTAATTAGCTGCCATTTTCCTCTTATGTCCTTGCCAAGTACAATAGACAGAGTTATCAGTACTCTTGCCAGTAATTCACCAGTTATCTCAGTTTAAAAGTATTTAATTCTTCCTAGAACAGGTACTAATATACTGGAGAATATTTCTGTCAGGCTGTGCTATCTGGGCACGATCTCACCATTCATAGAAGAGGAAAAATAAGAACCTTGTCTCTGAAATGACCAATGTTACTACTTTTGAAGCTCTCTTTGACGAGCTGAATAGAAGGAAATGGCAAACTAAAGTGTTGCTAAGAAACAAATCCAGATGCTTCCAGATTTTATGAAAAAAAAAAAAAAAAGGACACACTTAATTTAGACTAATAATTTCCAAAAGAAAGCCATCACATAGATGTTCGTCTTAGCCAAGAATGCACATTTACTAAATATGGAAATAATAAGGAAATAAGAGCCAGTATAATTGATAAATATGAATGAGGAGGCTCTCCAGAGGAAAAGTTTTGCACAGGACCTGAACTTACAGTACAATTTCTACTTTAATAGCATCTGTGAAAAATCACTTAAACAAGATTCACAGTTGATTGGACATGTTGCATTGGTGAGCATCAGGTGGAAAACCGATGGTAATGGTCTGCTTTGACGCAAGGAGAGTTCACGTTGTCATGGTGACTGATGCATGATATGTGCAGATGTGCCCTGCAAGGCAATTCCACACTCCCAGTCACTTATCTGTAGCAAGAGATACTTTCAGCTTCCATTTTTCAGCTATTCAATAGGTGTAAGAGAACAACCTCGCAGATGTAGCTGGTCGCAGATACATTCCTCCTTAATACACACAGCTTTAAGTGATTGGTTTTCTGTGTTAACTATCAGTATTTCTCAATGTTTCTACTTAGCTTAGCTGGCTGAGGTTTAGTTTTCCTTTCTTTTCTTAGCCTTTTAGCAATGTGGGTTTTCTCCTTGCATGTATGAAGGACTAGGTTAATATCTCTTAATATCTGGCTACAAAAGATCAGAAAATATTTCCATTTTTAACTAGCAGCAGCAACAACAAAAAATGTTTAGTTTGTTTAGGACAGCTTTACCAGCACTGTGCTAATTGATGCTTAATCCAACTTCTGAAGTATTTCAGCAATAGACCTTTGGAATGGACTCCGAAATACTGGTTCATATGGAGGATGATAGTTATTTTGACTTTTTTTATTCTAAGGTTTATTGTACCTCCCTTTGACTGCAGGGTGAAAAAAGTTGGCGTACTTCAAAGAGCATTTTCCTTTTATTAAATCTGCAGTCAGAGAAACACAGCTTTCATTGTGCTTTATGCTGTCTGAGTCATGTTCTTGATGGATCACTGATCCACACTTTGTCAAGCCTGGACATGGTAAACTACAAAACCGAAATGATGAATGGAAGTTAAAATATGTTTCAAAATATTGTTGCTTCTTTATGATTAAAATGAAGTAAAATATTCCACCAGCATCCCAAACCAAACATAAAACTAGCAAGTGAAACATGACAAAGTCTAATTAATATTATATTCTGTGTGCCATCTAGACACTGAAGAGAAAAGTAAAAAACATAAGATCAACAAGTGGACAATGTTACACTGAACAGTGTTATTTTGGTCTCAGCATTATTCAAGAGCCTTAAAAAGTAAAAAGAAAAGTTATGGTATCTGATCATATTCCTGGGCTAAACTGACTCTCCCTTTCCATCTGCCTCAGCCCAGGTCTTCATGGGCAGTGTCCAAAAGGAAGAAGGAAGTTCTTCTGTCTCCTTGAATGTGAAGTTCTCAACTATATTCACGCTTCTGTTTTAATTATATTTTCCTTTATTTTTAAAGAAATTGCACCTGGAGGTAACATGATATTCCTTTAGATTCTTTTGTTTCTTTTGTTTTGTTTTGTTTTTATCTGCTAACCTCATATCTCACATTCCTTCCTGAGATGAGTACCTGCATTACCTTCAGTCTTATGTGTATTCTTGTAGTTTTGGACTATAGGCTCTCTGGGATAATTCCTTTCCCAAAAAGCTGGTGAGTATGGTCTTGACTAAGTTGTTAAACATAGAAGCCAGTAAATAATGAATAATTAATTAATAACTTTTTTATCTGTAGTAGCAAAGATGAATTGTAATGTGACTGTTACTTAAAGTAGGGATCATAATATTTTATAAAGTTACTATCAGGCAGTTGTTGTTAACTAGTGGCCTGGCAGGAACACCTTGTGATCAATGTCCTCAGGAGTGGCAGTTTCAAAGTTACCCGTGGCAGAAACTCAATTTAAAAAAAAAAAAAAAAATTTCTTCTGGTTGATGAATGCTGATGTCTTAGCACTGAGACACGTGCTTTTAGTCATCCATCATGTACAACTTTGAGGTATACCCTGTTAGATTATGTGATTAATTATGTGACCATGTGTGGGTCCCCAGCCTGGCCATGTGCCACTGGAATGGTGGAGAATCCCAAGAACCCTGTGAGAGTCCCTGCCCCATATTCCTTGGGCTTCTTCTGGAGTCAGCTACCAGAGGGATTCATATTGTGCATATGTGTGTGTATATATTTCCCACTAATGGACTGTCATCCTGACTAGCCAGCAAGGGAAGAGGATGGGATTGATAGTGTTTGTATGAGGGCTGAGCAAGGCTGTATGTGTGGTTTTCCTTGTGGGTACATATGTGTGCTCAGCCTCGCAACGATCTGGACTGAGGAACATTGGGGTCATGTCAGCCTGACCTATCAGGCCACCAGCTCTGCCAACCCCAAAGTTTCGTAAGTCATTGTACATGTCTGCTATTGACAAAGAAAGTGACCCAATACAGAAACTCCAGATATTTCAGATGTCTTTAAAATAACATGTCTGAAAGCTTAAAAAGTAACTAATGTCTATTTATATGTTTTGTTAAAAGTTTTAATTTGCATGCATAAGGTTACTGGAAGTATACTCTTGTATCTTGATTAATAACTTTTTTAAATAAGTGAGGTTTAGAATGAATGATGATAGTTTCCTTGAGTGTGTGCTCAAAGGAAACTTCTTGGTGTTTACATAGGCTAGCCTAACTTTCTTCTATCCCAAGAAGTCACACACAAGAAAATCCTTTGATATTGAGATGCACAGTATTTTGTTTGGTGGATAGTGTTGCCCCCTGGAGGCAATTCCTCAATTATCACAATATTAGATTGGAACTTAAATTAAAACTTAGAAATGTTTCCTATTATAAACAAAATATTCCCTTTAGCAATTAAAAATATTGTGACTTTAATTAAAAGAGTTTATGAGCTTATCAGAGAAATAACTGATTTCTTAGTATGCTAATTATTTTTCTACATTTGCTGTTTAGATTTGCAAATTGGTAGACAGTAAAATTTAATTGCTTTTTAAGGGAGATGAATATTTAATTTGAATACAGTACTTGGGAAAAATAAGGATTTTGTGAATATGTGTGTGTGTTTTATACAGTGTAGATAATCAACCTAGGGAGTGCTAGTGTCTCCACATGCACTGTAGACATGTTTCTATGCAGTGCTGCTATTGTTCATGGAAGGGCAAGAAAAAGGACAGTGCATGGTTGTTGGCAGAGGCAACACTGGACTTCAGTCAGGCTTTATATGTGCTGTATTGCCCCTCATTGGAAACAGCACTAAAGTCTAAGACTGCTCATGGAGCTAAGAACTTTGCCTGCCATTGATAACAAGGATTAAGCTAATGGCCAAGGTAGGCAGTGACTCAAACGTCACATTCCAGCGCCTACTCCACTGCGTGGCCTCCTGGCAAGGGAGTGCTACTGGGCATCATTCTGGAGGCATATAGCAAGGGCCATTGCCCCAGTGAGTCTCACAGGCCTTCTAGAGTGGAAGTGAGACTTCTGCACTTGTATAAAAAAAAATCCTCTTTTTCCTTCATTTCTGTTTCTACTAGAGACTTTGGGCTCATTATAACAGTTTTGGTGCATGGCTATCTGCAGCTGACATTCAGCCTATATAGCAATGAATGTCAGTTGCTGGCCATTGCACTAAAATCTGAACTAGCAAGCCAATTGCATTGGTAGTAGTTAATTGGGCTGCTCATGCAGAAAGATATTTTTCTATCTGAATACAAGCTTATTTCTGAATATGTATTTCTTACGGACATTACTAATCACTTTCACTAGTGCTATGAATTAAATATTTAATTTATACATGTCAAATTGTTTAGCTTTTGTAATTAGTCCCTTGTCTACACTTTTAATAGAGCTTTTTTCTTCAGAGATGCTGTACCACTAAGACTTTTTTTCTCTGCTGGTGCTCTGATTTCTGCTGCCTGCTCAGCCCTGCAGGGTGCTGGAGTTAGCTTTGTTATTCTTCACTGAGCTTCCTTCCCCGGTGAGCACCAGCATTTCAGGAGACAGCTATGCCAGCAAAGAAATAACCTTGTACTAGTGCTTGCAGCATGAGGACTGTCTATAGGGGGAGCCCCCTACACCAAGCTATGGCGTTGGACTGATGGCCAGAAGAGTTCGGGCACAGCAGACATCAGAAGGCTTACAAGAGTTTATTCCAGATAGTTTCACAGACAGATCCTTATAGCTCATAGTAGTAGTAGTAGAAGTAGTAGTTATAGAAGTAGCTAAATTCTCAGTAACATTCACACCCTTTATATCCTCTCAAATCCAACATGTCATGACATTATTGGCCAGCCCATTCATCCACATACACCAAAGCATCTCATTGGTCACAGAACCACACACACACACTCCAGGTAGCTCTCCTTTCCCCAAGGGAGAACTCCAAACTGCTTTCCTCAAAGGATGTGCTCACAGTCACCCCCAAAACTGTCTATGAAGGAAACAGAACAAGGGCAATGCTGGGTACTGCTTCTTGTGTGTATTGTCTAACCCCAGTGAGGCTGATGTTGCTGGTGGTTAATGAGCCATACACCAGGACAGACTCCCAGTTTTAGACTCCTTCTTGGTATTTAGCTGTTGCTTTCCATCCTCATGTCAATCCCATGCTGCAGGAAGGCTGGCAGCTTCCTGGACAAGCATAAGAAGAGTATTTGTTTTTCTTTGCAAACTCTTGTCTGAAGGTTGTAAGCATCTCTCCTTCTCCCACTCTTTCTTCTTTTGCTCTCCTCACCATGGATTCAATATTCTCTCTCTAAGTGCAATTCACTTTATGTGTTGTAACTAACCTTTATGCAAAATACAATCAAGTCTGCTGCATTGAGCTTTACTAGCACTTCACGTAAACTGAGTTATGGCCTTTAAAACTGCTGAAAATCAAAGGAAGATGCCTGTTAAAAGAGTGCCACAACTGGGCTTGATCCTGTCAGCAATACCAGTACTACATACAGTACGTTCAATTATATAATACAGCAGGGTAATACCAATTCAAATTATTACTGGTTTTTATTGGGTGCCCTGGAAAATAAAGGTTGCATACAATCTGAGATGCCAGGAATTTGATACGCTTACTAACTAATTAAAATTATTAAATTTTCCCCCTCTGGAAATGTTCAGTTTATGACATAGCTCAACAGTGTTATACTGAAAAAAAATTTTAAGGAAAATCTGATTGTTTGAGTCTTTCCCACAATATTGTGGGAAATGCTTCCACCTTGTTTTTACATTTCTCCTGCATACATTAAAGTTCAAACACTCATATGTAAGCCAACAGTAACTGTCTACTACTGTTCCTTCTAAAATTCTAGCTTTAGAAATAAAGACGTATACAGACAGAGAAGCATTGAAGATGCCCATTACAGTGAATGGAAGTCTTTGGTCTCCTGACAGTCTGCAGGTTCCCCCTGCCATCTCCCAGCCTGCCTCTACATACCTAATCCTCCAGCCAGATTTCTTCATATGTTATTTTCAGTAGATAGATTTTTTCCCTTATCCTGCCATCCCCAGCTCCTGAATGACCATACACATCGAGTAAATGAGGTTACCCCTCAAATACCTCCTGCACTCCTGCTGCAGAGGAGCTGGCAGAGCCTGGGCATATGGGGATCTTGGCTAAATCCCCAGAACAAGGGATCTGAGCAGCCTCTTTCCAGACAGTAGCAGAGGACACCAGAGGAGCAAGAGGTTGTAACAGAGAGGGAAGGAGGGCACTACAGAGACTTTCACTCTGTAAACAAGCCTCTTCAGGGGCAGGTGGGATGTGCAGTTCATCCTTAAGAGGATTGTCAGAATAGGTCTGGTTGGTGGACCTTAGATTGGAGTGAAAATGGGCTTTTAAGGTAAGTTTCACCACATTGAAAATGGATGAAATATACTTCTGCTATCCTTTTGTAAAGAAAAAGTACAAATCTATGCACCATTTGCAGGCACGAGACTTAAAATGGTGAGCAAATGTTTAGGTTTCATTTGTGATACAGTTAATTTTCTTCTTAGTAGCTGGTACAGTGCTGTGGTTTAAATTTAGTATGAGAATAATGTTGATAACACACTGATATTTTGGTTGTTAAGTAAGGCTTACCCTAAGTCAAGAACTTCAGTTTCACATGCTCTACCAGCGAGCAGGTGCACAAGAAGCTGTGATGGAGCACAGCTGAGACAGCTGACTTGAACCAAAAGAACATCATATCCAGTATATAAACTGGGGGAACGTTGGCCAGGAACTGCTGATCACTTCTGGGAGACAGGCTGGAAGTTGCTCAACAGGTGATGAGCAACAGTATTATGCATCACTTGTCTTTTCTTTCTGTTGACTCCATTTTCATTACACTATGTATTACAATTATATTATTATATTTTATTTTATTTATTATACTGTTCCTATTTAAACCCACAGGTTTTACCTTTTTTCCTTATTCTCCTCACAACCCATTGGTGTTTGTGGGGAACAGTGACTGAGTGGTTGTGTGGTACATACTTGCCTACTGGGGTTAAGCCATGACAGGGGAAAATCATTATTTTTGCTTTCAAAATGTCATTTTTAGCCTTGGTATGCTTGAGACTTTGCCATGACAACACTTGAGAAATAAGGCCTGCATATGAAATGAGGCATCCTGGGAAAGAGAGAGGGCTCAGGCTTAGGACTGAAGCTGGAGGAGAGTGGCCAAGGTCAAGACGGATCAACAGCACCCCTGCAAGATAAGCCTACTCAGCTTACTCTCTAATGAATGTGAACAGAGAGCCTTTAACATAATATTTAATACACAGAGAATGCTTTCCATGAAAGTCTTTGAGAAACCTGAACAACTGTTTTGGGAAGGATGAGGCATGAAGGAAGAATTAGGTGTCTCCCCACAAGGCAAATGCGGTCTCAGAGATAAGTAATCCGGGTGTGCTGACTTCTGCTATGTATTTATTCTCTTGGTTAAAAAGCAGGGGAAGAGGGAAAGGTAGATCTTAAAGCTGTATTGCTTTGGAGAGGAAGTTTAATAATTTAAAATACAATATTTTCAGTTTGAAGTATGCCTCTTTTTACTATTAAAACTTCCAGTTTTAGGAATGGTGCTTTAACAGTAATCAAAGTAAGGTTTAGGCTAACCATGGTAGCACTGACAGTTAATCCCACTATCTGTTTCTGCTATGTCCCAAAATGCAAACCCTAAGTGGCCTATGGGAAATTATGGGATGAGAGCTGGGTGAATGCTAAGTGGTATTTACAATTACAGAAATATGACTACAGTGTGCTCCAGAGAGAGGCGTTAATTGCTATCAGTTACAAAGGAGAAGGAAGGAGAACTAAAACCAGTGTGCAGCTTCTTGTGTTGCTGTGGCAGGCAAGTATAGCCACTAACGGAAAGCTGGTGAGAGAAAAAGGTATTTGTAAATAACAGCAAGGAAGAACTCTGAATTGGAGCAACCAATGCTGACCACAGGGCCCTAGGGCCATGAACACTGCCAGCATGGCAGGAGCTTGACTTGTCTGCCATGACAAATGGGTGAGTAGATGGAGGATGACTCCACTGTGTATGTGTGCAGGGAGCATCTGGCAGGACTTCCAGCACTTTTCTCCCTAAGAGAGAAAGGGAAAAAAATTAAAAATCAAAAAGTCTTGCTGAGACAAATATGTATCATGCTTGCAATTGCACTAATATCCCCATCCTAAAAAGCCCTGAGTATCACTACTTAAGTCTTTCTCTTGCTGGGCCTAATTTACTCAGCCCAGTAACATCCAAGCCTCTGCACAGCTTCCTGGTCTAAGTCTATGTGACTGACTGGGGGAGAAAAACACACAGGACTTTTGGAAGTCCCTTCACATAAATTGTTTCTAATGAATTATTTGAAGTTTACATTAGCAGACACACTCTACATGATATCATAAAACTTGACAATTGTGTGAATTAACAGCTGCATCTTACACAATATTTTCTCATCTTTGCATGTATGATTCTGGTCCCTTCAAGGCTGTCCTCTAGGCAAGCAACATTATTGTTTCATTCAGCCACAGGGAAAGCTGCCTTTTTCTTGCAAAATTGTGTCTCTGTAATTTCTTCTAAGCTAGTTTACTTTGGCCTTACAGGTAAGGTGTGTGTGGGCAACTTGCTCTCACAGTAACTCAGAAAATTAATGTATTTCAGAGTTATGGTTACAGCTTACAGTGTTGATGACTCATGGCATAGAAATGTTTTGGTTAATGCCTGTAGTGGAGAAAGCTCCCTGCCTTCATTGTCGTATTAAGGTGGGAATTTATGAAGCTGATAGATCAAAGGCTTCAGGACCTGCCCCTGCTTAGATGTTGCAGATGCTTTAAGCTTGGGAAAACTTAGTCTGGTAGGGATATGGTGTTTAAGTTAGTTTTGTTTATGTGAAAACTGACACAATACAAGGTGAGTTGGTACCTGGGATCTGACTGGATTTACAGGGCTTTCTACATATAGGAGATAGGCAGGGTCTTCTGCAAGGGACTTGAAAGGAGTACTATATTCCACAGACACACCTGGCTGAATGCGAAGACCAGTCAGGACAAAAGTGACCTCAGTTTTTTCCTGTACTGCTAAGTATGAATATGTTAACTGTAATCCAAATGCCTGGATACAATGACTAGATAGAGTCAGGCATAGCAGATGTATCTAGAGCAACTGTGTAGCAGCCACACTTGGGCATCTGCCAGGCTCTTAACCTCTCCCAGATTTCAAACCAAGAGACAGAGCCTGGCAATTCCTCTGCATCTTGGAACAGCTTCACAGCAGAAGAGATATGCCTGTACTTCCCATTCTGGGCCCCTCCTTCTTGAAGAGAGAGATGATTTCCAAACCAGAGGAAAGATCAAAAAAAGGTTATGATTCACTTGTGAGAGAGGCTGAGGGGTAGGAAGAGATGGACAACTGCCATGCATCCAGCCCTAGGGCGCTGTTAGATGGCTTTTCCTAATCTGTCTTGCACATATGGTATTTATTTCTGACTTACACTGATGCCTCAGGAGTTTTCTGATTTTGGTTTTTTAATTTTTATAGATTTTAGAAGCAACTGTTGTGAGTGTAGATTTTAGTGTACTAGTAGCCTAAGTTCAATGTCTATGCATGCTAACCCTTATTCCATATCAGTTCCTCAATGTTCCTATGACTGTTTAGACTTCTTTTCAAGGTAGAAGGCTGAATAATATCCCAAAGCCTGTGCTACAAGACATAGACATGGGCACACTGACTTCAAAGCTCAGAACACTGGAAGGCCTTCAAGTACCCCTCTGTGCTATAAGGGAGATGAAGATGATGAAGATAGGGTTCCACTCTCTCCCACACTCAATCTGATGGAGTGTGCCAGGGGCAGGACAGGGCAGGACTGAGGGAATGGGTGAACAGGGGATTGGATAGACATTATTATAAAAACTAGGAAACCAGTGTCGGAGGAGGGAGGCACATTGTCATGTATTCCTGAAGGCCCTAGGCCTGGACATTAAAAAGATCTACCCTTTTATCTTATCCTACACTAAGTTTGCTTGGAGTCCTGTTTTCTGTAGCCTCTCAAGGCACCAATACAAAGAAACAGCACACAAGTGTGTTTTGTTAATTGACAAATGACAAGAAATTGGATGTCTGCTCTTCTGATTTTTCTTCCTCATAAGCAAGGCTTCCCTTTCCCCCTGCTGCTCAGCAGAAGTAAACAATATTCCCTGGGACAAAGTTTAGCTTTCCTCTAGCTCTTCATAACACTTAGCTCAAGGCAATTGATGCCATTACTCAGAGATCTCCAATTTAAGTGTCATAAAATACTAATTATAATAAGACATTTGATGTCTTTCACTGGGTGTACCTGCTCAAGATGCTGCTGAAGTCCTGTTGGGCAGGAATTACAGGGACAGAATGAGAAAGGGGTTTTTTCATCCTATGGAGGAGGTTAATTAGAAAACTTCTCACATTATTGGTGAACCTAATTAATTTTATTGCTTTAGAAGAGAGTCCTGATTACACCTGGAAATGATAAGCCCAACAGCAAATTATGGGTAATTTGATACAAGACCATTGAAGTTTATGATTATACAGCAACAGTATGCTTTGCTGCCTTTTGAGTAAGGGTGATGACTAAGACCTAGGCAGAGAGAGCAGCACAGAATGTCCGTGAGGTGGAAATTGTCTTGTTCTGGTTTCCCCAGACGAACTCCTGAGAATTTCAGGAAGTAAAAGAGAATGTTGCCATGGAGGAAGACTCACTGCTTGTTCCCTGTTTGTTCCTAAACAAATTCCATTTGGAGATCACCTTCCCAATGATACTATTTGTCAAAGCTTACTTGCTTGCCCTATGTAAACTCTAATACACAGTATTAATGAGCTGAATTCTTTTATTTTCTCTGTAGGTCTATAAATATATAGACTTTTTCAGAGATGTTATGCTGATAGGCTTACATGAGCTGAAAGTTAATGTGGCTTTCAGCCACCCTTATACACCCGTCTTTTGTGAATTTCAAAAGCCATTTTCCTGACA
>JAWWLZ010000094.1:30593488-30615903 GCA_035041345.1 Poliocrania exsul
TCCCTTCCCCCTAGTTATCAAGGAGTGCCTCTCTGACCCCCATTTCCAGCAGCTGGTGCAGCCAATCCATCGTTCTGCCCTGCTCTCCCCAACATCAGAAGTAACTCTTCATCTACCAGCAACACACCTGCTGGGTGCACCCAATCTGAATGCCTATAGCAGCACTGCTGATGTGCCTGCTTTGGCATTTGGAGACAGGATCATTGGAGAAGTATTGGGAAGACCACCTTCTTCATGTGTGTGGTTCAAGTAACACACACTGCCATTTTGAGCAGCATAGTACATTTCTGATCCAACATTAATTTGAATTGGTAGCCTGAAGCTACAGGATCTGCCTCCTTCATGTATGGTCCAGCAGATATTAATCATTTGAAAAGCAGAAAATCTGCATCTGCCTACATGGTGAGTAGACAAATGCACACATCTTTATTGTAATTAACATGGCTGTTTATGTAAAAAAATATATATAATGGAATAACTCACCATTTTCTGATCCAAGTTGTGGACAAGGAATGGTAAGAACCCTTAACAATCCATCTGGTTTATAAGAATAATGCTCAACTAACTAACAGAATGGGAGGAGAGGAAAAAAAAAAGAAAGAATGAGAGAAAAACATATGAATATATAAGGATGGTATAATTAAATACATTATCTCCTCAGGACTGTGTGCATATATACAATCATTGCTATATGTTACAACAAATCACCTGGGCAAACAGCAGATCTTTACTGAACAAGTTCTTATCTCACCTTTACTTCTGTTAAGCAGGGGTACATGTTTCTGAAGGAACTTTGTGGATTAACCTGGAATATGATCCAGGAATTTGATTTGTAAGACTTAGCATTCTCCATCAGATTCTGCTACTAAACAGCTTTGTAATTTTGAGCAAATAATACATTTTCATAACTTTGAGTTCTGCCCCCCCCCTTTTTTTTTTTGGTTGGAGTTTGAAATTTTTAGTGTATAATTATAGTGCAAAAACTTTTCTAATATGCATTGCTTTCTTTGGATCTCAAAGTCACAATGAGATACATGCAGTTAATAAATCTACAGCAACAATAGTTGTGGCTGTTTGTGCCTTGATTGTCCTCTCCATGTCATTTTATTTTCTATTTTCATGTTGGTGTATTTGGGCAGGAAGGAGACACTCCATGGCTGTAAGAGTTGCAGGCATGTTCAAAAAAATTGTGAGATAACACAGATACTTTTAAACTTCCAGTGGTACCGGGAAAGAAATATGCAGGACATTTACGAAAAGGCTAAGCATTAATATAGGCAAGCAAAGAATCATATTTTAGATTTGTGAGTCACTTTAATCATTTTAATAGACTTTTATGCAAAAGGACATATGAGATTTCTGCAGGGTTTCACTTCCCTTAGTATTTTTAATTTACACAGTCATTTTACCAGTATTTGGTTTTAGTATCAACCATGGCACAGTAAACTACGCACTTATTAGTTTCTTAATCTTTACCAGGGTTCAGACACATTTTGGTGGTAAGCCTCAGCAAACTAAGCTTTTGCATACTTGGAAGTAGAGAATTTCAGGGCTAAAGACTGCATTATGTGTACAGCATCTTAAATAATTCCATTTGTACTTTCTAGAATTCTGTTTGCTGCTGTAATAAAGGATATTAACAAAAGACTTTACCAAGCATAGCTATTATTGAATATTGTCACTTAGAAATGCAAATGGACTTCCATTCTACAGAATGTCAGCTAAATGAATAATTAATTACAGCAATTTTTAATTCAGCTAGGCTGCAACATCACATTTAAATATGATTAAACTCTCTACATTCACATAGACTTTCTACATTAACATATATTTTCTTCAACTATAGAAACCACATGAACTTGGAAAAATGACAACCTACCAAAACTTGTTGGTTTTAGACAAAGACTATTGCCACATGACAAAATAAAACAAAGCTACCTTGATCTGTTACATGGAACTGTGATGACAGATACCCATATGATACAAATTTAGCAGACCTGCCAGAGGGTGTCAAATCTTTTTCCATCTGGTATGGACAGCTTTCCTGTCTTATCTCTGTCAATACGGTAATGCAGTACTTTTCCATCATTCAGTAGACACAGGGCATAGGAGCCATTGCTGTCCCTTTCTCGGATACTGTAGGAATAAGATTTTCAAGGTTACACTCTACTAAGAATGAGCACTCTTTTTTAGATTTCCTTGAAGATTTTGAATTAAAAAACAAACAAACAAGCAAACAACACACGAAAACAAACAAACAAACCAACGAAATCAATGCCACAACTTCTGGAGACATTTTGTTAAACTTTTCATTTGTTTCTTCATGTAATTTCTTCTCAGATAAATTCCTTGAAGTTTGCCTTCTTTTCCCCAAAATGCAACAAATGAAAACAGGAAATCCATGTTGTAAGGCTCTTTAGTAGGCAGCTACAGAGAACTGTACAGTGCATAAAATGTGCTCTGAGCGAGTATGCATTTGAAAGATTCTGCAATGCTGGCGTACCACTCTTCTATCTTTTACTTGGAAATAAAGAGATGATAGTAAAAGCAAAAAATAAAACACTAAAATAATAAAACATGAAAATCAAACACAAGGAAAATCTTTATGTGCTGAAATATATTGGCTTTTTTGCTTGGAATTGAAAGAAAATCATACATTTCCATAATCATGAATTCTTATAATTTCAGTAAAGACAATGCTTTGTTGTAAATTTTGCTTAAAAATAAGATGAAACTTCAGATGGTACTGATGTGTATATTATCTAAACTTCACCATGGGGAGATCTTGGAATGTAATATTAAAACTTTATCTAAAACTCATAGGAAGCCAGGATGAACTTCTTCTAGAAGACCTGCAAGCACCATCTGAGAGGCTTGTAAAGTGTGGCAGAGTAGTTTTATGTGTACTCAAGGCTGGCTGACACTGAGACCCACATATTCTGGTGACTGGAGCCAGAGTCGATAGGAATTTGCCACTAGCTCCATTACAGTCAGTGCAGCTGACTTTTTCTTTTAGTTTGAGTTGCCCATGTGCACTTACTGCTGACAGTGAGATGGCAATAGAGTTAGGCTAAAACTGTCTGGCTCTAGATTCTTAAAAACCCAGATTCTGCAACAGTGAAATATTTCATGTTCCAGTGTACACAGAAATTTACTCAGTCTCCCTTGAATTTTCAAACTGCCCTGAAAGAAATATAGCAGTAAGATGGTAAGAAGCTTTTTTATCATATGTCAAAAGATTGCAGAGGTAAGTATTAAGTTATGTTCTCAGCTGACTCACTCAAGGCTGAAATAATACTATGTTTTTTCTGAACTAGTCATACACCTAATTTTTTTTCAAGTACAGTGATTCTTTTTGCCTAACATGTGAACAGGACAGTGACTAAAGGAAAAGGCAAGTAGGGTCAATATTTTGTTTTCTGAAACTAAAGTAACGTGCCTAAGTCTCTAAAGCAAATTAAAACACATTGTGGTTTTTCATGACAGGTATTTTCTCAGCATGTTGATTTCCTGTGCTGATTGACCAGTGAAGAGAAACAGCCACTGCTAAAATGAAGAGTGACTTTTACTTGGTCTTCCTCTGACTCACTCTAAGTAAATAAGGTTCAGGAAAATATTTTCAGAATGGAGGGCATTGTTTCTAAAACACAAACAAATGGATTCCACTGCAATGAGACTTCTACTCAGAAATAAGACTATAAAAAAAAGGCAACAGATAGTTTCCCAGAAAAAATTTCCTTCATGTTTCATGTGAGGAAATGGTGGCTTAAATGAAAATGATTCTCATTTTTAAGAGTTGTCACTATCCCTAGAAGCACTGTAAATATTTCTTGGGAGCAAAGGCCCCCATGGGAGAGGAGAGTCCTGATTTCTAAACACTGTGACAAGGATCCAAACAGCTCTATCACATTTAGTGTATGATTTAAGCAGAGCTCAGGTTTATAAGTTGTAGTTGTATTTCCCAACTTTTCCTTCACCAAACACCACCTAACTCTGAAGACATCTGCAGTTCACACTCAGAGCAACTTCTGTAAGACAGTTCTATCACCCCATACCTTAAAAAAAAAAAAGAAAAAAATCTCCATTCTAACTCTTATGATTAATCAGGGTCCAGAAGGAGCCTTATTCTCTTGGGGTCATAGAGCAGGTGTTTTTTAAACTGTAGCCAGTCATCTCCAGCACAACCTGGATCCCTACAAAACACCTAAATCCCAGAGGTACTATCATCTTCCCAAATGTGTCTGAAGACCACAAATATCAAGCACATTGAAGCAAGAGCCTCAGCCTTATTTTTGGCAACCAGATCCCATACTGGTCCAAAATGCACCCTCACAGAACTTACCATCACAGTCCAAACCAAAAACTTTTACTGTCTCTGGTGACATTGATTGCCACAAGCCATGTTTAACAATTTCATTTTGGTTTCGGAAGACTGTGATAATGGCTTTCTGGGTTAGACTAAGCCTCCAGAACTGCAGCTGGGTAACAGTATCCAGTAACTTACAGTTATTGTAAAATATAGAATCAAAGGAAAAGACCCTTAAAACTGGAAGGTTATAAACTGAAACCTCTTTGAAAGGAAATCAAGTTTCTCACATCTTCTTGATAGCACTGCCTGTATTACCCAGGATTGTCACATCAGATTTGGGAACTCTTGTCATATATGGAACTTCTATGAAAAGTAACAATTTTCAGAACGTTGCGAAAAAAATCAGAATTCCAAATGCGCACTCTGTTTTAACGTGCTCTGAAACCAAACAAACTGTTCTCCAATATAAACTGATAACACAAAAAAAGGTCTTTATTTAAAAAAAGATTCGGAAAAAAAAAAGCACTTTGGCAAGGAAGGAAGGAAGTCAGCACTGAAATATCAGGTGGTCTTCTGTTTCATGCCATTGCAGAGAATTACAAATGTAGAGAAGCAAAGCACAAAGAAAAAAACCACCTGCAAATAAGCAATATTGTCCTTTCATCCACTGAGATTCATCAGAAACATGATCCACTGTTGAATTCATGGATATTTTAGAGAAGGGACAGGGTACCTATACTTTTTATAATATATATTTTTAAAACAATGGAAGTAGGAAAGTAGAAACTCAAGCTGTTACCTGATGCAATGCAAAGAAGTGTTGACTTCATATTACATGCAATGTATGTCTGAGGTTTTTTTTGTTTTTGTAACTGTGACTGAGATAGCAACCAATAACTATTTGGAGTATCATTACAGACAGTTTAAATAGCTACCCATTCCCTCCTTTGGTAAGGTCTATTTTTGTTTGGAAGCGAAAGGAGCAATGTCCCAGTCATTTTCTGTTTCCATCTGAAAGACCAGATGATCCCTCTCTTTCTACAGGAAAATATCCCTGAGGGCAAAAAAAAAAAAAAAAATTGCTATTACAGCATGCCTCATTGACTGTGTATAAAAAACCAGAAGTCACAGCATTTTTGAAGTGGAAAATAATGAAGAAAATAAAGGAACAAAATACTTCTTTTAGGAATGGTGTGAAATTATTCTTGCTCCTGAATCCAAAGGCATGCTAAAGTTTATTCTTGGCTTTGCTTTGCCTTCTCAGCAGTAACAGCTTTTTTAATGACAGAGATATTGACATTCGCCACTGCAGATCGAGCTCCAGCCATACTCTGGTCCTCTGCCTTTATGACCATCTCTCCTGATAACAACATGGCTACTCGTTATCACTTCACAGATCCACTGCCTACTGCACATGTTCCAAGTTTTAGGACAATAAGGAATGAACGTGATGACATCTGTAGTAGAATTGTATAAAGGACAAAAGGGATTGACAGCAGTCTTCAATTGCATCACTTCTTCTTGCCTGCTCATAACACATTCAAAGCTGTTTCAGAAATGTCAGCACACTATAGAATTTAGGTGAAGCCTCAGGAGTTTTTTATATTTTAATTTTCATAGATTTTAGAAGTAGTTATAGTTAATGTAGATTTTAATGCATCAGTATTTCTAGTAAAGTACTCACAGCAACTTACTAGCTTAACGTTTGCATATGCCAACCCCCTCCAATATCAATCCCTCAAAATTCTGGTAGCTGTTTAGTCTTCTTTTGAAGGTAGAAATGCTGAAAAACACCTTAAGGCCTGCATGAGGAGACTTAAACATAGGCAGAGTGACCTCGAAGCCCAGAACACTGGAAGGCCTCCAAGCACCTGGCATGATATGAGGAAGACCAAGATAATGAAGGAGGGGTCCCAGACTACCCCAGACTCAGTTCCTGATGTGGTGTGCCAGGGGGTGGGATGGGGAAAAACCTGGGGGTGATAGAATGGGGATTGGATGGACATTATTATAAAACCCATGAAAGCAGTGTTCACAGCACACATGTAGGTATGTATTCCTGTGCGCCTCAGGCCTGAAATTAAAAGACCTACCCTTTTTATCTTATCTTATACACTAAGTTGGCTGAGAGTCCTATTCTGCAGTCTCTAAGGTAACAAAGAGATAGCTCCGTGTCATACTATTGCTATCTACAATGGAACTTAAAAATTTATCTCCTGATAAAGCTGCTGCACAGTTACAAACTACTTTTGCAAGAAGGATTGCCTCACATTAGTCTATTTAGCTGACTTCACCCTGCCAGCAAAATACACTATGCTCCACCAAAATCTTAAAAACCAGCTTTGCTGTAAAACTGCACCTGCAATAAGGTATCTTCTCAATAAGCTATCTTAGTCAGAGATCACAGCTTTTCTTCACACCTCTGACCCTCTCTGCTGCTGAAGTACACAAAGTAGACCCAGCCTTGAGAGGCCACAGCCCTGCTGCAGTGCCACTCAGCTATGTACATAACTGAAGTTCAGTAAACATCTCTCCCAAAGAATTGTGAGCAGCATCCAAGCTGCTGTGGAGCAGAAGATGGCACCTTTAGAAACATGGTTCACTGCATTCTGTCTTGGAAAATTTTTATGGTCATCTAAGCCTAGCAACTGCTTGACACTTTGAAAAGGAATTTCATGAATAATTACTATCCCTGAATTAAGGTCACACTTAGTAAGATTATTTTCACCTTGTTTGATGTCAACAATGTCCACTTCCATTTATGGATACAGACTTAATACTGATAGAATTATTTAAAGAATACTCTGAAAGGTCACATAAGTCTCATAGCCCAGTATGCACTCCAGCAGTGGGAAAGTCCTAGAATAAGGTAGTAAGATTAATGTAAATATAGGCTGTTATGTATATCAGAAAGAGAAGGGTTTGGTCAAAAAAAAAGACAGGACAAATCTTACAGACAAATGCTCTTCAAAACTTATTATTTTGAAATGTTGTTACTAGTGTTAACAATTGTGACATGTAAGACAGTGTTCAGTTTCTTGATGTCATGGGATGCCATGATGAGTATTGCTATGAGTCATCCTGATAGTCAAAAATACTTTTGTATTCTTTAATAATTTCGTTGCATATTGAAGATATTCACATGATATCAAAATAGTTTTCAACTTTTCTTTTACACAACTGTTCATATTTTATGTGAACTACATACAGGTATGAACCCACATAAAAAATTTACAGAGACTAAACTGCTAATGCAGTGTCTTTATTCACAATTTCATTAATGCTGATTTTTAAAGTTTAACAGTATTTATGAATGTTCTTTATCCTCCTCCAACTTCAGAGCTTCTGGGTTTTAACACATGTCCACGATCACATGTTCATATAACTGAAGTGGTCATTACTGATGATAAATCAAGATAAGCCAACACTTACCACATACCAGAACTGTTTCCTATATGAAACTGCAGAGAAAGCTAACTTTTATTATACTGCTGTTCTGTCACTGTTAGCAAAGTTACAATTTTTTTTTTTTTTTTAAGCTGGTTCACATATGTGTGCGGTTGCATAGATAATATTAACAATATCATAAATATTAATATCAGTATTAGAAATATTAATAGTTTTATCTATGATCAATGTGCCTTACCAGGCAAAATCTAATAAATCCCTGAAATTTGGTCAAGAACCATCATCCAACACAGAATGCAAAGCAGTATTAATGAATTTGACTGGGGCTTAAGACTTAAAGTTCTCTCTTTTCAGTTGCTCTTCAAGTCATTTTAGAGATACTCTACTTCTATTCCACTGCTATACTTTTTCCTCAAAATTTGATGCCAAGTGGCAATCTTACATAAATGTTCTTCCTGGAAGAGATGGGCACTATTTCCTATTTCATGTCATTTCATAACATTGTTTCCTTGTAGCATTCACGTACATACATCACTGACTTTTCACTCATGACAAAAACTTTTAAAAGACCTTTGAAAATACCCACAGTTAGCTCAGAATTTTTCCTTGGAGGAGTTGCAGTGTTGTCTTTATGATATAATTCATGATGTTTTGAATGAAGTCAGGAAGTTTTTCAATTATTTCCATAATTAATATATTGAACATAATTCCAGATTTTGTAATTTCATAGTGTTGAAAAGTAGTCCTAAAGAAACCTAGACATTAGATATGTTCTCACAGAGATTGCTGTCCTGGATTTTTTTCAAGATAGGTGGGTCAGACAGATAGCAAATTTCTGGTGCAGTGAAGTTTTAGACTGGTTAAAAATATGTGGAAGTATTTTAGCCTTCTAATATTGTTTCCATCATAAGCAATATGTATTTGTCATATACAAGCATCTATTTGTGGACTTGTTATACAGTGTTGGAGTACCTCATCTGATTAAAAATCTAGCTTCCTTCTGTTCCTGGGCTCCAATTCCTACCTCAACATGCAAATTTCTCTCAGACCTTGAATATTTTAAGTTTTACCTTTCAGGCAGCTAACAGGTTTGAGTATATGGACCACTCTAAAACAATGTAAGAAAAACAGTCTGTGTGCAACTTCATTCACAGGCACAAATTCAATCTTCAATTCAGAGATGTACAGAATATTCTGACAAGCACTGCTGCTGGGTAAGTAAAACTGTGCTATGTCTCTGCCTGACATGTAAAACAATGCACTGCTCTTACATGCAACAGTCTTGCTGATACTGCTTCAGTTAGACAGAAATGAGTGGCTTATTTCTCAACACCTTCTGAACAAGCCCATGTTTGGCAAACCACTGCAGAAAACAACAAACCTCACTGGATTAGACAGTGCTTTTGTTATTTGCAATGAGCCTTTAGGTCTACGAATCTGAGAGTTAGAACAGCTCAGGAAGGGAAAAATAACTGATTTCTGACACAAACAAGCAACACATTATTCCTCTTGCTGCTCCGGCTACTGAATTATGGGGCAAATGAAGTTCTCACCCTGTTTCTTCCCTGAGACCTTAACAGTAAATGGTAGCTGAGTGGTTACTAAGTTCTACACTGCCCAGATATGAAGTCTGTGTAAGAACAATCAACTAATTGGAAAACATCCTACAGATGCAGAAGTGAATGATATTGTCCTTAATGAGAGAGATCCAAACTCAACACACTAGCCATTGTATATTCATATTATTTAAGATCCAGGGGCATTTCTTATGGTTTAAACAGAGCCCTAAAATTAGAATTTTCTCCTCTATGGGTTTATCTACCTGATATGAATGCAGCCACCTGAGTTTCAGCAAAACTATATAAGATGTGGACCGACTGACATAATCACTCATGTGGGAGAAGGTCTGAATGCTCCCCACCCAGATCATTGAGCATGTCACTGCAAACAGCAGCACAAACACACTCTACGCCATCTTTAAGGAACACAGGAAAATGCTTGGAAAGTATTTCTATTCAAAACAGTAGAAATGTTTACAGAAGCTTTAAAAGAGATCAGTGTTTATAACAGAGACTGAAAATATTAAAGTCTGCTAAAAAATCTCACTCCCTTACTCCAAAGTCTGTCCCTGTTGTTAAGAAATGTTAGCCAATTGATCCTTTTCTTTGGAAAAAAATTAGCTTAGTTTCCTTTTTTTCCCTTAAAAAAAAATTGGCAAGGTGTTAAAGTAGAAAGCAGTATATAAGACTGGCTGTGAAACACAAAGAATTCAGGAAAGAGATTTCAAGAAATGACATGTGACTGCACTCAAAGTAGTCACAGGTAAAACTTCAATTCACAGGAATTAATTGTACTTTAAACTAAGACTTAGTGGACCTACTGATTCCTGTCAACTGAGATTGAAACACAGAAACGTATGAGGGTTATATCCACATTAGCAGTTAGTGAGGTATAATTGCAGCAAATAGTAAAGTGAAAGAGTTGGTATTAAAGAAGCATATCCATCCTGCACCCACTCCTGGGATTTCACTTTGGACTAGCACTAAAAAAGTCAAAGAAGACTACATAGGTAGGAGATGAAACTTCTCTCAGACATTTTACATGTCCAAGTGAGTCTTACTTGGTCATGACCTTTATGCTTTATTTTCTATGATTATATAAATATTTTTCTAGTTTGGATGGGGAGAACAGCAAAAGATGGCTCTGTTAAAACACTGATATTTTTCAAATGAGGGTTTTCCAAATGAAAAGCTTTTAAGTTAGAAGACTTTGTCTGGCTGCAGTGCTTACAAGATGATGGCTGTCTGTCACTTCCCTAAATGACACATTTGTGGTCAGAAAACAAAAGAACATCAGGCCAGGTAAATGCTGATGGAAGCAGCAGACACAAAGTGGTGCTATAAAGCTAGAAGCAATTCCTTCTGTTGCCAGGCTATAAAACTAAGCACCACCGCTGTGCCTGGGAGACTTGGCAGATACCTATCCCAATAATGACTAACACAAGCAGTTTGCCAATAATTGTACCAGTTTAGTAAGTCTGTGCATTGGGTGCAGATAGTCAGGCTTTGGCAGTGGGGCTGAAGAGGCCAGGGACTGCCCTGTGCAGGTCTCAACAGATTCCAGCAGGCATCAGTGGACACCCCTGCAGGTGTTCCATGCTATACTTTCCCACCTTTAGTTAGGTGAGGCACTTGCTTAGTGCAGAAACCGTCATGTCAGGTATATCATGCTGGACTGCGTTCTCTCACTGGATGAATGAGCCACATTTTAGGGACTATTCTCACTTGATATTTATCCTGAAGAACTGTAATGTATTACTGTAGGCAAAGAGCAATACCACAGAAAAATCCACTCACAGAAATTTTCCATTGTTTCTTGACCCAATGAGGATACGGTGTTCTGACTCCTCCCGAGAGATCCTCCCATGGAACCATGGCATCTTTTCATGGGCTGTAGTGGCAATCAGCTTCTCCAGCTGAGGCTTTTGACTAATGATAGCTTGTTCAAGAGCATGCCCCTAGAGAGTAGTAAAAGCACAGTGGAACAGTCAAACTATCTTGTGCTATAAAAATTTGGCAGGTAGACTCTCAGTCTTTTGGAACTACTTTTGGAACCTCCAAAATCTGCATGTTTGTGTTGCACGTGAAGGAAAAGTCTGATTGCTATATTTTAAATCAAAAACTAACATATGGTAATCTAAACATCAGGAAACTGGGGTTCTTCCTGTACCTCTGAGAAAAAGAAGGAAAATTAACCAGTAAATAAAACTCTTAATATAGCAGTATTTAAACTTAAAGTCATATTTTTACGCTAATGAGACATAACTAAGTAAACTCCATGTCAGAGATTTCAAACATACCTCCAAATTACATATCCTATTGCTTTGTACTGAAACAATCTGAACATGCTTTCCATTGTTGTAGTTTGTCTATGTCAAAGACATCAATGCAAATTTCCTCAAAGTAGACAGAAGAGTCCCAATTTTAGAGTGAGGTATTTAGAGTAATATTAACCTAGATACTTCTAATCCCATCTACAACCTACTGATTATAAACTGGGCCCAGAATCCTGGGGCAAAACCCCCTAGTTTCATCAGTTTTTAACTTGAGCTAGACTGGGTTCAGACTCGGCAGAAAAAAAGAGTGTGAGCCTCTGCACTTATAGAAAACAAGTTTTAGCCTTTCCTAGTTTGGGGATTTCTGCCCATTTTTTACAGAGCAGAATTCACAGGGTTACTTGATAGTAGCAAAAGAGATTAAAAACCTGTGTAACTCCATGATTTCCTAAAGGTCACTCATGATAGCATTCCAAGGGGAAATAATATTTGTGTTTTAGCCTCCTACACCAGTGTTTCCATGTTAGGACTGCCTTCTTCATAGCAATTCTCAGGAAAATATCCAGCCTGTTGTCCTCCACATGGAACATTCCTGCTTGATACATGCAGTAGCAAAGTATATACAGAACAGTACTCTACTGAGTAGAAACTATCCTGTTTCAAGAACATGTTTGTTTTGGACATAATCTAAATTAGCATGACAGAAACAGGGCCAGCTAAGAGAGGAGTATGTAAAACAAGTTATCATGTCACCATGCTTGTCTGCATGTCATTCCATAAAAATTCAGAATTAAAAGCAACCAAAGAAATTATTTCTGTATCTTGTTCATTACATCTAATAACTTTTGGTCCAGATCTGATGAAGTATGTTAGTGTAGTGGTAGATAAGATTATGCTAGCCCAAGACATAATAGAAATTCTAAGTTTTGTAAATCTGAGAAAAACTACACTTATGGCCAAGTTACTGCATTTATTGGGGAGAAAAAAACCCAAACCACTGTTCATACTCAAATGGCTGTGATTCCATTGTGAAAAAATACTACCCAGTAGTAGCAAGAGCTGGTAACAAACACTGCAATCCCTTTTTCTTCTAGCTCAAAACCCACTTTATGGCAAGATCATTCTGGTTTTACCTGCAAATTCCATGTTTGTTTGACATACTCTCTGATGAGGTTCTCTTTTAAATCTTCAAAGGGTCCTGTTTTGGGTTCAACGCCCAGTGGTCGGTTGAAAGGCTTTCTCAGTAGGCAGATAAGTCCATCTGTTTCCTCTGAGTGATAGTTAATGAGTTCAGCAGGACTGGCATGTGACTTGCCTCCTGCAATGGCATATGAACCACTCAGCTCCCTCTCAATTGTATAGTGATGAACCTTCCTTCCATGGGCCAAGGATAAGGCAAAGCCCCCCAGATAATTCCGGCTTTGGCGGAGCAAGTATAGTCCATCGCTCGCTCCTCCTTGCATCAGATACTCCTCAGCATCTTCACGTGTTATATTACCAAAGAAGTACGGCAGATGGTTAGCAGGATTTGTTGTGTTGGAAGCCATGTTCTTTCTTCTGTGAGTAGCAAACCTAGTATTCTATATCTGAAAAAACACAGAGAGATGATTATCTGTTGAAAAAAGAGGATAAACCAGTAGCATGGCAGTTCACATGTGGTATGTTCACAGAATTGCAGCATTATATATGCTGGGAATGACTTCCAAGAACATAGAGTCTAATCTTTGACTCATCACCACCTTGTCAACTAGATCATAGCACTAAGTGCCCCATCCATTTGTTTCTTGAATACCTCCAGGGATGGTGACTCCATCACCTTCTTGGGCAGGCCATTCCAATGTTCAACAATAGTTTTTGTGAAGAAATTCCTCTTGATGTCCAACCTGAACCTCCTCTAGTGCAACTTGATGCTATGTTGGCAACACTTTTGTTAATGATATATAGGTTGGTAATGAAAAAAAATATTTTGGAATGAAGATCATATTTTTATTTTTATCTTGTTCTAATGACAGCTTCTAAGCTGTCCTTCTAAATCCCAATAGAAAAGTTTTCTCTGTTCTATAGTAACAAAGGTTTTCTCTAACTGCCCAGTTTTCTTTTAACTCTTTCCCTGTCTGCCCTATTGCTTAGGCATATAGAGGCACTGCCATATTCATTTATCTGAATGTCTCTATCTATTCTTTTTATTAGCCACCTTCAATAAGAGGAAATAACTAGGTAAGAAAGACTCAATGAGAACAGTTTTCCACATAATTTTGCCTATAAGACTAGTTTATGATCATATGTGCGTTGAGTATGAACAAAAGCCATATCGAAATATAAAATTAAACAGTTAATGATCCTCTCCACAGAGACTTACCAATGCTATTTTTTAGTAGTTAAAAAAAAAGCGCGATAGTGTCTTTTTCAATACTTTTCATTTCAAATGGCTTATATCGAAATAATATGAAGGCATACTACCAACAAAAACATAGATGAGAATCAAGTACAGTATCTCTGAAGAATAATACTGAATATAACATAAACAGCTTCCACTCTTTTATTCATAACAATAAAAACAATCTCATACATTTTTAATACATCTTATAGATACAGGATCTAGGAAGTAAGAGTCCATAACACGGAGGTTTAACTGACAAATGGGAGTCTTAATGTAGGGCCTTTTGGCACACAGAACTTCAGATTGATACCTTCTCTGGCACTTCTGTAACGGGCAGAACTGTTTGTGCCTAGTTCATATGTGACACATCAGTGGATCACGGCAGCTTTGCTGTCTCTTGTGCTTGTGACAAAAAATAGCAGAGAAATACCTGTGCTACCCTGTGAATATGTGAAGGGGTGGGGTAAGTGTGGTGTGGGGGTGGGAGGGAGAGGAATACAAAGGCAAATGAATAAGGCTCACATGATATAGACTAGATAGCAGGAAAAATTTCTTTGCTGAAGGAGGTATCAAACATTGGAACAGGCTGCCCAGGAAAGTGGTTAAGTCACCACCACTGAAAGAGAAAAGAGACCAAAATACCCTAGTTTTGTGAAATTTCTAGTTCTGCTTTGGAAAATGTTGTTTGCACAGCAAAGCCACTCTAACTCATGGAACAGCATTGAAGTGCTGGAGTCACTTTGGTCTGGTACACACTGTGTAGCAATTATAGAAACCAGCGTACCATGGATTAGAAGCCATACATTGAAGTAAGCTGGACACTTCAATAGGATGAAATGGTAAAGATCCAGGATTTTACAAGTTTGACAGGTCATGTCATTAAACAAAGAAAAAGTGTAAGTCCAACAGTGATGAACATGCTTCAAGACCACTCGAGGGATGAAGTCAGAAGACCACCACCCAAATTCCAAGCCAAAAGGAAAGTTCTGCCAAAGATTTCACCCAGTCATTAATATGGAAATTAGAAGGTGTTAACTATGAACTGAAGACTATAAATTATTTGTTTTACACAAACAATTTAAGCAAGTTTTTGCCCAGTATGAACTGGCTTGCCTCCAACATTGTCAATAAATATCTTACTGCTAAAAAGACAAAAAGCTTCTTAGCAGTTATTTATTTCGAAGCATTTTTTGCTATCATCGCAGGAGATATTTAAAAGACCTACAGACCTGGTGATTACGAACATGGTTTCATAGTGGATTTGATAATGTTAGGTTTACAGTTGGACTTGATGATCTTAATATCTTTTCCAATCTAAATGCTTCTATGACTCTTTGGTTCTATTACTCCAAAAGTCATTACAAATATGACTAGGCTCTAGTTCCTGTTTTCTTCATTCCTGCTTGCTTCCCAGAGACACCTCTATGTTACCATGTAATTATTTTTTACTCCACTCTGCTCCACACATACTGCTGGTTAGGAGGTGAATATACATCATCCCACCTCTGGCAAACTGGTCCATGAAGGCAGGCTTCAAGTCCTCAATATCACTTTCAGGAATGGTGGAAGAGAACAAATTTGCTGACAGGTTTTTAGTAAGGAAAGAACTTGTATGGATGAATGATTGACACTGGCTCTTCACCGACACTGTACAATTTCCTTGGAGAAAGGGACAAAATCCCAGTGTGTCTCATCCCAAGAATGAGACAAAACACCTTAGTGATACTGTAGTGAACAAATATCAAAACGAAAAATACCACCACACTCTGTAGAAATTTATTTTCATGGAAGTATTTCATGAAAGTTTCTTTTTGACATACCTTTAATTTCAGAATTAAGAAAATGTTAAACAAGATGAAGAACTTTAAAATGAAAATAAGACCTAACAAAATAAAAGTGAAGGCGGGGGGGCAGGGCTAGAGGGGATAAACTCGTATTCCCTGGCTACAAAAATCCTAATGGTAACTGAAATTTAAACTCACTTTGACTTTAATGTGTTTCCGATCAGGCTACTCCTCAGGTACTGTTTAGTCTCAAATTAACCTCAGTATTTACTATACACTCTTTAGAATTATTTGCCCAGACACAAGTTCCTAAAACAGAGAGGGGAAGAAAAACCCAAAAAACCACTGGCTGCAATTTAAATGAAATGCCAGTGATGGTATGCATGAGGGACTGTCTCTTAAATTTTCAGAATGTAAAATAGAGAAGTTCAAGGTGCAAATAAATATGAAGGTCTACTATAAGAAGTTTCTAAAATATAGAGAATATTTCTCAGTTACGGAAAGAACCACAATAGGATTTTTACAGTCTCTTAGATTTCACAAGTGATTTATTTATAACTGTTTCAGACAACAAGATCTGATTTTTTTTTATTTTAATTTTTTTTTTTTTTTTGCAAAACAGGTTAATGTTGATAGATTTCAGGCAAGGTTTCTCTTCCCCAGGTTCTAATGCATGAAGAATATTCAGTGTTTAGCAATGGTGGAAATGTTTGGACTGATGCAGTGTTCTATGGGCATACAAAGAGTCAAATAAAAATACAGAACTCTAGGTAATGGTTAAAAACTTCTTATTGATTTTGGAAGAATTTATGAATTTGAGATGGACGCTTTTTTTGGTTGGACTTTCAAAGTCTTGCCTTCCTTTTGGGAGTGTAATACCCTTCTAGGATCAGAAATGGAGTGAAAAAAAAATATATTTGGATGCACAGTTTTCTCCTTCTCTAAATTCCTCCATGTGGCAAATAGTGCTGAGTTTTTAAAGTCAAGACAGTTACAAATGTGAGAGTGTAAAATGGAGATTAGGTGCCTGAAGGGCTGAATGTAGGACTTTACCTTTGAGAGGGCAGAAGGAAGAGCAGCCAGTTACCCAGGAGATGTTCTTGAGCATAAAAACAAGAGGGTCAAAAGTGCAATTCTCCCTTTAGCTGTTAAAGTTGATTTTTAAGGAAACTGCAAATGTATGCAAATATCAGGCTTATCCTACATGAAAAAAATATGCAAATACATAGGAAAATTAGGTACCCACTTCCCCTCAAGTAGCTACCTCATCAATGTTGAGAGAATGGGTACTCCAGATGCAGCACAAGAGTTTAGTATCTCACACATTTCCTGCATACAGGGAAACAGAACTTTCTCTCAAAGCAGAAGAGGAAAACTCAGGAAAACCTGCTTTGACAGTGTTAGAAAAAAATCCGTGCTAACCATACTGCTACCCTTAACTTATTTCTTTGAGCACACTGAGTTTCCTCAGGGAAGTGCCCTTGCTATGTACTGATTCTTAGGGCAGTATGAATCAGTCTGCACCTACTGTGTCTCTAACTAGCTTACAACCTACGGCAACGTTTCCACCACTCGTGTTTTAGCTTCCTTCTCTTCCTTTCTCCAACTAGTCCATGAGAGGTTTTTCTCATACAATCAAACACAAATCTCTGTTTTCAGTATGATTTTACTGATGATCTAAACTATGCTACACTTTTTTACCTTGCTTCAGACTCTAAAAGTATGCTTTCTTTCATCTCCAAAGACTTTCCAGTTGTCCTACACACTCTCCTGGCCAATGCTGACATACACACAAAGCATATGTTAGTTTTTAGATAATTTCACTTTTATTATTTCTTCATTACTGGTCTCTTTCCTTAATACTTTTATCAGACATACCAATCTTGGATGTCAAGTTTCATATTTTACCTTCAAACAGTTTAGTTTCAGAACATTTTCTTTCTTTCAGATATTTCTGATTTATTGAAATGCTCTTAGGATAACTACAGTGTTTCTGATAGGGTTTTTAAACACTGAGATGTATTCTTTACCAGAACTGTAGCTTATTCAAAGTTTGTTTGGGAAAAATAGAGTGTGTGGCAGCTTTGGGACCAGAAGACTTTTCTGCTGAGGATTTTACATCCTGAATTTAATAGCATCGTCAGTTATTACCAGGCCTTGAGATCATCCAGTCTGTGACAGGTTAGTGTTAGTGGCCTTGTTAGTATCTTTCTCAGGGAAAGAAAAAAAAAAAAAGCCAGCTAAACAGGTGTCATTGGTATTTCATATACTAGGTTTAGGAAAGCACCGATTATTTCCCCTCCTGTATCAAGGCGTCATTCATAAAAAGAACTGGAAAAAAAAATCACTAACACCTAAAATTATCATTAGCTTAAAACCCCTGTGATTTTAGAAATAGTTTCCTTTGGATTTACTTTCTACAGAAATTTTAATCTATGCTGAGGACAGATAGATGTTTTCAACTCCACTGAAACACGCCAAAAATGTCCTCATTTACTCTAAATTGCATCTGACATTTGAATATCATCAGATTATTCCAGGCCCTTAAGCTATTGAAATATTTCCTGAGGAAATACTACTTGATTTGTCAGCACAATTACTGCCCTATCATAACACAAACAGAGGCTTTGAAAAAAAGCACATCAGCATTCATGTTCTGTTCAGGGGTTTCCTACACAAGCTTCTGTACTGATATCATGTGGAAAAGCACTGATCACTAAAACTGATTCTTCACTGATGCTAGGAATCCATTGTCTCTCTCTTCCACAGCACCTTTCTTTTAGGGTTCTCATGTCTTTGGTAATGTTTTCACATGTCATAATTTTCCTCTAATAAGGTCTTTTGGCTTTGATCTTTTAAAAATCTCAGAATGTTATTGACAAAGATAAAAAAAAGCTAGGTGTTTATGGATTGCAATAATTCTTTCCCTGGAAGTACAAACCTTGCAAGTTTCACACATAATTAAAAAAAAAAAACAAAAAACAAAACAACACCAAACACCAAAACCAAAACAGCAACAAAACAAAAAAACCCCAAAATATACTCTTTCTTTACCCTTTAGAAAAAGAAATTGACACAAAAGTATAAACGCTTCCTCCTATATCCTCATTATGGTCTGTTAGTCATTCTCTCTCCTCCTTTTCATCTCTTACAGTGTCACAAATTCAAACATTGCCTCTGGCTAAAGATGCCTCTTGTCAAATCAAGCATTTTAGCCTTCAGACAGGTGGCATCATTTGTATGAAAACGTGTTCATTTTGAACAAAGCACTTGACTCTAATCAGTCCCTACTAAACTGCCATGTAAGTGATGGAAGATTCTGCAGGCAGACCCTTCCTCTAGTCTCCCATTTTCCTGCTGTGACAAGATGTGAACAAACTTCTTTGAGCACAGACAGAGCTCCACCAATATCCACTGTGGCTCTGTAGTGACTGCAGAAGAGTGCAAGGATAACTGGTTTTTTTTCCAAATGCTGGCAAAAAAAAAAAAAAAAAAGAAAAAAAGAAAAAGAAGCATGGGTTGGGGTGCAGTTACAAAAGTATTTCTCAGGCATCCCAAAACTATTTCTCAATACTTCCAGAATTCCTGAGCTTAGCTATATACCTCTATCTCTATGTATCTATGTATGCATGTATGTATGAATGTATGTATGTATGTATGTATGTATGTATCTAGCTAGCTAGCTAGCTAGCTAGCTAGCTAGCTATCCATCTGCCTACCTATTCCTTTCTGATTTTGTTTCAAATTTCTTTCCTTTCCTCATTTACAGTAAGAAGTAAAACCTCTTTATGTACTGCAGAGCCTACTATGGCTGCAAAGTCAGTGTGAAAACAGATGAAGAGCAAAACAAAATATTATCTGCTTACTTGAAAGGAGAATCACTAAAAACAGATGGAGCTGCCTATCCAATGGCCTGGCTATTTTCAAGTTCAAAGCTGCAGTGACACTAAGTATGACAGCATAGGACATTTCCAGGTAGAATATATTTTCATTTTTACAAAAGAGTTTTCACAGAGACAGCTATGACAAAACTGTTATGGACAAGTTAGCACAGTAAAACCAAGATCCATCTAACTATCACTAAATTTCTCCTAACCTCCCAAACTCCTCTAAAAGCTTCTTTCAAGGTTCACTACTGTCCGTTGTTTTTCACAACTGACAAACAAGTTGCCAGAAAAAGGAAATCTACCAGAATGTTATAAAAACAACGTTGCTGAACCAAAATATTCTTTTTCCAGGAAAGCAAAGCCTGGAATATCTGCACGATTTCCGAAGACACACACACAAAAAGAGAAAACTGCAGCCCTGAGCAGTGGATGGATGCAAAATTGATAATTTTGTTGTTAAATCCTTGTGACATTTTGAGTAAAATTGCCAGTTAACAAGAGATTTGTCAGAAATAAAGCATCATCACTTCTAGAAGGAAGTTTTTACTATCAGAAGGTGAAAGAAAAGCTCCATTCAAACTAAAAAAAAAAATCAATCCCTTCAGAAACTCAATGTTATTACAACAGTTTCTAAGTCTGATAACCATCACAAGACTAAAATAAAATGCTACATGTTTCATTCAAAGTTCAGGATAAACACCACTCTATTTTTACTACTGGGGAGACCCAAAATACAGATTTACTTTTAGGTTCCAATAAGTATCTTAATTTCAACTTTCTTAAACTAGTTGTTTAACTGTTGTAGGCTGACATTTCCAAACATATTATAAAGGTATGAACTTCCCCCTTCTACATGCAGCTCTGTTTGTGTCTACTTATTTCCTAGTCAGAGGATATAGATGCAGATAATGGCCTCAGTTTCTGAGCCATGAAGATTAGCTGTCACTTATTGTTAAGAAAACAACACTCCAGGAAAATATTTGGACCCTACTACTCCCATTCATTTATTTGTCTGAAATTTATTGTTCTATCTTTAGAATCACTAAAACATTGCTCAATGGACTGGCCTCATTGTGAGTCAGAGTGACAAAATTAGGCAGGTTCCTCTTTCAGACTAAAGCTATTTTGTCACTTTAAACAGTCTTCAGTATCCTGCTTCATATATAAAGCAGAGAAATTATTGCAGAAACAAAAATAGCTTGCTTTTCATACTCCTAGAATAGGCAAGTTTCTACAAAACTGAACAAGCCTTCACAATGTCCATCTCTAGAGCCTTTAAAAATCATGCCTTATTCTTTGAAAAATTCCTGCCAGGAGGCTAAAGCAAGGTTAATTTTCTGCTGTAGAGACACCATAAGCACCAATGGCTGATCTCTTGCTGGCAATTACATTCAGAAAGAATTCATATCCTCAGAGTTATGGAAAAATGGACAAGAAACTTTATTTTTTGAAAGGAAGATGTGATACTAGCTCACACAGGCAGACTGCCAACATTAAGGATCAGGTTTTTTAAACGTCTATAATAATTACAATTATACAACCATAGAATTGCTTAAGTTGGAAAGGACCTTAAAGATAATCTAGTTCCAACCTCCCTGCAATGAATAAGGACAAATCCCACTACACCAGGTTGCTCAGTGCCACATCTAATCTGGCCTCGAACACTGCAAGGGAGGAGGCATCCTCAACATCTCTGGGCAACCTGTTCCAGAGCCTCATCACTCTGATAGTAAAGAATTTTTAATTTAACAAGTGGGTTAAGAAACAATCAAATTCAACAGAATAGAACAAAATCCTTCCTTTTATTCAGCACTGGGTATATGAAGGGTAATTCTACCAAAGACATGTTCAAGGAGACTTTTGTGTTTCCAGGTTTATATACTTAGTTACAACTGAAAACTCGTCCCCAAAGTTAAGCAGTATGTTTTAAGTGACTCTTAACAGCTCTCATGGGCTGCTCTTGCCTCTGCAGCTCTATATTTCCTTTTAACTAAATAATGTTGCAGCTTCAGGCCTCTAGCTTAGATAGGTTTTCTGATTTATTTCTTACAGCTCAGTTTTTAATCTACACAGGAATTTTAGTTTATTTTTTAAAGTTCATCTTATAGGGTTAAATGTCTCTTCGTCCAAAGCTATGCATGGTTAACACAACTGACAAACTTGCCTACAAGCTAAAAGCAAACATTAATATAAAATATAAAGTTAGCACAGGTCTGATTAAAAATTGATAAATACCATATGATTTTATAGAGAAGGGATAAAATCTATTTTGATGAGGTATCCCTGTATAACATCTTTTTAATTAATTAAGAAACAGATCAAAGAAATATTTCTCTCCAAAAATAGTATCCTCCAGCAATGGCACCAGCTCTTCCTGACTACCTTTTGGGAGGATATGTACATCAAAAAAGACAAACTGCATTGCAATAAAGACTCCTCACAGCAATTAGTGCATCAGTCAATCAGCCATCAGAAAAGATTAAGTCCACATCTCTCCCCCATACCACCCTTTATCCTCAGAACAAGCAGCACAGAAAAAATTTATTTCTTATTGGTATAACAAGTGGATCAGACAGCCTCTTAGCAGGCAGAAACCATTTTACTCTAGCAAATGTCCACCTGGATTAACTGCAACATAACCCCACATCTCATGTAAATGCTACACACACAGAAGCACAAGCCGCCTTCTCTCCTCCCCTCCCCTCCCACAGAATAAACTCCTTTGCAACCCCTGGACCAGTTAAATAATCTTGACAAGGATGCACCTGGTCTCAGTGTATTCTGGGTCAATAGGCAGTCTTTCCCCACTTCT
>JAWWLZ010000094.1:30640981-30665136 GCA_035041345.1 Poliocrania exsul
GGGATGCAGTCAGTTCATCACACGTTGGCTCTGCCACTCCTTTAGGTAGTTGTGGACCTGTGGAGAGAGGAAGGACTCAGAGGAAGGGCTCCCCACACTCCTTTGTGGCTCCAGTGTGGGGGGGGTCCCACCCACAGGAGGCAGTCCTCCATAAAATTCTCCAATGTGAGCCCTTCCCACAGGCTGCAGTTCTTCCAAAATTTTTCCAGCATAGGTCCACAAGTCCTGCCGGCAAACCTGTTCCCTTGTAGACTCCTGTCTTTACAGGTCCACAGATTCTGCCATGAGCCTGCTCCAGCCTGGGCTTCCCACAGGGTCACAGTCTCCTTTAGGCACATACATCTGTTCCAGCATGAGGTTCTCCATGGGCTGCAGGTGGATATCTTCTCTTCCATGGACCTCCATGAGCTGCAAGAAAACAGCCTGCTTCACTTTGGACTTCAGAATGGGCTGCAGGGAAATTTCAACTTGGACATGGGGAGCACCTTTTTTCCTCCTTCTGGACTGACCTGAGTGTTGGCAGGGCTGTTGCTCTCACTCCTCTTTTCTGGCTGCAGGTGTCAGGATTTTTTTGCCACTTCTAAATTACATCACCACAGAGGCACTACTGTTGTTATTGATGGGCTTGACTCTGGACAGCAGTGCATCCATGTTGGAGTTGACTGGTACCAACCACAGCGGACACAGAGAGGAAGCTTTTGGCATCTTCTTACAGAAGCCACCCCTGTAACATCTGCATTACCAAATCCTTGTCATGCAAACAATACAGTCCTGTAATGGTTTCCACACAGGAGCTGCTGTAAAATCTGAGTGCACTTGTCCTCATTTTAAGGAGTACAAGATAAATGGATGCATTAAGGAAAGGACTACTTACTTATGGGATATTTTTATCCACTTTTCAATTTTATTTTCAAGTGCAATACAAGTAGCCAACATAATGTTTGATTCTTTTAATAAGGCACTATGCTTATATGAGTTTAAAATTTTGTGTACCCAAACTCTCATTTGTTCTGTGAGCTGTAGTTTGTATTTGCAATAACTGAGCTGTCTTTGTTGATTCTCAGTCCCATGTAAATGCCGATGAAAAGAATAATTTCAGTTCTGAAATCCTCCTTCTCCTTTGTTTACCATGGTGTCTAAATGCTTGGTAGAAAAAGCTTTTATGCACAGTAATGTACTGGCCACCATGAATAGCAGAGTTAAGATCAATGAATGTTGCATGGTTAATGTCATTAATCTATGTTTATCAAGTCAGAATTTGCCTAGCCTTGCTCCTTCAGAGAGGTTTTGTTCAGTATGCCTAGACAATTATGGGTCACAGACATTGTGGATTTCAGTGTCAATATTGATCAGTAAATGGAAATATGGGTCTTAACAAATGGATTTATATCCAATATATTGTATGGTGGGTACTTATAAAGATAGAAATACTCTGTTTTGTTATAAAGCATTCTTAACAATTTAAAATTTTCACAAAATTCTAATAATATTGCTAATAATAATAAATATTGTTTATGGATTTCTAACAAAGCATATGACTTTTATCTGTATTTACAGTTCTATGTAATTTATTGATGTTGAATAACTAATTCACATGTGCATGTGTTTGTGTATGATTTAATGTGGTTTATTGCTGAAAAAAGTGCAAGTTGAACGTGACCCTTTTTATGCTATAAAAAAAGAAATTTTATTTTTCTTTTCTTCTTTGGTTATTACAAATGTCATCAATATATATATATATTTTAAGTGATCATGTGAAATACTGAACAGTGCTACACTCACAGAAAATCAGGTTAAATTCAGTTAGCAATCATATTTCAGTGACAATAACACTTTCCCCTGTGTATCCCAGAAAGGTACTAGAGAACAGCCAGTGGCCTGTCTCCTTCAATCACATTTATGATATCTGACATCCCAGAAGCCAGTAAGGATTAAATCTTGTCTTGCTTTCCCTGTAAATCAACAGCAAACTGCTTGTTCTCAAGTGTTCAGAAACAAGCCCTGAAGTTATGACCTGTGTACAGACAATAAAGCAAAAATATCTTCTTGTCCCATTCCACTCATGTGGAATCAGGTCAAACATTGCAAAATTTTGGTTCAGAGTAATAAAATCAGTAATGGAGATTGTAGGTCAAAACGTCTCTGAAGGAAACCGTGTTCATCATATTGAAGGTGTGAGTGACAAAGTCTGGGCTGAAGTCCACTGAAATCTAAAGGAGAAGAGAATGGCACTCTGTGGAATCTGACAATATTTTCTCCAAACTACCAGTCCCATCTACAGTCTGTAAGGAGTGGCATGCCTTGCAATTTTGCTGAGCCACTCCTTTCTTTTATTGCAAGCTAAGAGTTAGGCAGAGTTTTATCAAAACAATATTTTTTTTTAATTTTTGTGTGCAACACAAAGTAACCTTGCAAAAAATGAGCTTAAAGTCCACAGCTAGCAAAACTAGTATTTCATCTTTCTACCCAGAGGGCCTGAAAATAATATAACATAAGATGCCCCTCTCCAGAAGAACTGGAGTTCAGAACTAAGCTTTCTCCACAATATTTCACAGAGCACTGCTGGTGGTCAGGTGAGGCTTTGCTGTTAAAATGTATTACATAAGAATTCATATTTCTAATCCAACCAAATTTAGAGGTAGTCTGGAGTCACTTCAACGTAAATGAGAACCTCAATTACACCCAGAAAGAATTTGGTCCCACCATCTTATGGTTTTGGTGTGCACTACTAACTGCCTGATATACCACATATATTTTCATCGCATTTGATTTATACATAAGATGCAATTCCACCAGAGGTAATCTCCTGCTCCAGTACATGGACTATGGACTATGATGCACTTAGCCAAATTATAAATGTACAGCAAATAATTTGATGATTTTATGCAGCAATGACTTGCTAGTTACCTAGGTTTTTTGATTTTTTTTTTCCAGTTTCAAAACAATATGCAGGCACTAAAAATACCATTACAATTTTATGCTTTATTTACAAAATTGTGGAAGTTGCCTAATATCCAAAATGTAATGTACAGATACAAAATACAGCCTTTATGATAAACTGCCCTGGAGGTACTGTCATATCATATTCATGGAGTAGGAATTTAATTACTGTGTCAAATACAGGGTATTAAAAGATACACTGCTGACAATCAGCTGTCCTGGAGAAATAACTTTACCAATAATTTTATCAGAAGAGTAATTTCTTCCTATTGGATAAAAAGGTCAGTAAATCTTTCTGATTCTAAGATCCTTTGCAATGTCATATATACTGCTGATTAAGACAACTCATTTTTTACTCCAGCTGGTAAATACTGTATGGGAAGTTAACAAAGCATTCTAAATTTATTATTATTATAATAAATTTATGGTAACTATTAGCCCTTTTGAAGGATAATTGGAAGGAAGAGCTAAATTTCTTTATGACATTGCATAGTTAAGACAGTAACTTTTCAAACATGCAAGAGAAGAGGGATGTTATAACCAGAACTGGTTTAGTGAAAGCATTCCAGAGACAAAGAGGTTAACAAGATGAAAACCATCCCAGAGAAGACAAAACTGAGTTTTGTCCTTACTCTCTGCCGGCTTCTCTTTGTCAAGATTATGTATTACTTTGTGGAGAGGAAATCTTTACAAACAAGCAGCTGTTTCACATCTTAAACTTTTACAGGGAAACTGAAGACCATCTCAGTTTTCCATGCAGTATATGGGCCATGGATTGAATTGTGACTCATAAGCTGTACTTTCAGTGCTCATTCAGGCAGCTCATATTTTGCTAACTAAGAAAACTTCTTTTTCCTTAGATGTCCTCTCTAGCATGTATGTAGCACAGAAACCTATCATGTAGTTACCTAAGACTTCTCATGGTGAGGGAGACTTGTACACAGAAATAGTCTGGTAGGGCTTTGTGCCCTTCCCCTCTGCACTTTTTCTTCTACGCAGTAACAGATGAGGCATACTGGTATATATTCTGCAGTTGCAGAGTTAAGGTCTTTGCTGCCACTGGGAGAAGGGAAGAGCTTCATTGAGAACAGACTCTTTCCACTTTGCCCCACATTAACATACATCAGTATCTGGAGTGATGCAGCCCCCCTGCAGCTTCAGGCAGGAAAATCTCTACCCTCTGGTTCCTCTGCTGGCTGTGTGGGATTGACCTAGGATCAGTTCTGTGGGGTCCTCTACTTGGACCACGTGTGAAAAATCTGTGTTTATCGTGAAATGAGTGAGGCACACTTGGAATCTTGGAAGTCTCTCTTGGCTGACACACCTGAACAATACCATTTAAAAAGTAGCAAAGTTACAAAACCATTGCTGAGGGTAGGAACTGCCATGTTAGTTTTCAGCAGAGATAGTAAGGGAAATCCTATACAAGTCTCCTTTACAGTGAATTATAGCATGGCAACCCAGTACTGCACTTCTGATCAGAAAAATGTCAGGATGATTTTGATGAAGTAGAGCCCAGGTAGAAGCTATAGAAGTTGACCTTGTGTCTGTCTATCAGGCATATATCTGCAATCTGTAAATGAAATATTTCTATTCTTTGGACAGGTAAGGAACGAATGAAGATAGACTATACTGATACTTGGAATTGAAGAAAATTCAGTTTTGGAAAGAATCAGCATTTTGAGAAGGTAGGTTTTCTAAAGTTTGAAATCTATCCTATTGGAATAGGGTTCAAGACCTAGAATCTCTCAGATTTGTAATACAAACTGAGTGTAAGATTTGTGGCAAGTCATAACTCCAAAATTCTTCAGATATTCCCAGTATTTTAACAAAAATTGACAGGTGCATAGGTAATGAGGACACAGTCATTAACAACTCAGATTGGTTAACCTTTGAAACTTACTGAGAAGCATATTCTTTGCAACTCCAGAAGCACTTTGTAGACTTACTGAATAAGTGGGTTTTGATTTTGCAGTCATGCTGCCGTGGGGCAGAACCAGAAAAAAATCACATGCTAAATCCCTGTGCAATATTATAAACAGTATAGACTGAGCTTTGCTGTGTTGCAGTAATTATATCTCTCTTTTTTTTTTTTTTGAGATGTTAATTAACCATTTTTCTAAGCATATGGGATCATATTGCTGAGAAGTGTGTCAAAATCAAAATCATGGCTTTGCTGTCAGGCTGTGAGACCAGGCCTGCAGCACATGGTTTGAACCAGAGGGCTTGCTCCCCGGTAGCCTGTGGAAACAGGGATGAGGATTAATCTGTAGCAGAACCACACATTAGTGCAAATTAATTCCTCAGAGCATATTGGCCAGGTCATCATGTATACTAATATGCATATATTCTGTAAAACACAGAGTGCTCAGCAAAAGTGTTAGCAGGTTTTGATTGCTTCCATAAAAGCAATCAAAACAAATACATTTTTAAAGAACAAGCAAATCAATTTTTAAATGCAATCAAGGGTGACATTTAAAAATTATCATACCACTGTTGGGAGCCAGCCGCTCAACTGGTCAGTCACAGCAAGCCTTAAAACTGAACACTTTCCATGCTGCTGTGCCTGGGTTGCACGTGCCACCTATCCTCCCCAGGCCAATGCTCCTCAGGATGAGCACAGAGTCCTTTTATGTTACAATTCAACTCAGCTACGTTTCACAAGCTTATAGAAACCATAGTTCTACATATCCCTGCTATTTGGTTATGAAGGTAGCATCTCCACACACCTTCCCTGGGTATTCACAGAGAGACTCTGTATTCAGATTTCCTTTCTGCAGTGGGAATACTTTCAGTGGACACCTTCTAGTCCAGCAAAAATTGTACTAGGAACCGCTTTAAAAATAAACAGCTGAAGGAGTAATTACACCCTGCTTATGAATTTTTCACCCCTCCCCCCATCCAAAATAAAAATCATGATTACAGGTGGATAAATAATGTAATTTACTTCTGTCCATAAACCTCAAGAATCCTGTTTTACACTGCTCTCAGGGGGAAAAAAAAAAGTCTAATCTGTTTCATATGAGTGAAATTCTGAGGAACTATCCTGGACAAAGCTATTTTTATGACACATTTTTCTTTCTACTTTTTTTTAGTGTATCAATATTAGACCTAAGGGATTAATTTCTCAGCTATAAATCAGCACAGCTGCATTGATTTGAATAGGGCTTTGCTGCTTTGTGCCTACTGAGGATTAACCTCACCAAAGGCTTTGTAAGCTTTTCAAAGTTAAAAGGACAAGTTTGTTCTGTATTTTGGTGTTAAAAATAAAGGGAGAATTATGAGCATAGATTAATGTAAACTACAGCTTTAAATGATAAACTACAGAATACGTGGAGACTTTAAAGACTAATTGTAAAAATGTACTACATTGGTTGAGAAAACCAGAAAATTGCAGCCAATACGTATATATACCTTATATATATATATATATATATATTCCACAATTACTCAGTAGGTGGCAGTTAAAAGCCTAGATGAGCTTTGCCGTCGCCATTTAGGCAGTAGCACTAGCCGAGGCTGAAGTCAGTCCATACGTAAAAGCAGAAAGAGAGAGGCTGCAATCAAGCCAACAAGAGCATTATCCACGGTTCGGGTGCTAGGGAGCAAGCGGGAGAGGAGTAGAGCCGCGGGAGCAGAGAGCAGCCAGCAGGCAACACAGGACACAAGCAGAAGTCACAGACAACGGAGCTGCAGCACCCTTGATTAATAAAGGGACTCTTTTCTGGTGGAGGAAGCCCAGGACAGAGAGGGAGAAGAGCTGGTGCAATGACAGGCAGAAACTGAAGAGTATTTGAAGCTTTCTGTTCCTACACAGGTAAATTTTTTTCTACTATTTTTCTGTGTCGCAATGCATAGCTTTGCATTGAGATTAGAGGTCTTCATTTCCTTTGCCAAAATCAACAGTGCTCATTCAGGCAAAATTTCCACTGAAGTCAATAGAGTTTTGAGTGAGTTGCGATGCAAGATTTGATCTAAGCTTATGTCTTATGTAGAGAACATGGCATGCTGCAAACTGGGGCTGGCAAGGAAGCCAGAAGCCGGTCATACACATGATGACCAGTTAACAATTTAATTTTTCTGTGTGCTGGGATGCTAGTAATGACTTCATAACCTTTTGTTTTTTTCTTTTAAATTGTCTTTCATTAAAGCCTGATGTGCTTAATTTTGTCCTAGTTTATAGCATTGGCACTGAGCAGCTTAAGGAGAGATTAATTTTTTAGTTTTGTTTTTGTTTAAATGAAAGATATGTTTTAACTTAACTGATGAAAGAATACAAAAATGTGGAGTCGGAATGAAACAGCACCAGCTGTTTCTTTCTTTGAGACAGATACTATTTTGCAGCATTCCACTGTCAGGCAGGAAATATTTTATTTATTCAGTAGATTGTGCCTCTCTCAATTGAATGAAAAAATAAATCATGAAAGACCATTCTGAAGTGTCTGACAGTGACTGAATTCACATTTGCTAACACTTTATCTCTTGCTGTCTTCCCTGTGAATCTGAATGCTCTGTATGCTGCACCAGTCAGTCACAGAAGGGTGAGCCCAGAATAGAACAAGATTGGATTATCTAAATTTTAAAGCATTTTCTGAATGTCCTGTTTTCATGAGCACCTAGATATATACACATATATATGTACACATACATGCCTGTTTATACATGCACACTATGCAAAATCTGTGTCTGTGCAAAGGTGTCTCCACACCTTTCTGTGTAAATTAAGCTGATGAAACTGATTGCTGTTCTGTGTTTGCCAGGGTTTACAGTTTACTGTTCTCTAGAATGTTTGCAGGTCTCACAATTTTTAATTCTAGCTCAGAGGGCTACTTTGTCTTTCCCTTTCCTCCCTCCTTAGTTTTCTGACTCATGGACTTCACTTATGCTTAGGAGCTGCTCCCTTGCAGTCCCTCTGTCCTTACTAAATGCAGTAGTGCCTAATTCACACAGAATGGGATCCCTGCCATTGTTCAGAGTCTATGAAATGTGATATTCCTTCAGGTTTTGTGCTCTCTCTGACATCACACACCACATTTGCGAGGCTCTTGCATGAAGAACTGTCCAAACATGGAAAAAGTTCAAACACACATCTGCAAATCAGTGGTCCCATGGATCTGAGAGAATGATTGTGATGTACAGCTTTTTATCCTTTGTCTGGCAAGAGAGAAAAATGAATGGGTATAAAAGAGCTGTGAATGCACTTAGGCTGGAAGTTTTCAAACCATTAGAGCAGCAACGTTCTTAAATTACATTCCAGTGGAAGTAATAGAAAGAAAACACTCTAAATGCTTCTCTGTTGCAACTTGATGGAAGGGATTATGTGAAATGGTTGCCTGCAAGGGCAAAGCATTGGATTTGATAATCCAGGAGGTCTCTTTCAATACTAAATACCATTCTTACTTTTCACTGAAAGTTGCTTGCATTGAAGAGTCCCTTTACAAGTGGGTCAGACGGAAACATATTTCTGTACTGTGCTGTCCTATAGTTTACACCATCAGACTCATAAGCCCGGAGGGTCCTCAGGCAGAATAATCATGCTTTCTCACAGTGCAGGGCTGAGCTCTTTGGACATTGATTGGAGTTCAGAGGCATGGCTACTTCTGGTCAAGTGGTCGAGATTATATTATACCATCCCTGCAGTTTCTATAGTACAAATAAAATAGTGTACAATATACAAACTGATACTGCCATTCCTGAAGCACTGTTTCTAGTTTCCTTTAAGGGTCAGCTGATAAATTTGTGTTTTTCTCTTTTGCTAACCAACACACCTGCCCACATAAAGATCCCACCATCATTGTGAAAAAGAAAAGATATTTTCACTGTGACAGGGTATGCTATTATCTCAAAATTAGCTTTTTTAATAAACATGCAATAAACAATATTCTGTTTCAAAGGTGCTCCTTCAGAAGGACTGCATTCAATTCCATATTCCCTTTTCCTCTAATCCTTTATTTTATAAACTTATCCTTTCCTTCTTTTTTTTTTTTATGGTTTTGATTTAGGTACTATATAGGATTACATTTAATTCACTGTGTACTTCAGTAACTGCTTTGTAATATGTAATAAGCTGCATTTGATTATTCCATCTTCCACACTCCGTGTGAGGATCAGGTTATTTGTATATACTTCCACTGCATCTTTATTGTGACATTAAAACTTAAATTTACATTAAATTATCTTACCTTATTGCTGGAAAAGCAGTGAAAAGATCCAGAGTGGCAATGCAACTGTACATATTAATTGAAACAGCACATGTTCTGATTTGCCCTTTTGAGAAAACAAATACTGATTTGTTTTTAACCACAAAATATTGATAACTGTATAATGCTTGAAATGGATCCAAGCAAGACAAGCAAAATGTGAAAAAGGGTGTGACAAGTCTGTGACAAATGCACTGTTTGACTCACATTGAGGTCAGGAGCACCTCCCCTTGAGCAAATAACGTTGAATGTTAGGCTTCTGTATCTGAGATTAAAATCAGTCTTTCTGGCTATGCAGGACTGAAATATGCTGTGGTAGTAAAATTCAGTCAGCATCACCCAGACTGCAGTAATGAATTTGGTTTTAGAGGAATCTGAACAAATTTCAGTGAAGTTGCACTTTTCTTTCAACATCCTCATTTAAAATATATACATATTAAAGCAATCATATGGAAAGGTCAAATCTGTTTCTGGATAGCAGCTCTTTCCTTCCCAAAATGTCCAACTGTTCTGACTTAAAATTAATCTGAAGCTAAGAAAAGAACACTTGCCCTTTTTTGTTTATTTTTATATTCTTCCCTGAAAATTTAAGCTGACAACATTCATCTGTTCTCAAAAAGTTAGTTATTTAAAAAATCAAATATTTACTAACGTCAGGAGGAAAAATGTTGCTGTTAGCCCAAATAAATAATGTTACAGTTTCCTCAGTTTGTTCATGCCAATATTTAAATGCTACCATGTGTTACTAAGGGTTTTTTTTAAATATTCAGTATATATTTTTTATAATTTTGTTTAATATTACAAAGAGAAGAAACATGAATTGAGACTAAACTACCTAAAGGATACACCTACTTTTCTTACTTCAGAGTAGAAAGAACTGAAAGTTGGATCAATGATGAATATTAGTATGAAATTGCTCTTCTGTTTAACCATAATTTAAAAAGTCAGTAAGGAAATTTTTTTTTTTTTTTTAAGTCCTGAGATACAGACTTGCAAATGACTTATTAAAAATAAATACTCCTTGGAGTAAAAATAGAATTTTCCCCCAAACAAAGTAATGATAAATTGCACCTTAAAAAACAAATAGCTTCTTACAAACATTTAGAAGCTCCTATCAGAAAGCTGCTATTCCTATATCATATGTCACAGTTGTACTTTAATTTTTGGTTTTCAAAACTTCATTTTCAGAAAATTTTCAGTGGAAGCACAGGCTTCTTACATATCTGAAAACATATCAGCAATGGTATTGCATGGTTACTTGTCAGGGATCCTTTTGGGTCCTGAAACCCATTGCATTAAGCTATTCACAAGTTACTGCCCAACAAACCAGTTGCAAAATTTTCGCCCCTTAAGTCCCATTGTTTTGAATGGGATATTACTTGGGCTGTGCAAGAGCACCAGAAGTGTTCAAGTGGTCAGGATAGCAGTCAAACTATCCTTCTCAACCAAGCAAAAAAAATTAATGATAGGAGTTATATTCATAAGTCACAAGCTTTTACCCTTTACTAAATTTGCTTCTACAGAAGATTAGCATAAATAATTTCAAAATAACATTAAGGAATTTAAGACTATAGTGAAATACAAAAGGGCCGCAAGTCTTCATACAATTTCCTCTGCTGAATAAAATCTAGTCTTCCATGAATGTACTATTCTTCTGTGTGTAAACACACACATTTATATGGAAATAGCTTATTGCTTATGCTGAAATTTTTATGTCTGAATGAGTATGAATCTCATAATATATAGAATCATCCAAAGCCTTTAGAGTAAAAGGATTATCTGGGGAATGTTCTTTCTTGATTTGAGTTTTTCTAGTGCTTTGTACTTTTCTAAGTTTCTCCTTCCAGGAAAACTTAAAAAACATATCTTTTTCCATAAGAGTAGTACCTATTTTGGGTAGTGTACATCTGGAGAAGCAGAAGTTCACTACAACATGTAAAGTAATTACTCGATGCCAAAATAAATATTCTACTCTTAGAAAACAGAGGAGCTGAAAGGTCAGACTGAGTCTTTGATTCTGTATCTACATAAATGACAAATTACAATTTATAACCATACTGCTCTACAGAATAGTATTATGCCCTACTTGTTGAAAGGTTGCATACAACATTCTAAGTTGCCCTTTCCATCTTTTCTCAGTTAAATGAAATATATTGAAAATTGAGGAAAAAATTACAGTATTTGGTTTAAATTGTGAAGAAAACTAGAAAAAAAAGTCAGTCCCAAAGGACTGAATATAATGCTGTTATCTTGACGTTTTTATTTCTCTGTGCCCATTCACAAATACTTACCTACACATATGCGAAGGCTTCTGCATCATTTCTCTCTAAGTTTTGGTGATAAGCACTTTAAAGGTTAAGACACTGGATTACCCAAATGCTCAAATAGGTGAAAGAGTAACTCCATTCCAGTCAATGAATTATCTAACATGACTAAAGCAAATCCTGAATTTAGACAGAAACTGTTATGAAATGCTCCATTTTTAATTTTAAGATTGACTAATCCACTAAACAGGAAGTGACAGCCCATAAGTCACTTGTCCATCCTGGATAAACTTAGCATATTATTTCTGATTCTATGTGAAAGTAAGGGGTTTTTTATGTGTTAAGTTTGTTCACCTGTCCAACTTGGGTAAATTTAGCATAATATTTCTCTTACTGCATGAAAGTAAGTGTTTTTATTCCACGTGGTAAGTGTAGTCAATGATGCTGTGTCTTATTTTATGTTAATGGTTCATTTGTACATACTGGTTACTCAAGGATTAGTTGTGAAAGCTCCTGGGCAACCACAGAGCAAACAATTTCAGTAAAACTCTTTGTTGGTTAATGTCCAACACCTTCTGCATTTTCTGCACATGTAAACCTTCAGCAAAGAAGGGAATCATCACTTCCTCCTGCATCATTCATCCTTCCATCATCAGTCCCACATGCTTGAACAAGCAATGCAACATTAGTTAAGCCTAATTTCAAAAACCCATGTTACCTATTATTCCTATAGAAAACACATCTATTTGTCTCCCCTTCCTTTTCCCATTTCTTTCTTGCCTAGCAAAAGTGTATCTGGCACAATATCTCCTGGTCATATGTCAGCCAAGAACTGGCAGAAATTTTCTTAGTATGATGACTATGCATTTGGGATTTTTGGTTTTACCCGTGATTCCATCTGATATGAGAATTTATAGGCCTTCAAATGATTTTGAAAAGGCATTGTTTTGGAAATGAGATCTTCAACATTGGTGTGATGACAATATGACAATTTGCTAAAGCATAGCACAGCATCTGTGACTGCAGACCAGTACAGCAGCTGTATTGTACCTCTTTTACATATAGATGTTCTTAGAACTGTAAATATAGAGCAAACCTGCAAAAAATTTTTCTGGAAGACTCACATACTTGCTGTTTCTCTTCTTTGTTAGCCCAGAATCATGAAAGAAACCTCTCAATGAATCTCTGAAAGACTTGGTAAAGTTAGTGTCTGATATCTTGCTTGAAACCTAGACCATATTTATGCTGTAGGAAACGCATTTATAACGTTGTGAAAAACCTGTCCCAAAATGCAAGAAACATTTTGGTCAACATTAAAAAACAAAAACCAAAACCCCCCTCCCAAACAAAAAAAAAACCTAAAACCAAATAAACAAAAAAAAACCCAAACCCCACCAATTTTTATTTTTCTTAATTTTTCTTTTTTTTAGACATTTGAAAGCAAACACTAATTAGGCAAAACTCTTCCAAAGCAGATAATTTGCTGACATTCTGGTCACGCAGAGCAGTTTTAGCTTTCTGCTCTGTCTCAGTCCCATGCAGTTTCTAAGTTCTATGCAACTTCAAATAATTTCAACATTGTAGAGATCATAGCTCTAAAATGTAAACTGTTTCATTTTAAACAAATTGAATTTGCAGTTTGAATTTTTGCTTTCTATGAACACATTGAATAAGAGCAATGTCTGATTTTGTCTCTTACTTTCAGATGATGAAGAAAATACCAAAATTAGGCCAGAGTATAAAAAAAAGAGCAGGTTTATGACACACAACTTTATCTATCTATCTATCTATCTATCTATCTATCTATCTATCTATCTATCTATCTATCTATCTATCTATCTATCTATCTAATCTATCTCTAGCTATCTACCTATCTATCTCTATCTATCTTACCATGTAGAACATGGCATTTTCTCTGTAACACAGTCTGATAACATTCTTTCTGGTAGATGATATAGAGCATTAAGCTATAACTGCTTTTCTCTCCAGCTATGGTCAAGAACAACATTAATTAAAAGTGCTACTGTATTTATGCAGGGAAAAAAATAATGTTTTACACTAGCTGATCAAGAAGCAGACTTTCAAAGAACATTCTGTTCAACATGAGAATAAAAAAGTTCTTTCCATATGGACTAGAACCTCATGTTGCAAGAAAAAGCACTTTTAACAGCTAACATTTGGTCTTCAAATGTGTCCAACTTTCTATCGACTTGAAAAAGATGAAAGAATCCAAGAAAAGAAAAAGTATTAAGAAGTGAGTATTGCATTAAAAGATGAAGACTTTGCAAGTAGGGAAGTCCTTATTCTTAAAGTCCATATTCATTAGCAGATATGGTGAAAATACTCCCTGAGATATGCCTGCTTATATACATAATGCACAACAAGAAAATCTCCTTGCAGAGCTCTCTTTCCATATTTTATAAAAATAAAGTGAAATTTTCCACCTCTGATATGGTGAAATGGATATTAACCTTACAGTCATGCTGAAATCTATCTTATCTATAGCTATATTCTTCACTTTGCACCTTGTATCTTTGTAAAGTGGTGTCATTACTGGATAGCCTGGAAGGACTGCTAATTTAAATTGAGACAAGATTTTGAACTAAAAATGGCTTGTATTTTATTGGATTTTCATAATAACAGTAACAATATGAACAGAGACATCACCTTGGAGCTAAAAAAAAAATAAATCAGTGACTGACATGAGATGGTTTTGCCTGAGGAAAAACAGCTTTCAGGAAATTAATACACATCTGAAAATTGCTGCATGTAATATGAGACTGGCATCTCAGTAGAACATCATAAAACCTCAATAATTGCATCAGTCAAGATGTAATCAAAGCCTCTGTCTCTAGAAAGCACAGGTAGTATCACCTTGTTTTTAAAATAAATGCTACACTAAAAGATACCATCTAGAAAACAAAATACTGAAGAAATTTACAACCTATGACATTTCATTGTAGTTTAACAATGCAAACATGGTGAAAATCTGCAAAACACCACAACACTGGAAACACTGGAGAATGAGTGATATTTATTCTGTACCTGTTTTCAGGTATAAACTGGAAGCGTTTACCAGCTGCAAGATTCTAAGCTCATGTTAATTTAAGGGTAGGTATTCAAGCAAATCAGTTTTCAGAAGATATTTTTCAGCTACCCTATACCTTTTGCCTGTTGTTCTGAATGTTATCCATAGCTTAAAGGTAAACATAAGAGTTAAGTCATAAATACAATTGATAGAAAATTTAGATCAGAAAAAACAATTAAAGATAACTGAGAACTGTGGAGATCCCGTGGTTAAGCACAAGATCAGTGACATTGATTTAGTAAATTCTAATACATCTTCATGTAATTCCTCAGCCAAAGAATATTGAGAGTCTGAGCTACGAAGAGCATAATCTGTAAGGGGAAGTACTTCATTTAAATACTTTAAATGCACTTTTTTGTTATCACTATATAATAAAATAACTGATTTTATATCAAAATTATTCAGACCTTATTCTGACCTTCTGTCAGAGCAGGCCTTCAATTCAGTCTGTCAGAAATAACTAGGGAAAGCATGGAGATCAACAAAAAGGTCTGCAATTGGGTTTGCCCCGGAGGCAGCAGTTTGTCCCAGTGAATAGCCCATCAAGCTCACCTGCAGCAGCTGAGCTAGAGCAACTTGAGCTGTGTGCTAGCAGAGCATGTGCAGAAAACAGAGCTGTCAGCAGAGGTGCAGACTCACTGATTTGCTGAACTTTACAATGAGACAATTAAAAAAATGAGTGGTATGGATATGTTATGAAAAGTGCTTTGTCTTTTTAAGTGAGGGTAGTGTTGATAAACTGACACTTCAGAGTATGATAGTAAATTTTTATTGATGAATTTTGTGAAAGAAGCAAAAACAGGAAATGAGGGTTTATTACAGAATAAGTCAATTTTAATGTGCAAAAAAGCAACTGCTATATTTTAAGCGCAGATAATGAAACAGAGAAGTTTTCAATGTGAGTCAGAAATTATCTTGTATCATTGAAAAGTCAGACTTCTATCAAGTTAATTTTTCCATACCCACTCTGACCAGAATACTGAAAGATGATGAAACAATGTAATACTCTATTCTGTTCTATTGTGAGTCTTTGTGAACATATTTTAAAACAAAAAAAAAAAGACAGTAAACTAATGGGGCATTATGGAAACATTAACAAATGAACATTTGTGTGGAAATGCACCACAGTCATACAGAATGACTTTCACTGAAGGAGACTCTCTGGCCAGATCCACACAGATAATACAAACAAATGATAAGAAGTAATCAAAAAGTCTTGGATGAGGGGTTTTTTACTGTCAGTTTATGAGCAGGACAGAATTAGAATAATCTGTAATGTTTATGATGGCAAAACCAAGGATTTTTGGGACTGACAGACCAAACAGCAACTAAGGTTGTTGCTCCTTTGCAGTCACCCAGGCTGGGGAGAAGCAGCTCTGTGGAGAAGACCCGGAGGCCGTGCTGGACAGTGCCCTGGGCATGGTCAGCAGCAGCTCTGGCTGCAGCAAAGGCCCCCTTTGCACTGGGCTCTATGAACAGGACCTTGGCCAGGCAGCTGAGGCAGGTGACAATCCCCTTCTGCTCTGCATGCAAGGATAACTGCAATGTCATTGGTCCAGTTTGGGCACCCCCAGGAGAGGAAACACATGGGTAAACTGGAGCAAGTGTTGATGAGAGCACTGAGGGCACCAAGGTGCCCAGACCTGCAGCATCATAAGCTGATGGACCAGGGCCAGAACAACCTGGGCAAGGCACGGCTCAAGAGGCAGCAAAAGTAGTCCACCAAAACCTACACAAAAGCCATCAAAAAGATGGAGTCAAACTCTTCACATCAATTGATGCTGTGAGAAGAGACAACAGGTATGAATTGAGAGTGAAGTAGCTCAGACTAAGTATAACGGGGAAGAGAAAATCAACCTGTTGGTAAATTATCAGTGTAGTGTGTTTCCCAGAGAGGCTGTGGGAAAAGTTGGAGATTTTCACACCTGGACAGGGCAGAACAACCTCCTCTGGTCTCAAGGCTGACTCTGCTGGGATCAGTAGGCTGGCCCAGAAACCTACTCAGTTCCTTCAGTATCCTTTGATACTGTAGTAGTTTCTAAAGATTGTCTGCAAAATGTCCCTAAGCAATAGCATTGCTCTTCCTATCACTGTGAAGTTTTCCAACTGTCTAATGTGAATCTCTGTCACAGTGTAAACCCATTAATGCAATTTTTTTTTACTACGAATGGATACACTTCCTGTTTGCTACAGCTTGCTATGTTTTGTAGACTGTTACTCTACCATTTTAGGATCCCTTAGAAGTATTTTATATGCCTAATACTTCCTGCCACTGAGTGCCACATTTCAATTTGTTCTATCTTTTGGGCTATGGTATATGTCAGATTTCATTGAAATTTCTGTGTATGCTCAAAGCATGAAGTGCAATGTAACAGGATTACATTCAGCTAGCTTTTAAGATTTTATTTCTCTACTTCATATTTCACTGATGTTCATAGTAAAAATTTTCACAGTGCATTTTTTCTCCTTGTGTCATAGTTTCTAGGCTTCATATATGGTTGTGCAATGCTTAAGTTGCTTCTGAGGTAGAATGCCTCAGTTTTCCGGGTTTTTTGCTTACAAGAAATGATTACACTATAATTCTTATGGTAGTTCATTCTGTGCAGTCATCTGCAATAGTAAGCCTGATGACTGTTCTGAATTTTCATGTTTGCAGCTTTTAGGTACAGGTTTATTCTCAGTGAAACAGCATTCTGCTATCTTCCTCTTGTTCTTCCTCATTTTTCTTTTTTTTTTTTCCCCTAGATAATTTGTTTGGTGATTTTGTGTCAGTTTGTATTTTTGTTTGTTTATTTTGTTTCTTAACAGCATGAGCTGATCACCCATTTTCTTAGGTCCTCAGAGAGTTTTTCCTCTTCTATAAGCACACATACCAGCGTATTTTCTGAGACTACTTTTTCTTTCCTTTCCTTGAATTCTGCTCTCAGAAAAACAAATTTTCTTCAGTGCCTCAGGGTGAACATTCTTATTTATCAATCTTTATTTAAACAAGTCTATCAGAGTGACAGTTACTGTAGCATAACAGAGATGGAAGGAATGAAGCTACCTTCTGCCTGAAGCCAGCCTGGCTAGGTGGAACTATGACAGCTCTCCCTTTTGCCTTGTGATCAGCATCTCCAGTTACACTGGTCATTCTGCCTAAGGTATGGTGGATGAGGAAGTACAAGTCTTTCACCCAACTCATTATGTAAAGATGGATGCTTTCAGCTTACTCAGACATTGGAATTAGGACAGCATAGGATGCCCTGGACAAGAAGGGTAACAAAATTAGGGGATGCTTGAACAATAAAGTGAAGACATTAGTGCAGCATGGATTGCCATAGCTTAAGTCAGACTGGCACAAACAGCAACAGCGTCAGAATGCAGAAAGAAAAAAAATTGGTGTGAGTTTGCAAAAGAAATAATATCATGGGGAGTCCACTAACATCCATATCTCTACAGCATCACTATTCTCCTGTTGCTAGACAGGTAAAACGTGATTTAAAATCTCACCCTACAATGCAGTCAATTCTTCCTCTGCATTGAAGAAATAGCTTGAAGGCTTTCCTTCAGAGGAAAGAAATTCCGCTGGATTGTTCTAGATTTAATGCTACCCAGGCAAAATTGCAACAGGCAGATTTAATCATTTGGTGCCATTAAGATGCTTGGGTAAGGTTTCTTTTTAAAACAGGCCATTTTCTTAAGAACAAATGCAGATACAGCAAATTTTGCAGTTTGCTCCACACGTACTTCTTATATATCTAGATTTGGCCTGAAAAGTAACAATATGCTAGACTCTTCATTTTTCTTAGTGTTTATTTACTTAAATCTCACTAAACATAGAAAGACTTGTATGTGGTGTGTGCCTAATGAGCTGCTACCAATGGGAGGGTAAATTCATCTTCATAATTATTTCAGTGAATTCTAAAGTAGCTAGAGCTTGTAAACATGTGAAAATGTTATAATTTCTGTTATTTAGCAATCATTTCAATATTTGTTGTTCTACTGTTTACAGAAAAATTTTGTCAAGGAAAACTGACTTCAGGATTCACAGAATTTTGCTATCTTTGACACACACACTTGACAATCTTGACAATACAAGCCACTAAAAATGCTGTGAATATAACTGCACAACCTCTGTGATAAATGTAGCATGTCTCATGTTAAATATCATCTACTGCGAGATAAATATTAGAATTAAAAGGGAGACTGAATGTGACCAATCTGAATTTATCAAAAGGTACTCTTTGATCTGAAATGCAAGTGGAAAAACACATTGAAGTGGGGCTCACTCACAGAGTTGAAAACAAAGCATACTTGTGCTACTGCTCAATAATCTACTAGTATGTCTTAGTTGTCACTCTAAAGAGTAGTCCAGTTGTCACTACTGAAGATACAGCATATTCAGAATGATTAACTGTATACAACTGTACACCAATGTGTTTCAATTATAATTTAAGAAAACATGTTTTAGAGAGAAAAGAGTAATTCAGTTTGTACAGCTTATGCAGGTCTTGATCTTGTTGAAATTTCCAGATGCAACTTTTTATTTTTAGGGCTATTACTCCAGTAGGAAGAATACTGAGACACATGATGCTAGTTTACAAACAGTCATGAAGTCATAAAGAAAGTCTTTTGTTACTAGTCCAGACTGGATTGCAAACCTTAAATTTACTATTGAAAAAAATCATTCTGTAACTGCCTGCAAATCTTATATTGCTACCACTAGTATGCCATCGATTAAATCACATTTGTTTCTCTTACTGTGAAAGATATGACAACATGCACTCTTCACATGTACCTGTATTAATTAATGTCTATTTTCCTGTTTTTGTCATTTTCTTTCCTAGATTTTTCTCCCCAGGTGATCAAGTCACACAGAGAAACATGCCTGAGCAAAGTAATGATTACAGGGTGGTTGTGTTTGGAGCTGGAGGAGTGGGCAAAAGTTCCTTGGTTTTGAGATTTGTGAAAGGCACTTTCAGAGAGAGCTACATCCCTACCATTGAAGACACCTATCGACAGGTGATCAGCTGTGATAAGAGCATATGCACTTTGCAGATAACTGACACTACAGGGAGCCACCAATTTCCAGCCATGCAACGTCTTTCTATTTCTAAAGGACATGCTTTTATTTTGGTTTACTCAATCACCAGCCGACAGTCTTTGGAAGAACTCAAGCCAATCTATGAACAAATATGTCAGATTAAAGGAGACATAGAAAGCATTCCAATAATGCTGGTTGGGAACAAAAATGATGAGAACCAAAATCGAGAGGTAGACAGCAGTGAAGGAGAAGCCATGGCTAAGAAGTGGAAATGTGCCTTCATGGAGACCTCTGCCAAGATGAACCACAACGTGAAAGAATTATTCCAGGAATTGCTAAATCTGGAGAAACGCAGGACTGTGAGTTTACAAATTGATGGCAAAAAAAGCAAGCAGCAGAAAAGGAAGGAGAAACTGAAAGGAAAATGTGTGGTGATGTGAAGTTATTGCCAGAAGTCAGTTGTGAAGTCTCCCCCGACAATACACCTGTAAATCCTGTAGACACCAAACCACCGTACAAGATCCTCTTTATTAGTATCTGTTTATAAAGAAATCGGAATTTGAAACAAATGAGGTACTGTGGTTGCTATGACAAAAATCAACAAATAAAAAGGCATGTACTCAATGAAGATAAATAGTGAAGAGAAGGAAAGATGACCTAGGATACCTAATTTTGTAATTCACAGAAAATAAGAGTTTTCATCATTCACATAATAGGAAAGATTTGGAAAGTCAAGTTAATATATTTTCATTTGCATATAACTGCAAGAGAAAGCACTGTCTAATGTCAGAAGAAAAATAAAGAAATGGTTGCGAAGAAACTTACAACATACAAATGCATGCTAGATGGCATTAATCATTTTCTTTAGGAATGCTGCAGACTAACAATTGCGTGCCATTTTAACTACTGACTGGTGGACTGTGCATAAGATAGTCTTGGATCTGCCAAATAAAAGAACTATTGCACATTAAAAGGAAGTATGGGTGTAGTAGTTAAAAGGAACAGATATTGACTCTAGCCCTCAGTATGATAGGGCAGTCCTTGCTTGAGAGATGGAGATCATCTGCTTCTCTGGACTCATTGCTTCAAGAGTGACCTGTGTTTCTGACTCAAACATGTTTCTGAAGAGCAGACATCTGCCTGTGAAGAATGTCAGACTGTATAAAAATGGTGTACAAACAGAAAACTTCCCCAGGAGGACTGACTGGGGAGTCCCCCAAAAAAACCTCTATGGGAGACTCAGATCAAATGCTCCTACTGGTTAAATGAACACCTGGTGTGACCAGTGAATGAATGGAATGTCTTTTGAACCGTTGAACCACTGATACCCTCAGAGAGGGGTCAGTGTATGACACAAGGTTTTCATGCAAATTATCAGAATAACTGAGTGATACATCTTTGCATTACTATATTGCAATTGGAATGGGGTTACCTTTATGCACTACTAGATCTATTGCCTTTATATTGTCTGAAGTGTTTTATATTTGTCGTTTAAACTCATGAGTTGAACTGCTGTGACTATTTATAGAACCAAATCCTATATTTGAAGTTGAGAGTCCGCTGAAGTCTCTAAGAGATTTTCTGGGATGATCACTACAGGATTTGGTGTATTCAGGGTTGCAGCAGTACTATGTTACAATGCAATACAAAGTTCAGAATAGAAAAAAAAAAATATATTTAAAACACTCTGTCAGGGGAAACTGCTCTTCTCAAAACCTTCTCAAAAAGAGGAAAAATTGTACAAAATGTGAGTTTTCCTGAATGTGTCTCCAAAGCTTTTTTAAAAACTACCATGAGTGACTGAAGTATGAATCCTACTGATAATAAAGGCCATCTAAGATAAAATAAGCACATACAATTTTAAAGGACACATTAAAATTGCCTAAGTCACAATCTGCACCTTAGAAACTGCTTTGAATCAATAAAAAGCCTACCATATTTTGGTAAATGTTTATGTCAAGAAACATGGGAAAAAGAAGTCAAGTACTAATATTATTAGCATGCATGCTGTTCCGTTATAAATATCTTCCAGGAGATGCTCAAATGCAGTAATTGCATTAAAAATTGTTGTCTTGTTTCTCTCAGAGTTATTGCTTGCTTACCTTCCCCCTTTCTAGCAAATGGAAAAGTATTTCACAGGTAGAGTGATAGTATACATTTCTTTGAATAAGAGATGCTACTAGCACTGTCTGGAAAGGAGAGCAACTTTTGTCATTCACTTATATATGAAACTCCTACTGATTTCAAAGACTTTCATGTGCGTATGTGTTTACTTCATTGCATTAGAAGAGAAAACTGTAAAGAGCATGGAAGAAAAGCTAAGGCTCTTTATTAACAATAATTTCCTGGCTCTTGCACAACACTTTTTCCTCAAAATCTCAAAGCACTTTGCAAAAGGGACAGCATCATTATCTTAACTTCTCAGGTAGTGAAAGTGAGGCATGAAGAGAGGAAGCAACTGCACATAGGTTGCCCAATAGGTTGGTGTCAGACCCATGAACAAAAACAAATCTCTTCTGTCTCAGATCAGTGTTCATTCTGTGTTTTCTCAGACTGTCTCTTCACATTCTTACATAGTTTCTGAAACACATAAAGAAGCCTGCTTTGGCTTATACAGCCAAGTGTGTCTTTTTTGACTGTCTGTCAATAAATGAAACAGTATTTCCAAATCAGGGATGCAAAACATTTAAAAGCACTATATTTAGTAAGACTTTTATAAAATGTTTATACATTGACTCTGTGAAAAAAATTGATGAGTATACTTGTCATCACAGCATTTGATCCCGTGGATGAAGCTGGGAAAAAAACATCATCAACCTTAAGGAATAATGGGTCATATGCAGAAACAAAAATTAGAGAGGTTGCCCACAGATGTTAACACACCAGTGCCACAGGTCATCATGCATGGCACATGCCTTAGCACCCAGTATGGAATAATGATGGAAAATTAGAGTGAAAAAAGGACTATATAAAGAACCTTATAACATTATTTCCTTAACTAGAAGAATTATTTACATAGTAAAGTGTCTTGCAGAAGTACAATATAGGGGATCTCAATTATTTAAAATGTACTAACTGCAAACATATTATAGGCTGAAATTTGGCCCTGGACTTTTTTTTTGAATGTGCCTCATAGCAAGAAAAGAGTAACTGTATGGCAAATATGGCAATAAAACAAGTAGCTGTGAATGTTAAGCTTGAGGACCGTTTCCTTTAATTATCAGTTGATTCCTCACCTACTACATAATAAGCCATGAAGTATTTCATGGACTTGCATGTACAAAAGCAAGACCGGTACAGAAGCAATATTACTCAAGGACCACAGACTCAAAATAGAACATATTTTATACCCTTTCATTGCCATCCTAGTTTATACTGCTAGATTTTACATATCTTGTGCAATCTGGTTGAAAACATTTTTTTTGCTATTACTTACAGATTTTTTTAAATATGGATACAAATATAAGACAAAGAAAATATACATCTTTATTCCTTTTTTTGTTTTATTTAGAAATGTGGTATCATTATAATAAACTCTTTAAAGTGTATATAAAATATTTAAAACATGTAAGGTCTATAGTGAATTTTAGCATCAGGAAAATAAGATCTAGCTAAAATGAATCTTTAAAATGCATGACTTTTACATGTATGTATGAAATATTAAGGTATATAGTCATAAAGAAAATGTGTAGTTGCAATTTCATTAGCAGATGCTTTATTTAAAAACTATATTTTAAGTAATTTGTGCCTACAAGTTTCCATGTTTGTGGTGATATTCTGAATATACAAAATAAAGTTTGAAGTCAAAACACAAGTTTGGAAGAAGTCTTATTGATACCTGCATTCTGTTCGTTTCGTGAATATGATATATATTTTTAAAACTCTAAAGTCAAGTATCTAAATTAAAAGAGATTCTTACAATCTAGACAGAGTCCCAGAGTCTTCAGATGTACAAATCAGTCCTGAGTGAATTGGAGCAGTATTATCTTATCTAACATTTACTCTTCTTTTATTACGCTGTGGCAAATACCTGCCTTTCAAAGCAATCTACCTTCATAAAAAAATATCAAATAACAGTTTATCAATGAGTGTTCCTTTTGGCCAGCAAAAATAAAAAGCCTTCTGGAAGCTAGTTTTGTTCTATTATTTACTTTAAAATAATGGCAGAAAAAACTCCGTGCCTGTAAAAAATTGCAACTTGTTGTGTGGATCCTGCTGTCCTCATTTCTGTGAAATTACTGATGTTTTTTGCAAAATTTCCTATTATTGCGATTTATATTACCACCTGTAGCAAAAATTACCAAATATAACACTTTAACACTTCTTGCAATTCAGAGTATAAGGTAACAGCAGTTCACTTAACAATTATTTCTGTATATAAGCAATAAATCATATTCAGTAGAGGGAGGGATCAAAAACCAAGCTTGAATACTTAGGAAAGTTGATACACAGTTGAACCTGTGAAAAAATACTGAGTATTGAATGCAGATTTTGTGTCACTGTTAAGTAATTGCACATGCAGTCCACAAAGCATTATATTTTGTAAACTTCTCCGGGGAAACCCCCTTGTCGCGGGGGAGAAGCTTGCGTGCCCTCATGAGGTTGAGAGCTATGCTGGCGGTGGTTTGTGCCGCCGG
>JAWWLZ010000094.1:30672601-30694411 GCA_035041345.1 Poliocrania exsul
TCCTGCTGTGCAGAGGCTGCTGAGCTTTTTGGGCTGGAAGTCAGCTTGAAGAAGACAGAAGTTCTCTACCAGCTTGCACCTCAGGAAGTCTCCCATCATCCCCACATCACCATAGGTGAATCAGTCAGTCCTGTAATTCACCTATCTGGGAAGTATCACTTCCTCAGATGGTAAGATTGACAAGGAGATAGACAACAGGTTAGCAAAGGCATACAGGGTCTTTGGAAATCTCCATGAAAGAGTCTAGTGCAACAAACATCTGAAGAAAAGTAGAAAGATTAGTGTCTACAGAGCCATTGTACTGTTTACTCCTTTATATTTGTCTCATTCATGGGTCATCTACTGCCACCACCTACGGCTCCTCAAACGCTTCCATCAGCACTGCCTCCGTTCAACCCTAAACATCCACTGGACTGATTACATGACTAATGTGTCCATTCTTGAACAGGCAGGGGTCACCAGTATCAAGGCCATGCTGATGAGAACACAGATGTGCTGGGCAGGGCACGTCTCCAGGATGGAGGATCACCGCCTCCCGAAGATTGTGCTCTATGCTGAACTCGTCACCGGCTGCTGCAAGAGAGGAGCCCTGAAGAAGAGATATAAGGACTCCCAGAAAAAAATACCTCAGCCTTGGCCATATTGATTGCCATCAATGGTCCATTCTGGCCTCCAATCAGGATTCATGGAGCCACGCCACTCACGATGCTGCTGCTTCCTTTGAGAACACATGCATAGTCAGTATCCAGGAGAAAAGATAATGCAGAAAGAACTGTGCTTGGCCACTATCACCTAAGGAGACTTTCCACTGTGCCTTTTGCGACCGGACTTGCCTATCCCATATCAGCCTTTTTAGCCACCAGCATGCTTGTAGCAAGTGTGGGTAGAGCCCTTCCCAAATCTTCATTTGCAAAACCTATTCATGATGAAGCAACTGCTGTCTGCAATGTAGTCTTCTGGGATTATTGTCAGTGACAGAATACGCACTGCTAACTACTGTCACTGTTGCTGGAGGAATATTATGTTGAAATCCTAAAAAATACCAGTTTTTAACACAGATTCACACACAAATCTCATTTCAGGTTAGGAATACAGTATCACAACAGCCCAGCCTTGTTAAGAAAAAAGTGAGAATTTGCGTCATTTAGCAGTCTGCTTCCACTGGTCAGTGAGTGAGATTCCTTTCTGTTAGTTCTTTGGCAGGTTTCCTTCATAACCTGAGATAAAGCCAGTATTCCTATTGAGAGGGCTCCTGCCTGAAATCCTTTTGGGTTTCCTGGGGAGGTATTAAATTGGAAGGCAAGGTACTGCAGAGCTGATGCCAGGTTTCACTTAATTTGTCTTCATAAGGGACAACTGCACTTACAAATTGAGGAAAAGCAGCAAGTTCATGAGCCAGTTGCTGTCCAAATATCCTTGATTGGATAGAGTTCATTTTGCTGACACAGAAAAAGGAAGGTGAGAAGCTGAGGAATGACTTCAGCAGTTACCAGGACAGCAAGTCTTTTCTGGTGTGAGGAAGTAGCCACATCTGAGGCACAAGCTTCTTTTAAGAAACCATGATGCAGCCTGATCTGTGAATGGTGAAGTCTTCAGGAAAGGAGAGAAATGGAGAAGCACCTGCACCAGAAATTAAACTTAAGGTATTCATAATACATGAAAACTTTAGTTATTTTCTAAGAACCCACTTACTGACAGATGAATAAATACAACTATAAAAACTTTGGCTGAAAAAATGCTACCACTTCAAATCATATCCTATTCAATTACATGCCATCAAATCAAATGGAGAGCTGACAACATCTGACATGTACAACACTGTGGCCAACAAAATATAGTGCTAAATGTCAAAAAGAAGATATCAATAAAGCTGAAATCTCTTGTGTCACAGAGAAAGATAGTATTAAAACTCAAGGATATCCATCCAACAGTTATATGTGAACCTAACTGTTATCATGCAACTAAGTATGTTTTTATAGATTTATTTTACTCAGCTATTTTTAGTTGGTTGAGGTGATGTGAGGTAATACAATTATTGCTAATACCAAGGCAAAATAATGGTGTTTGCTGTTCTTGAAAGGCTGCCTGGATGTACCCTGACAGGGGAAGGATACACCCAAAATCTGCCTGCAATACTGGGAGTCCAATTAGCTCAGATTGCTTAGTCTTCAGCAGCATTTGACACCTTTTTGCAGACTGGTGTGTACTAAAGTCAGTCTCAATCTTCACAGCTGGGAAAGGGTGTCTGTGCAGACACACACACACATAAGGACCTGACTATCTTTCACTGTGTTCATACCATGTCCTCAAGTGCCACAGATCACACATCTTTTAAATACTTGTGCGGACAGTGATTCCACTGCTTTCTTGAGCAGACTATTCCAGTGCCTGTCCACCATTTCAGTGAGGATTTTTCTTTTCCTAAAATCCAGTCTAAACCTCTCTTGGTGCAACTCGAGGCCATTTTCTTTCTTCCTGTTTCTTGTTACCTGTGAGAAGAGGTCGACCCCCACCCCACTATACTCCTCTCAGGTAGTTGTAGAGAGTACTCCTGAGACTCCTTTTCTCCAGCCTGAACAACCCCAGCTCCCTCAGCCTCTCCTCACAAGACTTTGCTCCAAACCTTTCACCAGCTTCATTGCTCTTCTTCAGATACTACTAAAGGTGTGGTTCTTGCTATTCAGTTAGTGGACTTGCACATTCTAATTGTTGCGGAGATAGAGTGGTGTGATTGATTTTAGAAATAACTTCACACAGGAAATTGTAAGTAGAAATCTCAGCACTAATATGAAAATCAAATACTGAACACAAATATCAGAAGCACTTCGTATGTGTACGTTCTCTTATGAGTGGGGAGCAGATTAGTACCTTTAGTTCTTACTGTGAATTTTCTTATATTTTTTTCACTTCACCTTGGCAGTTAGAAAGTGGCTGGGATGGAAAAATTTCCATTTGTTTTCTTAAAATGGACTATACTGCTCTATTGCTTTTATACTAACACCTTGGCGATGTTTTTCTTAACTGACAACTTCAAAATCAAAACCAAATAAACAATATGAAGAAATGCAAAAGGAACATTCCTTTTACATACTGGCTGCAAAATGTTAACTTTATGATGAATAAATTATTATATAATTGAGATAATTAGAATTAACAAGAACATCCTAGAGTTTAATTGTTGTAGTAAAATCAGATAGATTTGTTTACAAAATTGGAAAATGAGCTATCCAGTTTATTAGACATTCACTTAGGTGTACAGTATTAGTCCTGCACTTAAAGGATTAGACTAAAAGTTTTCAATTCTTAAATATGAGCAATAGTTCAGAGAAATAGAAGTTTAATTTCCATTTCCACAGTGATCCTAACTAACTTACATGGTCTTTTTAACAACATCACTGTAAATGAAACATAAGGATGTAACACCAACAATTAATTTCCACACACAGATAGCCTGTTGGATAATCCAACATAGATATAAGCCCAGATTATTGGTGATTGCAGACTGCAGGATTTGAAGTAAAATTAAAAAAACCCAAAACAACAGTAGAACATTTTTTTATTAATATTACTCTTCTGTGCATGCATCAATAAAAATATTTAAAAGGTTTTAGGACAAATAAATTTTAAAGATTGTAATTTCACAATCTTTACTTTTGCCACTGCTTCAAGGCCAGAAAACAAATTCTTCTTAGACTTGAAATGAGTGACACTTCCTTACTTTACAGATTGCTTTTATAAAAAATACTATAAAACCTACAGCAACAAATCACATAATAATCGGCTTAGTTTAGATTTTTCCTGTATTTCAGAATAACTTATTTCTATAAGCATAATACAGATGATAAGGTTTCATTTTTGAAACCGAATCAGACAACTACCTCCTTAAGAAAAATCACTTCTTACAATATTTTTCAGATTGTTTCCTCTTAAATGTCTTTGAGATTAAAATACTTTAGCATATGTGACATGACAGTTTGTTCATATTGTTGAGTGTCCAGAGACATCCCTAAAAGTACAGAAATATGGACAGAGATTTTGAAATAAAATTTGGAAATGTGTAATGAATATTCAAGCTGACTTTTAGTGTTGAATTGTCACAAGACCATAAACTTTGTGCTAAAGTTATCAACTGAAGAAAAATCCAAGCAGCCTAAGAAGACCAGAGAACACCTTAGAAACATAGTACTTTTCAGATTAAACTTAGGGTTTTATGTGGTGGTGTGTGTATGTATATGTGTGTCTATGTATATGTGTGTGTGTATGTATGCATGTGTCCTAGTTCAGCAGCCGGGACCAGTTTATCACTATGTGAGTGTAAACAAAACTGTGTATTCTGCACCCTCTATGACATTTCTCATGAACTGCTAAAAACGGATCATTTGCAGCACCTGCCCTGGGCACACCTGACACCTCAGGCTACAAGCTGGGTGTTAGAGAACCCTGCAAGACAGAGAAGTGTTTCTTTGTTTTCATACCAATGTGTTATAACTCCTCTCCAGTGAGTCGTTAGCATCTTAACACCCAGCCTGAGGGGTCATGTCTGCTAATGGGCCATCAACGATTCCAAAAATATCCCATGACTCACAGATTAAATCACTCATTGTGGAACTCCTCGCCCGGGGGAACATCCTGGGCATTCTCACCTGAACCTGCACATACATAATCTTGGGGTTTGGAGACTTCTGGTGCCACTCGTTGGATTCCGAGGAGGACCAGAACCTCAACAGGACTGTGACTGCCACTCTCAACCAGACTGACCATCATCCTCACCAACAGGATTTCCTTTCCTTTTACTTTGCACTCAGGGGGACCATGTGGTGCTCAGCATAGAGGCTAGGGAATACCACTCTGTTCATGCCCCAGCATGCTGGGAATATATCTGGTTTTTGTTAAGTAAAACCAGTTCTCTCTGTATCATTGCATTTATTGTAATCTTTTTATTAAATTGTAACTCTGACTTGTAATCCCTTTTTGAGTTGGATTTATTTCTCCTGCCAGTTTCCCTTTAAACCAGCACGGCACGTTAAATCCTTTCCCCACCTTTCTGTTTATTTTTTCCCATGTTCTGTGTTATCTTAATATTAAAATGTCTAGAACAGAGGTCAGAGAATTTACCTGTAAGGAAAAAAGAAATCAGGCTTTTCATTCAGTTCTGAGAAAATAAAGATTCTGAAATAGAACTTGGCATACTTGTAAAAACTTAATTTATTAAACACCTGTTATAAAAAATGGCAAGTGTATGTGTAGTAAAGTTATATACACTGCATGTTACTACAGTATCTGTCTCATGCTTAGCACTTTTTACCAAATGTAATCAGAATACAGAAGTTGTATTACAATCCCTCACACACAGTTATGAAGGGCAGAGGACCAGATAACAGAGAAAATCTGTAACAAAGTAAGGACTTTTATTGATTTAATGTTGTTACTATGCTAGTGGCTTTCACATTGTACTTGATTTTACCAGGGTGTAGGAAAAAATAGAAGAAAATTACAGACATGCTCCTACATGCATGCATCTACAAACTTAATTAGCCTCCATCCTCAGAGCATGTCAATCCTGTGCAAGTTCCCTGGGTTGTACACAATATACTCTTTTGTCACTATTGGCACTCAGGGAAAGGTAGAAGGTAGGAAAAATTAATCAAGACTAAGAGAAAAGAGCAAGTAAACTGCAATCAGAATTCCACACACATTTTATAGGCAAATTAAGTATTCTATTTACAGGACTTTTTGCTTTTAAGCCTAGACATTCACATAGTTGTATGAGGAGCTACTCAGAAATTAATATCCTGTACTAAGTGTAAGGATGATACACTGGGCAGGTGTTGCCTTAAGAGACTGCATAAAACAGGACTTCAGCCAACTTAGTGTCAGATAAGAAGGGTAGGTCTTTTAATTTCCAGGCCTAGGGCCTACAGGAATCCATATTGACGTGTACATCTGAACACTGGCTCCATGGTTTTTATAATAATGTCCATCTAATCACTGTTCACCCATCCACTGGTTCTGCCCCCTCCCACCCTCTGGTACACCCTGTCAGGAATTGAGTCTGAAGGAATCTGAGACCCCTCCTTCATCATTCTTGTCTTCCTCTCAGCATGTAGGGATCCTTGGAGGCTTTCCAATGTTTCGGCTTCGAGGTCACTCTGCTTATGTCTCTTGGTCCAGATCTTGAGGTGTTTTTCAGCACTTCTACCTTGGAAACAAGACCAAATACCTCTTGAAATCTTGAGGGGTTAGTATGCAAAAATGTTGAACTTAAGCTACTAGCCATATAGGTACAGTAAAAATGTACATTCACTACAATTACTCCTAAAATCTTATAAAAATCAAAAATCAAACCCCCTTTTGCCATCACAAATAATGGCTTCAGCTGTATACAAAACTTGACAAGGAATGCAATTACATTATTATGGTCCTGTCTGTATGTGAGAACCAGATCTTGGCCAGTAGGAACAGCTGGCCGCAGTTGCAATGCTGAAGTAGAGAGCATTGTGTGAGAAGTAGCAGTACAGGAGTTATGAAAGTCTGTGAGATGAAGAGGGGGTAATACTGACACTAACAAAACTTTGGTCCAAGCAGACAGCCATGGCTGTAACACCTGGAGTGTGATTTGAGGGTACTGCAATGCAAAACCACAGTAAGCATAGGTTAGAAGGCACTTGTGGTGGTCATCCAGTCTCATCTCCTGCTGAAAGCAAATTAAAATTCAAAGGTAAATCATGCTGTTAGGTGGAAACAGTACTCTTCTGAGTTACTTGGCTTGGCAAGCTGGATTTAGGCTATAAATCATGGAAATGGTTATTTGGGTTTTGGATTTAATCCTTCTCTTTTAAATGGTGGAAAGAACTATGCTTTCTCACTCTTTATTAAAAGGTATCAATAGTTATTCTGATTCTCTGTATCTTGTACCATTTCAGTTACCTTAAAGAGTGCATTATTTTTACATGATTATTTGGAGATTTCATGAGGAGAGGGATCTCACATCGTGTAATTGTTCCATTTTTAATGTCTTGACTGATGGATGGCTTATTTTCAGCATTGAATTCAGAGCAAGACATACTATATAGATGAGAACAAAACTTACAACTCTTACAATAATTTTTAGACTTTCTTGATTTGCACTTGGAGATCAGTACAATGACTGGGTGAAAAAAATAGTAAAATTTTCAAGATTAGATTCGATGCATGGAGTTTTTTCTTTCTTTTCAAATAAACCTGCTTTTCCCCTACTTGCTCTTAGCCAGGTACATTGCCCTAATGCTCCGCAATTTTAAATCTGTACTCTCATTGCCCTAAATTAAATTTAAAAAATTGTTGCAAGGATTGACTTTACTCAATTAGACTGTGCTGTTTGCCTATACATTTCACATTTTGTTAGAATAATTGGGTTATTCAGAGTTAATGATAAACATTGTTAAACAGAACATATTTTTTCCTATTTACAAGTTGTAACAGCTAATTAGAAAAAAGAAATTGAATTTCATCTAACAGTGGGATTATGCATCCATTAAAATAGTCTTCCTTGAGATGGAATTACATGTAATGTGGGGTTTCTAGTTTGCAAGGTGCACTGGTTTAAAGGTTAACCAGCAGTAGAAATGAACACAACTCAAAAAGAGATTAAAAGTCAGTTACAATTTAGTAAAAAGCCTGCAATAAATACTATGATACAGACAAAAATTGATTTTAATCCACGAAAAACAGATGCATAACTCAGCACCCTGGGGCATGAAAGGGTGATGTTCCTTAGCCCCTGTGCTGAGTGCCACATGGTCCCCCTGAGTGCAAAATAAAAGGAAAGGAAAACCTGTTGGTGAGGATGATGGTCACAGTCTGGTTGAGAGTGGCAGTCACAGTCCTGTTGAGGTTCTGGTCCTCCTTGGGATCCTGTAACAAGGACACAAAGGATTTATTTCAGTATTTTCCAATTTTGAAGCAAATTGGAATAAAGTTCTCCGGGGTTTTTTTGTGTGTATATTTTATAGAACCTAGTTTACAGAAATACCCTAGTAAGGTTAAGGAAGGTTTGTCTCAGGAACTCCAGGTCTTCTGGTTCTGCAAGAATTAAGGCCATCAGGATTTCCAGAGTTCACTGTAATCCAAGGAGCCAAAATCCTGATAGCCAGTAGGAAATTTGAGGAGGCCACAGTTACCCCACTACAGTCTTTGGCCCCCAACCAAGTGTTTAAAGTCTCCCAGGGATTTCTGCCTCTTTGGTCCAGGGCTGCAAGCCTTGGGGTGCATGGAGCCAGCAGAATAAAGGTAGGCTAATTTTCTGCTATTGCATAGCTGACCCAATATATTTCTGAGTAATTGTTTTTTAATAAGTCCTTCTAATAGTGGAAAATTCCCTTAGTGGGCCTACTTCTAGCTTTTGAAGTAGGTCTAAGACTGTTGGCTTTTCACCTATCTGAGTCTTCTGAATTTGTAGTTAATTCCATTCAATGCTGTTATTGGGTTAGAACTTTACCATGCTGTGTGGTTTGTACTTTTTACATTTTGGGACTCTTTCCCAAAGAGCATCTGTCTCTCCATTTGCATCCCTACTCACAAAACCATTCTGCCAGAACAGTGTTATCTTGACTAATTGTTCTATTATTAATGAATGTTACTGTGCTTGAGTCTTCATCTAAGTCTCTGCATTAGAAGAAAAAAATACTACGTGATGTGCCTCTGATACATTTGTTATTTCTTACTTCACTGAAAAGAAGTGGTAAGTGAATTTACAATAAAGCTCCAGAAAAACAAAGTTTGTATCTTATAAGGGAACTTGAAGCAGAGGTCCTTCCCTCTCTCTCCCTCCTCTCTCCTCCCATCCCTCTCTAACCTATTTCCTCATTCTTCCATTTTAAATTCATCTCTCTAATATATGGTTTGTTAGAACAACCAACACTCAATGACTTATACATCCTAAGATACACATTTACCCACAAGTGTGTCTCATAATCATCTGCTGATTGACTGTTAGAGTCTGAACTTTTCTTACTCCATCATTTCCCACAGATGATTTCTTACCTAACAGAATTAGTGGCTATTAGTCTCTAAGAACTTGTATAACTGAATGCTAAAATGGACCTATCCAAATCTCAGGTATTTAGGCCAACAATAGCATGCAAATGGAAACAGGATCTTTTTAGCCAATCCTATGATCAAAGTCATGCACATATCTCAGTATGAACTGACTGCATACTGTTCATAGTGACCAAAATATATCTTCCGTTAAATTGATGATTCTAAATATTTAGACTTTGTCTTAGGATTCTTATGAATAATCATGAAAATTATATGTCATTGTTCACTCTAACATAGTGTTGTCTACATTCACCAAAAAAATTTTTACTGGAGACGAGAGTTCAGTAAGACAATACTGAGTTTACTGGGGCAGCAATGTTAGGGGGAGCATAGCAACTCAATGAATGACTGGTAAGCTTTGACATATGCACTGTGCATTTCATGAACAAGTTGTCCAAAGCAGCCAACGCTACAGTAGGAACAGGTTAAAAAGTGAAAGACAGGTGTGTAGACAAACACAATAATCAGAGATTTTTCTGCCAAATTACTGTTTAAGTCTTCAACAATGAGCAAAGAAATACTTTTTTGTGTGTAATGAATTGTAGAAAGACACTTTCATTTCAAGAGTGAAGAAGTTACCATAATAAAATGTGAAAGGAGCACTGTAAATCTCCATTTAAGTAAATGAAAGAAATAATGAATAGGTTGTAAGCTTGAAAGATATCAGAATTACACAGAATCATTGAGAAGTTTGCATTATAAAGTACCTTTGAAGGTAATCTAGTTTCAGTTGCCCTGAAAGCTCCGTCCGACCTGGCCTTGAATGCTTCCAGAGACCTCCTTCTCCATGTTTTTGGAGGCCCCCTCAGGTACTAGAAGGCTGCTGTAAGGTCTTCCTGGACCCTTCTTTTCTCCTAGTTGAACAACTCCAGGTCTTGAAGGCTGTCTCATAGGTAAGAGAGGGTCTCTAGCCCTTGGACCATCTCCATGGTTTTCATCTGGACTCATTTCAGCAGTTCTGCTTCTTCTGAGGAATCCAGAGCTCAATACAGTACTCCAAGTACGAGGGCAGTGTAGAGGGAGAGAATCACCTTCCCTGACCTGCTGGCCATGCTGCTTTTCATGCAGCCCAGGATACAGCTGGCTTTCTGAGCTGCAAACACACATTGTTGAGTCATGTCCTCCTGTTACGATCTAGTTATTAAAATTATTAAAAATGCCTCTACCTGAATGAAGGTGCAAATGAGACCAGATGCCAAAGTAAATAGTATGGGTTTTGTTTAATGGTAAGTGTGAGACAGGGAAAGGGAGATAGAAAGAAATAGGAAAAGGAGGGGGAGAAGGAAGAGTGTGATAGAAAGAGATTGAAATAGAAACTGTATCACCACTTCATAGAAGCCAGTGACCTCCAGTTAGTCCAGTTCTTCTGATCTTCTTGGTGGTGAGTGTCTTCCAAAAATATGAAATCCAATGGATTAATACACATTCAGGAGATGCCAGGGACCTCTCCATGGTGGGGGGAGCTTTGTAGTCTCTTGTAACAGACTCTGGATTTGTTGTATCACTTGGATGACGTACAGTCTTCTGGTGGTATAAGGCCGCAGGAATGAGTTAGGGAGGCACTTTGGGCATCTTTAATGGTTTTTGTTCCCTTCTTAGCTGCCTTTCATATGAATGTCTAAGTGGTCTTCCCAAGGGGGAAGGGGGCTACTCCTTTCATTTGGTGAGGAAAGATTTCACCATAACACACCCAAACTCTTCTCTGTTGCCACCCACTGAGCTCAGCTAGGGCTGATTCTTAATACAGAGATATTCCTTCTTGAGCCTTATTTAGCTCTGCTTGGAGCTGAGATGATTAGACAATAGTCCTATCTCAATTAGCCCATCACAGTCCAAATTCCAGTCAGGAAGCATTAGGAGGAGGGTGGTTGCTTTTGCAGTTTGACAAAATTCTTTCTATTTTGAAAAAGTTTAAGAAATTAATAACATTCAATCCATCACACCTCCTCAAGATTGCTTTGCCCAGCTTCTATCCATGTCTTCGATTGTCCTGATCCAGGTGCAACACCTTGCACTTGCCCTTCTTACTCTTTGTAGGATTTACATAGACCCTCCTCTCAAGCTGATCAAGGTCCCTCTGGATGGCATCCCTTTCCTTCAATATGTTCTCTGTACTACACATCTAGTACAATTCCCATGCATCTAACAGGGTCAAATTTACACAGTGTATGAAAAGATAGAATTTCTAAATAAAGCTCCCCTTGTTATTTTTATAGTTTTACAATTTTTTTTGTTTGTTTCTATAGAAGACAGAAGTATTCAGAAGCAAAAAAAAAAAAAGAACATAGTATCTGTTCACACTGAATTTTGACCTTCTTCTTTTACAATTAACCATAGCTATTTTAGAATAAGCAGGAGAAGGCTGAAAATTTATTATTTGTCTAATCCAGAGCGGGTAAAGAATCAGACAAGTTTATGGTTATGCAAACCAGACAGTCTAGTTTCAGGTCTGACTTCAAACTGAAGGAATACTTTTAATGCACAAAATCTTTTAAATTTTAAAACAATTCTGTCCTTCCAGAGCAAATAAAAGACATAACTTCTCAGGGAAAACCCTTGCATTCATTATGTTTAAACAAGCCTATCTGTACAATATTAATATATTATTAAATAACCTAATTTAAGATTATAATGTGAATGTTAATTCGTGGCTGAAGTGAATTCTGTTCCTCAACAGGACGTTATGCAAAATACGAGACAAGAAACGAAAAATTGTTCTGACTGTATTGTGGAAGTTATCCAGGTGTTCTTACCCAAGGATACTTAATGAACTGAAGTGAACTTAGGGTTTATGAACACAAAGCTTGTGATAGCAGAAAAAGACAGGACACTTTGACACATGTCACATCATTATACTTTATGTAGCATAGCCTCAGCTCCTGAGCATTTCCTTCCTTTAATGTGACTTAAAATCTGCCCTATTCTTTTCTGTCCATTGTTGCTCATTCTGTCATACTTCCCTAAGATGCCATGGAGGTATTCATCCTGAGGCAGGAAGCACTAACTTTGACAACAATGTGATGTAAGCTGACAATGCATCATTAAAATGTCATCCACCGTAAACTTGAAAAAGGTAAATAGCTCTTAGCTAAGGTTGTGTGGAAACATAACATAGCCTTACTTCACCATCTAGAGAAACCTCACTATCCTGACCTGCACATAAATGTCACTTTGTACCCTTGTTATGCTGACTCATTTAGAAGCACTAAACATCTTCCTGTCATAAAAAGAAACAAGTTCTGAAAGTGATAAAGAATCAGCAAATTTCTATTGGAAAAATGAGCACATTCTATTAACAAAGTAGTTCAACTATAATTAAAACTAGCAGAAACAAATACTCAATATCATTTTATTCCATATGATATTCTTTAGTTTCAGGTTTAATTTTGCTTGCTGTTGATTTTATATCCTGTTACCTTCAGGTTTGATAAGAATGAGAACAGGTTCCTTTTGCAAACATTTGAAATTTGTCAGAGGGCTTCATTTCAGTTGGAATGAGTAACATCCTGTCCTCATGCATTAAGCTACATTTCTCATCAAAACCTTTCACTCTATGGTGGATGAGGAAAATGGCGGGTGAAACTGAGTGCACAATTTCCTTTTTTTTTTTTTTTAATTAAATAAATACTGCTTTATTTTTTGCTGTTACACGGTATAGAGGTTGTGAAAGAAAGATGTTTTATGTAATAGGTACTCTGCTACGTTTCAAGCAGCCCAAGTGGTGACTGGCTGAGAAATCTTGTGATCATACTGATACAGCTAATAACTATTTCTCCCTTGATAAAACTTTTTAACTAACTCTTAGCACCAGTCTAAAGAATTGCCTGAAATGTGTGGAAGTTTGGGTTTGTTTGTTTGTTTGGGTTTGTGTGTGTGTATGTGTGTGTTTTGGATGTCCACCAAAACTAGTGACAGCTTGAGATCTATCTCATGTTTATGGTTTCACTTAATTATTAAGTCAGAATTACTTTGCTGGTATCCATTTGCTAAAAGAATCATTTAGATTTGAGAAGTTCTATAAGGATATATACTATGTAAAGGGAACATTTGGCTTAATGTTTTAGCACAATTTTCATTTGCAAAATAGCATCTTTTTCTGCTCTATTCAGTTACATCAGATGGCTGAGAGGTTTTGAAGCTTTTACAAAGAACCAAAGAGAACTGTGTAATTCTGAAATTAATGCATACCACTGGAAATACAGGTTTGTACAAAGTGCTTTCCCCTCAGGATTAGTAGTGCACAGTGTCCTTTTTTTGAGGAGACACCTACTCTCCTTGAAAGACTCTCTCAGATCTTGGATTAATGACCCAGCTGGTGCCACCTGAGTGTCCTCTCATACTGAAAGAAGAATTGCTGGATGGGCTCTGCTGCAAGGCCTCCTCTTAAACCCTACCACTGACCTCTTCTGTCTCTGCTTTTTTCTTCCCACTCTTCCCGTAATATTTCCCTTCCCCTTTTGTAGAGCGTGCATGACCCCTGTGGCCCTAAGTTTCAAAAATGTCCCTCAGCTTCCTTGCAGTCTCTCAGGCCATGATGTTCTGTACTTTAGAGTGCTATTTAATAATTAAATTCTTTTCAGAATACTATTTAATAATTAGATTGGAAAAAAGTATTCAACTCCTCTTTTGCTGCAAGAAAGAAGGAAAAAACAATAAGGTAAAATGTGAAAAGAGCAAAGTGGAAGAGAGAAACTAGAAATATCAATAGAGAAGAGATTTTTGAAAGATTTTGGAAGACAATTCACAAAAGATTCATGAACCCAATGAGTATTACCTAAAATAAAATTAAAATATTTTGTCTACTTATGCTTCCTATGCACTCAAACTCTGTGATACCTTCTTTTAATGTCAAATAACACAAGTGTGTATCCATTAAAAATATGAGTGAACTCAGAATATGTAGCAGATTTGGACACTTTTCCAGACAAGAACTATTAAATGTTACATCTTAGGTGGTAGAAGCCTAGAAAAAATAATTACTAACAAATAAAATACTTGCTGGTGAGCAGACACTAAGCTTTTAGAAAAAAATACAAATAATAATAATTCAGATAATTTCCATCTTTTATTTTTAAGAAGCTTCATAAGCTAATGAATCATTCTAGTTGAAATCTTCTAGCTATTTTCCTTCTATGTATTGTAAGATTAAAAGACTATATAATTCTTTATGATTCACTATTTGCTCTAGAAAGAACAGTGTAGGCATATGGCATACTCATAGAAATGCTGACTTCAAGGTACAGTACTTCTCAATTTAATTTGAGCAGTACTGATGCTTTATGACAGTAAGAAATGTACTTTAAGTGTGATAGTTGTAGCAGGATTCAATGTATATTGCTGATAGTTTTGTCTAATTTAGAGATAATGAGGGCAAGTATAATTTCCCTAAATAATTGAATTTCTTATGCAATTATGAAGTAGATATGTTCACTAACTTTTAGTAGCAGGATATATTGGTATAAAACTACCTTATGAAAATAAAAAAATACTATGATTAAAGTAATATCTATATGCGAGGTATGAGATACATTTGATTTATAGCTGGATGGACTTTAACCATATAGTATAACAGTATAGCATTATAGTATTGAAATGTACATTTTATTTCAATTTCTTTATGACTCTGAAAAAATTAAAGTGAAACTATTGCCACTGGTCCTGGAATATCTATTCTATTTATACGTGGAGTTGGGCTAAGCTGTGACTGTTTTGCACCAAAAAGGAAAAAGAAATGCAAAAAGACATATTCACTTGTAGCATGTTTTCATTTCAAGAGTGAATCATTTGATAACAACAGTTCTGAGATCATTATTTATGAATCACCTCCCACTAGTACATTTGAGCATATTTTGTCAACTCTATGTCATTTGTCATTGTAGAGGAAGCCTAGAAATGACATCTGCATGTATCAGAAAATTTTGATTTGTGGATATAGAGTTAATTACAGTTCCTTATTTAATTACTGTTCCTCAAGGTTTTATATTTAGTGACCATGTGCATACCTTTGCCTCCTAATAATTCTAACAAGTCACAATTGCTGCATTTGACCTGACTCAGTTAATCACACTCTCTGATAGTCTGTCCCCTTAAACAGTTAAGATCCAAAAATATGATGAGGGATAAACCAGAACATAAAATCTGAAAAGGCCATGTCAAAGAACAAAAAGTCACACCTAAGCAACAAATTCAAGCAGGACTAACTCATTGAAATCACAGCAATCATACAGCAAAGCCAGTATTGGAAGACTAGTTTGCTTCTACTCAATTGTATTTTCTGTACAGATTGATTTTATGACTTTTTTTTTCCTCCGAGTGCAAGACAGCTCCGGTCAAGAAAATATCTTATAAAAGTCTGGTTATGAAGAGGGCTTTGGGAATAAAACGGTAGCATGGACCTTGCACTTTGAAAGAGGAAGTGAAGATTTCTCTTCACCACACAAAAGAGGTCTGACTGTTCTTCCTCACACAAGTTTTAAATTGAAGAAATGTCATTGAAGTCAGCTAGAGTTATAACTATGTACAATGGAGTGAAAACTCTGGACTTGGCTTTTAGAATACAGAGAAGAGTTACAAATGATGAGCTAACATTTTCTTACAGATGGAGAGAAAGAAAGGAGTACGAGAGAATAGATATTAAAATATCTTGTTGTAACAAGTTATAGCTCCATAAATCTTGGTACATATATATTAAAAAATAGGCAGTCTTGGATAGAATAACTCCTCTACCCTGTGACTTTAAAGTTGATCATATCTAAGATCTGAAAAAGTGTGGCTAACTTCTATTCCATATTAATTTTCACTTTTTAGTCCTCCCCAGTTGTGGAATTTAGCCAGGCTCAATAGGGAAATGCCAAAGTATCTCCAGATTCTTCTCTAAACACCACCAGAGTAAACACCTGGACAGAAAGAAACCACCAGAAACCTATAAAAATGCCTCTGCTTTTGTCCTAGATGATAGTAAGCTTTTACAGGTCTGTGTATCTAAATCCATGAGCTCCTGAGAGAACGGGATATGTAAGCAGAATAAGAGTCAACAGTGCCCTGGCAGCCAGGAGGACCAGTTGTGTCCTGGGATTGTCCCACTCTGCTCTGCACTGATGTGGCCTCACCTGGAATATTGCATGCACTTTTGGGCACTGCAATATAGGAAAGATATTAAGATCTTGGACATTGTCCAAAGGAGGGCAGTGAAGATGGTGAAGGACCTTGAGGGGAAGTCGTATGAGGAGCACCTGTGGTCACTTGGTCTATTCAGCCTAAAGAAGAGGAGACTGAGGAGAGACCCCATTGCAGTTACAACTTCCTCATGAGGGGAAGAGCAGGGGGAGGGACAGATCTTTTCTCTGTGATGACCAGTGACAGGAGGGAATGGCCTGAGGTCACTCTAGAGAGGTTCAGGTTGGATATTAGAAAAGGTTCTTCAGCCTGAGGGTGGTGGGGCACTGGAACAAGCTCGCCAAGGAAGTGGTCACAACACCAAACCTGACAGAGTTGAAGAAGCATTTTGGCAATACTCACAAGCACATGACATGATTCTTGGGGATGGTCCTGTGCAGGGCCAAGAGTTTGACTTGATGATCCTTGTATGTCCCTTCCAACTCAGCAGATTCTGTGATTCTGTGTCCCAGCTCCAAATGCTGCTGCTTTAAAACCAACTTAAGTAGAAGTCAACACAAATGCCCTTGATTCCTCCTTTGGAATTCATGCCTGAGGTCACCTATACAGTTTTTGGTCAAAATTAAATGCAGATTAATGACTATGCCCACTATTCTCCTTTGCCCATTGTTTGAAACACAGATGACATGTACCATGAGTATTTTCAAAAACCTTGGAGTATATTTTTGAAAAGTAACAAGAACCCCTGAAACCACAGTAAGATGGAGGCTTTTCAACATAATCTGTATTTCAATAAAAGCACCCAGAGAACTCAAATCCTAGTTGCCTGGACACTCCTTTATGGTTTTGCAAGATGGTAGTTTTGACAGATTTTCTCAGTGGTGTAAAATGTTGGCAGACCTTGAAAGTACAATCAGCAGTAGGAGTCTTTCCAAAGCCAATGAGCAGACTTGCAGCAGGCATTAGTGTCTGCTAATAAAAAATTAATTGTATACAAAATCAATGCTTAGCAATCACACTTCTGGTGCACAAAAACTCTGAAACTGGAGACTTGACAAAGTTTAACATCTACACATTAACATGAGAGATAAAAAAAGAAAGCTTTGTGAAGTGCCATAAAACAACATCAGTAGTAATAAATATTTTTTTCAAGAGTTTCTCTGAAAAATAGGAACTTGAGTAAGGAGACTATTAGAATTTTGATCTTCCTATAATGAACTACAATATAAGATCAGTTAGCGTTTCATTGAAGAGGAATAAGTAAAGGAAGTTCAGTTTACAATTACATTTATTTCTGTATAAACAGAAACTAGTGCTTTCCCTAATGTTCATAAAATGTTTAAAAAGTCTAATACTTTCTTCCAAGTATGTCTATTGTTACCAATAAACAATATTTTTAATGCTAGCTACAATGTTGCTAAATTACAATAAATTAAACTTAATTGATTATACCACTAACCTATTTTATCATCATTGTATTTTTCTGCTATGTCTTAGTGCTGAACACATTTTGTAAGTAATAATGGAATATGCATAGATATTAATATTTACAAAAAGATATTATTTTCAGATATTAGGAAATGTCAATAATTCTTTGGGAGAAGTTGATCTGACTTTTGCAAAGTATTTTCCAAAGATCTGCCTCCCTCCTAAGAAACTATTCCCACAACTTCATTTTTGCACGAGATAGAGAAGCAGAACTAAATGAGCAGACCAACTACACAATGTGTATATTATTCATTGCCATGTTTAAAAATTACAAACAACGTTGTATAAAAAAAATTAAAAAGTGTTGTCCTTTGAAATATATTGGCATGCATAATTCAAACTGCTTCTACTGGTGCTCCACGGAGGAAGAGATCACACATTCTTTTGCGTTTTTTTTCATCATAAAAGATGCAACTGTGTTTCTACAATGTCAGGTTGGGAGTTTTCCCCTAGTTTTTCACAAAATACTGCCATTAATGAAAGCCAGTTTTGCCATTAACTCTGATCTACTTTGAGAGAGAACCTAGTAAAAAGCCTTAACCTTAATTTGTTAGTTCTCATTTCCTGAATTAAAGATTTTTTTCATTCTGTTTATCCTACTTTTACTGACTTAGTGATCATGGTAGACAACTACAAATTGAAAATCATGGTTTTGCAATTGCTGAGACTGCTTGATGACTCATTAAAATAATCACCGAAAGGATCAAATAAAGACAAATATCACAAGACAAATATGACCATATAAAATCCTTCTCCAGAGGAGTCATCTTTCTCTCACCATGTTTCAGATTTCACACTGTAAACAGAAACACATCTCAAAGGGTGGTGGGGAGATTCATAAGATCACCTCTAACCTGTTTGACTGTTCTCATGTATCAGAATTGTTACACCTGATATGACCTTAAATCTGCTACCATCAACCATCAGCAATAAATTGAGGACAAGTATTGCCAGACAAAAGAAAGTGAAACTAAGTGTTTTACAGAAAGCCTGTGTTTCAGTGCTCCTGTTTAATTTTCCTCCATCCCATTTTTCCCAGCCCCCACAGATCTGATTAAACCTCCAGTGCCTCAGGATTAAATGATTAGTGAAAATCCATGTAAACACATATCTGTCTCTGACCTGTCTTTAAATTCACATTCTGTATAAGAGAAAACAAAACCACAAACAAAAATCATTCAAATTTCAAACAAACCAGCATCACAAAGCACTTTCCAAATTCTCTTTTCCATAATTACAAAGATAATTACAAAGACTTCAGAGACATAATGGAATCTCTTTTCATAAAAGAAATAAAAAAATGGGCAAAGTCTAGTGCAGAATCACCCAAAGATGTGTCCCTTTAAAGGAAAAAAGAGAAGCAATCTTTTGTTTCATTTAACCAATAGTAAAATTAGTAAATCATTGAATTCTGAATATATTATCTCACAGGGATCTCTGAATGCAGTCAAATGCTTGATTGCCTACTTTAAGAGTGAAGCTCAGGTTCAATTCAACTTGTGGAACTACAAATGCCATTATATGTGTGACTTAAAATTGTATATCATCGTTTTTATGCCACATCCACTTCAGCTATGCTATATAAGCACTGAATTCTTATCCGAGCACAACACTTGGCAGTATTTACTAAACTCATTTGTACTACTCTTTCTATATTCCTATTAGAACCACAGGACCTGTCTTTACTAGAAGTTACAGTGAGATGAGTAAATGGAGTAATTTTCATTGAAGGATTTTGTGTAGTTCATGTACGATTAATTGTATTCAAAATAAATGCGGAACTATAGGACTTTCTTCCCTTCATTTGGAAATGGAATGCATACTCTTCATTATATACTTCATTTATTATACATTCTCAGGACAGGAATATTTGATTAAAATATTCTCAGTAGAGAGAAACCAAATTTTCAGGGACAGAAGATATACCTGTATTTATAAGACTATAAGAAGAAGTACTTAGATAAAAATTAAGTTAGCACATGGAGCAACCTTATTTGCACTTGCATTCAAGTTAATTCTAGCTGTATGTTCACAAACATCATATATAAACCTTTCATAATCATTGCAATAATTACATCTAATTACATGACAGCTAAATTAAGAAAAAGATAAATAATACTTAAATAATTCAACATGAAATGCTAGACGATCTTTGGGTTTAATTAAAATAATAGAAAATAACAATGTAAAACAATAACATAAAGTACTTTTTAATTTTTTATTTATTCCAAAATTACTTTCAGCATAATATGAATAGCTGCTAAGGCATATAGAACTAAGGGGAAATGCATAAACAATGTGTGCATTTTCTTGTCACTAAAAGTAGCCCTTAAGCTTCTTTTTCTTCCACTCCCCCTTGCCTCTTTGCTGCTAGACAATGTTCAGAGCCTCTATAGGCAAATGAAGGAAGGGAAAAATTAAAGGAAAAAACGTAGTATGCAACACATAAAAAAAGGAGCAACTGGAGAAGGAAATGGTAGCATATGTAACCAGCATGGAAGAGCTGAGGCAGTCTCTGAGAGAAGTCTGGCACACTATCAAGTGGTGCAATAAAAAAATAACTCAATCCAAACAGATTTGGCATCCTTCCTTTTCAACAACTGCTCAGCAGGCACACCTCAGTTTTGAAAGCAGAGAGAGTTTTAAGGAAAGCAGGAGGCACTTCTGTCAGATTATGGCCACTGTTTCTCCTGTTTCTCTCTGAAGCCAAACAATAACTCAGAAAAGGTGGAGCAGTCATGTCCAAGTTGTCCTCACATAATAAAGACAAAACACAAAGGGGAAAGATGGGGTACATGACATACTACTAACTACTATAGTAGTTGCAACCAAATAATTTTTGCAGCAGAACAGAATGCAAAGCAAACAGAGATGACACATGTATGAATACTATAAATAATGATGAAGTGATTCATTCTGACTAACTCACTTGACATCAAGCATGGCACATTGTCTTGGCAAATATTTAATTAGATGTTGCAGGAGAGATCCAGACTGTCAGGAAAAAGGGAATATTTTTTATTGTTAAAATACTGTATACAGAGTAAAGCAGAAGAAAATAAAAACCCTGAAGACATCATAATTTCCTACATCCTTATTATTTCTTATCACAGCATTTCCTTCTTTGTAAGCAAATTAATTAAATTAATAAAATTAAAAGTAAAATTAAAAATATAAAATACATTCAATTAATTAAATAACTTCATTTTTAAAAAGCCACATAAAACTGTGAAAAAAGTAAATCCACGTCTAGCCCTATCCTTTCATTCACTGATTTCTACTATGATTCATTAAACCATTTAACTTGCAATGCTGAACCACATTCCTGAATACATATTTCTGTCTCAAAATAATTGAGCTGTACTTCAACACATAATTACCAATAATTCATCAAATTATACAAAAGAAATATTCAGTGCTTTGATACCATGTTTGTTTTAGCATGAGGTAGTTTTTCACAGCATCAACTCAATTCCCATATGATCTCAGAGTGCAAAGTTCCCTTATTTTTGAGACCCAATCTGTATGTCAAAAAAATGTAGAAAAGGGAGTCGGGACACTTGGATCCGAATATCTGGCTCTCCATCTTGAGCATTACATAGAGGGAAAGTATTCTGACACATCCAGTGAGCCCATGAATAATATCTCTATTTAACAAGGACATTATCTTTTGTAAGATAACGTGGTTATGTGATAATAATATTTTTAGGTAAGAGATGGCAACAGAAACTTCAGTTCCTTTTTTGAGGGACTGACAGGTTTTCTCCTTCATGATGTTGTCTTCATTTTGTCACATTTCTACTAAAATCTGATTTCATATGGAATAGAAATGAGCATTCCAAACTGTGGTGGTTAGGCTTAGCCAGGTGTTAGTTTTAGTAGGCCCCGAAGGTGCTAAGTAGATTAGAAGGTACTCAGGTTTTCACCTGACTTAAGCAACCAAAGAAATATTTTATACCATATGACACAAACTGGAGTATAAAAAGCAATGTGGGAGGTGTTCTTTCTTCTTCTTCTTCTTTCTTCTTCTTCCTTTTCTTTTTCTTCCTTTTCTTTCTTTTTCTTTTTCTTCTGGGGGTAGAGCTGCATTGCTGTGGTGAACACTTGGCATTTTACCAAAGTTAAACC
>JAWWLZ010000094.1:30703482-30724196 GCA_035041345.1 Poliocrania exsul
ATCTTAGGGAAGTAAAATGTTTGTTCTTAGTTCTTCTCTCTGCTTAAGTCTGTCTCTGGGGAATTGACTTCTCTAAAATGATTTGTAGTTAAAATGGTAGAATTTGTATTTACTGGGAAGTGGGATGTTATTTCTTGTTATACATAACTTGTGTAAGTGTGTGTTATATTGTAGTTTCCTCATACTTTTCTCTTTTCTGTATAAATACATGTAGTTAGTTTCAGCATAAACCTGGTTTAGAGGGTTTTTTTCCCTCTCTCCCTCTTTTTGCCTTAGCTGGTTGTGGGGAGGAGGAACTCTTTCTCTCTGTCTTAGCATTTTGCCAGCTCAACCCAAGACACAGCATCAGTGCTGTAGATTGTTTCAACTAAGGTAAGTTCACTTTGCTAAGTATTTCTACATCAGCTATGACATAAAATATCCTTAAATTATTTCAGACTAATCAGTGCAGAGTATACAATAAAGCATTTCACAGAAAAGGAACTAGTTCATAGAGTTATTCATAAAGTAACGCTAAGAAAAACACCCACTACTTATTAAAATTAGATACACCAATATTAAATATATTAGATTGATATAAGACGTAAAAATTAAATATCAAACCTCATCACCCTGTTCCTTGCATCTTCTTCTATTTCATATTTCCTTTTTTCCTCTTTTTCTCCCTGGCAAGTGTATTGTTAGGGTTTTTTTTAAGTACCCAGTCTCAGCCGTAAGGGACTATCTTAGATAAAAAGAATTGTAAATGCATTCCTCTGAAAATCTGGTCTAGGACCTTTGTGTGATACTAATCACAAATAGTTCAGATGTTCAGGTATTTCTTTCCTAGCATGAGTGTTTTACCTTGCCATTATGAAGTGTAACTTGCAATGCCAAAATAACAAGGGTTGTTCATTAATTTCTTGTGAATGCTGTGTTATGTACAGAATGAAAAAAAAGGTTGCTGGCAGCAACAAAAACTGCATTTTAGAGTCTACAACAGGAATTGCAAAATTCCATTTAGGGGAGAGGACATAGGGAATAGAAACCAGTTTTGATCAAAGTGAATGACAGTAAAAAGGAGAAGGGGGTGGAGATTCTCAAGCATGTATTTGTCTTTGTGAAGATTTGAAGTTGTTTACTGGGAGCTGGTCCCACAAAGTGAGTAATACTGTCATTTTCCAATGAAATCCTATGAAATGTCAGTTGATTTGGAACGTGCGTTAAAGTGAAACAGCTGCAACAAATCCTGAAACTGCTGTCTAGGTTATGTTTTTGAGATTTTGTACTTGAGGGTACCAGTAAGCTTCTGTTTAGTATGTCACAATTTCAAAGACAAAAAAAGTAGTAGTCTAATTTTACAGCATGAGGTGTCAATGCATATGCGCACAGGTACATCACTAGTATTGCTGGGTCACGTTGAAAGGCAGCTCCATAGGTTTGCCTGTAATGATACAGGAAGACCTGAGGAGCAGTGCAGCATTGCATGTGGCCTATGTCTTATTCCAACATGGATCCAACATGGATCTAGGACTCCCCTGTACCTGAATTATTTCTGATTCCCAACAATAGTTAATACTGTGGATGTACAGTTTCTGTGAAGAAATTAATTTCATTTTCCTCTTTACTTGTGCAAAAATGGCTTTCAACACTTTAAGTCAGTATCTTCCTTTCCTTGCAAATAAATAGGGCTATTTACTCTGGTCACTTTTTAAGACCATACCACAGAACAGTATGTGGTAAAAATGCCAGAAATTACAACAAAAACACGTAGGAGGGAAACTGTAACAGTACAACAAACACCAAGTACTCCTGGTGCATTGAAGTTGTTGCTTCACACCTCTTTCAGACTAATATTAGACTTGCATTTATTAAAATGAAAAAACCCCTGATACTTAACATCATATAAAGCCTGCTTATAATTTGCTGGCTCTGTAGGAGTCATCTTATGCTGTGTTACAGGTTCAGGACTCTCTAAATTGTACATATTAATTAAAGTGCCTGCTGGGAAAGCAGGAGGTACATAAAGCTGAGTTAGCAGGTTTTATTCACCGGGAATTCCTTATAGCAAGGCAGTATTGACTTCAGGAGCATATTTTTAGATAATCTACATCCCTACAACCAATGCGGTGAGAGGCTGCTCCAGTGGATGCTGACTAGATCTGTTTCTAGAAATGAGCAGATGGTAAGATTTTTAGAATATAAGAGTAAATATTATTTTCTTGTCCCACTAAGGTAAAGCTCTGCTTTCATTAACTGAAAAAAGAAAAAGAACAGATGCTGGTTTTGTGAAAAGTTAAATGAGCTTTACAGCCACTAACCAGAAGCGAGAAGCTGGCTCCAAGCTCACACTAGAACTGCAGCATTGTCACACTTAGTTGTATGTATTTTACCAATCTTGGGCTTTACATGCTCACGTGTAAGGCAAGTAAGGTACTACTGCACAGAACATAGTCTCAAAACTTGCTTTCTAGTATGCATTAAAAACTATAGCAACTGGACAGATATACATGAACCTCCGGTGATGATTCGTATCCCTAGGTAATGGCCCTAATTTTGCAAGCTAAAACTCTAAAAACATAACAGGCTGCTGCTGTTAAATTAATTGTTGGAACTCAATAGACAAGACACATTTTCAAGCCAAATCATTTGGACATAACTCGTGAAGACAAAATCTGAACAGATGTTTAACATTGATTTTAAAACTATTTTGTAATTAATTTAAAATAAATATTTTTAAAAGTTATTTATTTGTTGCAGACAAGAACTGAATGCTTGCAAACACTTGAACCTTTTATGTCCATAATTAAGGCTTTTTAGAATGCATTCAAAAGCCTTTCCTGCCTGGTGATTGTTTTAAGCAAAAGGCTGGACTCAGATGGTGAAATTTAGAGTAGAAGATGAACATTAAAGATTGACTATGGTATTTAAATTGCCAAATTAGAGTATCAGCAAGTGCTAGGGAATCCATCATGAAAGCACTACTATTATGGCAGTACTTTATAAAGGGTAGGTATTACACAGATTTTTTTCAGGTTTAGTGTAACTGCAGTGATTACAGATTTTATAATTTTTATTTTGTTTTTTAATTTTTTCTATAATTAGCTCTACCTACATTCTTTGTAAGATATGGTAAAGGCGGTCTGTTGTTAGATGCATATGTTTACTAGTACATCTTTGGATTGCATATGTTTACTCATACAACCTTGGGAACTGTAGAAAAACAGGAAGAGTTAACTGTAGCAATAAAGGAGCTGTGAATCTCTTCTATGTCAGAAAGTGACTTGCAGGAGAAGAAAGATGCTGTTGTCTACTAGAGGGGAAGGCTCTGCCTGTACCTGCTCTCTTATTCCACTCAGGAAAGGATAGTACTTCCCCTGGTTGCACCTTCCCACACACCTTATAGAATTAGGCTTTAGAGATTCTATACGCCTTCTCTCTCTGGTTCTAGTGATAGACTGTGCTTTTAGTCTGATGCTCCACTCACAGTGTGCTAATCACTGCTGAATGGCACCTACTTGGAAAAGAAAAAAACCCAGCAAAATAAAAGAAAATTGTTTTTGGTTTTTGCTTTTCTCATCCTTCCCCACTTAAAAAAATATAATTGTAATATTAAATGTAGGGGGAAATTGCCAAAGTCTGAAAATTGCCAAAGTCCAAGAAATTTAAAGGCAGTACTGACATGTTCTTGCTTTTCATAACTGGCAGGACAAAAATAGTCCTTATTCATATAATTGTATTCTCCATCAAAATGTTTGTGTCATTGGAAGTAAACTCTCTTCATCTTCACTTAACCCTGATTTCACACTACTTCTTTCCATGTTAAAGTGTTAAAGGCATACTTTATGTATGGAGGCTTGCCCAAGAAGTCCACTGATTTTAATTACAATGCCAAGATATCCAAATTGTGATTTATGGCTTTAAAGAACACACTGAAAAACAAAATGAAAGAGCCAATGAAAATTACAGTCTGTTCTTTGCTCTGAACTTACAAGATAAAGAAAAAAAAAGTAATTCTGTCTTTCCACCCACTGGAGGTCTGAATTTTAGCAGAGGGATGTTTGAATACAAAGTCCTTTTATACCACATAGCAAAGAATATTATGTCACTGTCAACATGAAATTACTTCAGATACCTTCAGAGCTACCTGGAGTACTTGGATATACAAGGTAAATAACCTCAGAAGGGTAGAAATCTGGGATTTTTTTCACATAAGGCTCAAAAAATTAAATCGGAGATGAGGTAAAAATAAAGGGGGAATGGTGGGCAACTCCAGACTACAATTCAGGGCTTAAAGTAGATTAAATGGAGTTAAGGAAATAGAACCAAGTAAGACTCATCTACTGATAAACATCTGCCTGTTTTGTACAAGAAGTCACAGGCATCCAAAAATAACCACCAAAGCTGTCAAGATTAACATGCAAATACTTCAAGTATGTTTTCCATATTTTTGTTTTGAAGGCTGCAATTATTTCAGGATATAATTGTCCACTGTAATTCCCCTGATGGCAATGAAATAGGCCCTTTGTCAACAGTTTCAAACCTTGCTTATATACCTCCTGAGAGAACACATGCACCCTAGCCTGTATGTATGGTAGGTTTATTTAAATTTTGTCACAAGGCACTAGAAACTGCATTGCTGACAGTTTCAGGGATTGTTTATAATTACTGTAAGTCCCAGTAAGATTGCTTCCTTTTCTATTTTATAACAGGACGAAAAGTAAGGAATTGTTATGGTTGAGCTGGCAAAATGCCAACTGTCCAATTGCCTGTCAGAGCCTCCCTTCCCCTGCCGACAAAAGGGAGGGAAAAAACCCTACAAATGGAACTTTGAAATGGCAAAGTTTTTATATTTACACAGAAGAAAAGAAAATTTAAAACAGAATATGATATAATACATACATATACAAATATGAAAAGAAATAATAACACTTTCACCGAGTTGCCCAACCTAATAATTCAGATTCAAATCACCCAAACACCCAGAAAACCTCCCAAAAACTCTCCCAGAGAAACCTCCTAGCAAGAGAAAAGAGAAATTATCAAGAAAATGTTCACCTCCCTAGATAACAAAGTGCGGATGGCGGCAAGGCCTAATCTCAGGAGAGGCAGGACAGTGCCTGAGACACTGAGACAAAGACCAAAAGAGACAGAAGCTCGACCTCCCCCTCTTTTTATACTTCTTGACACTTCTCATTGATGTCAGATGATATGAAATACCTCTTTGGTTGCTTAAGTCAGATGACCTTGCCCCTTCTGATCTATGTCACATCCTTTAGACCTGCTAAAAAGTGAGGCCTAGCTGAGGCCTAAAGCCAAAACTAAAGCTAAAACTACCACAAGAGTACAGAGAATTTTTAGAGAAGCTGCAGATAATCTTACCCTGTTCTTCTATCTAATATATTGGAGAACTCAAAAATTGAAAAGGAAGCAATTACCAGTATTTAGAGGTGAGCAATCACTCATCTACCTGCTTCTGGCACTATCATTAGTATCAGAAAATCCAAGTGGAGTATATCCAAAGGTTCTGTCTTCATAACAACAATCTTATCTAGGAACTTGGAAAGCATTCCCTTGTATTAAATACCACTTTTACATATAGCTAAAAGTTGAATTAATTACACTTCACAGAGAAAATTGTAAAAGAAGAAAATTACTAAATGTAGACTAATACTGAAAGAGAACAAAAGGGAAGCAAACAGAGATGTTCACCCTGGAACATTTTCATCTTTCATTCCACTATCAAAAGTGTTTAAGGCCCAAAGGCCAGGTAGCTATTTGCATGAGATAATGCCATCCCATAGAAACTCACAGTAAATTAGTACGCTTATTCTATTTCCACATTTTACTCAGCAAGTAAAATGTTACACAAAAATCTTGTGCAGATCTTTACTGATGCAAATCAAGATTCACAGTCAAAAACCTGTGTCTCTACATGTACACACAAGAAACATCTTCAACAAAACCTTTAGTGCCCTGTGAAGCTGGAAGAAGGGAAGGCATCTTCAGTGCTGTCTGTATCAAGGCACCAATGTGAACAAATGCTGAGGAAGTGTTCTGCGTCGCTTGCAACTCAGCAAGACAGGATAATGTAAAATCTGTCCTCAAGGGTGGCATATTCTGTGTCAGCTGTTCTAATGTTCACAGGCTTGTAAGATCAAACATTTTTACTGAAGTAATGATAACTTGTAGACTGACAAAGAGACACATCCACAGTGAGTGAATTGAAAACACTTTAGAAAATAGAATTTTTTAGTCTGAATAGCTACCTGTCAAGCAAGTAAAACATCATCTCAGATGTTTCTTATTTAAAATAACAAAAAGGGATTGGTTTTAGTTTGCCCTTTTATAAAAATATGGTGATTTTATTTTCCATTTAGTTACAGCTGGCAAAATATGTTGCAACTTACTACAACTCCCAGTTCAGTTTTATTCCAGAGTTAAAGGGTAATGAATTTGGATTATTACTCAAATCATCTGAAGTGACCATTCTAAGTAAAAACATACTTGCCTTTGATAGTTCTGTATTAGAAAAATAGAAATTACTGAGGTGAAAAAGCTAAAGTTGCCATCAATAACATAAATATCAACTGTTTTCTCAAGGATTCAATGAGTTCCAAAATAATTAAAACTAATTTGAAATCTGTAGTGAATAATAATAGAATAACTGACCTCATTGTTCAAATTACCCATTCTTTCAGACTTAACATGTATAAAAGACAAAGAGACAAAGCCTAAATTTGTCGCCACTGTAAAAGAAATGCTGTCTCATAATTACAGACCTTCAGACCTAACATTTATTTTGCTGACTTTGGCTTAGATTTCAGTATTAAAACATGACAGCCCATTATGAATAGCAGAGAGCTTAACCTAGTACAATCTTACTCAAGAAAAGTAAAAGGAACTCAATGACCTGCGAAAGCCAGATAGAAAGAAGGCAGACAGGTAGGCAGTTGCATGCATTCATTCTAAACCCCATACTGGTATCTGTAATAAAAGGAAAGACAACACCTTTCCTTATGTTATTAGACAATAACTGCCTTTACTCTAGTAGGTTGTTTTTGCTAGAAGTAACTGATCACTGCAATATCAACATCATTTCAAAAAAAAGAGGAGTGTTTAAAAATATGAATTTATTTTATTCAAGTCCTCAAAGTCCAGCATGAATCCAAGTGATGAATTTCAGAATAATTTTGCTCCAATTTTCTACCCTTTTTCAGTGTAAACATTCAAAGAGAAACAAAAAGAAAAAAACCCACTTGGTAAATTATCAATATTTCATATAAGAAAGGGAAATGAAAGATAATCCTCCTACAAAGAGGGAGAACTCAGGGATGTAAAAGAGTCTTTTTAAACAGCCGTGAGATTTTGTTTACAATAGGTTTCCTTTTCATTGCCTCACAATCTGTTTGAAATTCTGTAAAAGCCAAAGTTCTTTTGATAATATTCATGGTACAGATTAAGGTCCTCCTAAGAGGATGAAAATTCCAAAAACATGCTTTTGTTAAAAATAGAATTATTTTTTTAAGGAAACCTCTCCAAGGGTGAGCCACATCTTTTGAAATATTTTTCAGTAGTGAGAGAGGGACAACTGATAATGTATGAGTATGAACGCAATCCATACATTCAGAACTGCTTTAGAAGAACCTATGGACATTTTCCATACCTGACTGCCTTTATCTAGCTTACTCATGACCTTTTGGAACTGGTACTAACCATGTTACAGCCTTCATTCAGAGATCCCATTTCATTTGTAAACATTCACACAGTATAAGTGAAAAGGAGAAACAAAATATTAGCAGTCACACTACAGCATAGCTACCTCTTGGTCACCTAATTCCAGGCACTGGAGAATTAGGATCAGCTACATGGGCAATGCTGCTATGCTGCTTTAGGGGCCAAGAAGGGTCCTGTTCATTTTAGATCCTCTTGTACCTTGCTTGCACCCTGACTTAAGCTTCTTTGCTCTCTGAACCATTATTTGCTGACGGGAAAACCCACTACAAGTAACAAGGATGACTTAAGGAAAACCTGTTTCTGGAAGTTCCTATAAGACAGTCCACTCTATCTTGCCCTCTCCCACAGCTCACTGCTGCCAGAGCAACTTGGAAGTGGTTTCTGTACAAAAGTGCCTCTGTGGTATAGAATGGTCTGTAACTCTTCCTCACCTAGCACCTTCCTCTGCTTTTTTATCACACCCATTTTTGAACAATTCATCAATCCCTTTCCTGTATTAAGATTTGCGTTCATGAAGAGTTATTGTTTGGCTGCCTTTGTTTTAATGTTTTCTGCTGAAAGTCCATTTCTGGAAGTGTATCAGAGTTAATGAAAGTAACACTAAAACCTACAGAAGGTGAAGACTTCCCATATCCATAGCAGATTCCCCTGTTTTGCCAGCCACGATATATTAGTTTTCTTTCTTAGATGAGGGAAGCTTATTGGCCATAAAACTGGAGTGACAATCCTTCAAATGAGTGTTTGGGTCACTCAAAGAATCACTGGCAGAGGTGTTAGCAAAAGCAGGTTTAATATAATAGTGAAAGTACAGCACTTCATTGTCAAAGATCACTTTACTATTTACTAGATAGTTCAAGCACACAGGAAAAAATCAGACTGAAATCAATCAAACTCAAACTAAAATCAACATATATAGTCTATGCAGAAGCTGGGGATGAAAAAAAAAGGAGAAGTTAAGAAAGGGTAAAGATAAAAGGGAATAAAAGAGACCCTTCCATTGAGTCACAAGATTCAGAGTGGACCCCCTTGCCAAACTTTGCCTCAGACTGACAAACGGTTTGGGCCGAAAGGTTTTAACTGCACTTAAACTTAACAGTACTTAATTGATAGTCTAATTTAAACAATTTACCAAAATAATCTATAAAATTTACTATAAGCACAAGTAACTCACTAATAGGCCTAATTTACTTACCAATACAATGTACTTAATCTAAGACAGAGCAACATTCATAATATATTTGCTATAACATTTTCATACTTGAATGCACAAAGACCTAAAGAAATATGTACAAGGAATACCTGTGAAAAATTCTCCCTGTTCAGTGAAGTACTCATATTGAATGCCTTTTCATCTTCTCAGCTGGCAAAGGACTGAGCGTCAAGAAGTGGGGGCATCAGCCCAAGCTCCACTGGAGATGTTTGATGGTGGTCCTCTGAGTATCACAAACTTGAGAGTTCACTCTGATGTATATGCTTTACCCTAGGGATATTTTCTACGGACTTTTAAACTATCCTAGGTATGAACGAGCCAGCTGGATTTGTGAGGCAGGGAGCAGAGCTGTTCCTGGCAGTGACAGTCTGGGATAGAAAACCTTTGTACTGAAAACTACAAAGTTGCTTCTCTTCTTCATGTGTAACAGCTTGCTGAGCTATGTTGTGTGGGGGGGGTGGGGAAGGGGGGGAGGCGGGGGGGATATACATACATAAAAATGTAAAAAATATTCAAAACTATTTTTTCATTTTTAAGATTTTGGTCTCACATCTGACTGAATTAATTTATTTAATATGCTTGTATTTCATAAATAATCTAGAATCAGAGTTCAAAAGAAAAAAAAAACATCAACTGGAATGTTTCTGTTGCCCTTTGGAGAAGGCAGAGTGCTGTGTAGATGAGCTGCCTGTGCCATGTGTTCATAGAAGCAACTTAATTCCTAGTAATATTGAGGAAGAGAAGAAATCTTCATGACAAAGCTATGTCTTGATATTACATGACCAAGTAACAAGGAAGGGTTTGAGGTTCCTTAGAAGGAGGACTTTGATGACAGCATTTGCCTTTAAATTACCTACTGTAACAGCTATCCCAATGTTAATGATGACTTTGGCACTAGTCTGGGTGGATGCTTCTTTGAATCTATCTAAATTTCCTCTGAGCAGAGTAAGTGGATGTTATTTGCAAATTACTGATTCTCCTTTAGCATTTCTTATACTTTTTTCTGGCGGAGTTTCACCACTGGACATAAAGGAGGGAAGCTGCAAGGTTTTTTTAATTATTTAACACCTTTGAGAGCCTAATAGTAAGACTGACTACAGGCTGCAGATATCTTGCAGCCCCTGTGTGAGACACTGGATCAGTAAAAGTATCGTTTTATTATTTGGTTGGAACAAACTCAGTGTGTGGGGAGGGGGCAAAGAGTCAGCCCAGGAACATGGCAGGCCTGAAGCCCCACGGGGTCCACATGGCAGCCTAGGAACTCATATGGAGTAGCTGTCAGTCAAAAGGGCAGCCTGGTAGTCTGCCAACCCCATGACCACTGGAACCCCTAACTCAGCCTCTGATTTGTTACACCACCCCTCACTGTGTCCTGGAAGACACTGAGTGGTCAGTGAGCTTGAGCTGGATGTCCCATCTGGGTGGGGTGACTACAGTAGCCAAAATATATAAGTACAGAAGCACATGGGCTCCATCTTGCTTTTTTCCTCCATAGCCTGTTGTCACCACGTGAAGACTCCTGGCAGTAGCTATTTTTATCTCTTATTCTGATATATTTCTTTGATTCTTTTTCTTCCCTTAATGTATTTTCTGTACTCTTTTCTTACTTAATATTTTGGGTAACTTAAAACCAGTGGATTGGATTCTGCTAAGTTGTGAGGGTTGGTGTGTTCCGGGTTGGTTCTTTGTGGAAGGCTCTACTTGGTTGAATGTTACCACTTTTAAACCCTTATTTCCTCATATTAAAAGTATCTACTGAAGAAAGTGTGGAGTTTCTACTCTTTAGGCTATCTCAAGGTAATAAGAATCGAAGGCTCTGAAAAGTTTGTTGAATTAAATTTCTAGAGTCTGGTATATTTTTAAGGTAATATTCCCAGTTAAGCTTGCGGCTTTGTTCACTGGGGTCTTACACGCCATTTTACGTATTTTCTTTGGAAGTATGCAGCACTTTTTAAGGAGGGCAAGATACCTCTTATTTCTTAGGTACTGTATCTGAACATAGTCATAACAATTATTTCTTCCACTCCTAGAGTGAAATCTGTCTCTGAAAACTGCTTCTGGTGCTGTGGGACCTGCAAGGGATGGAGAGCACTGTGATAAGACGAGATGGACTGAAATGTTGGCAATGTGGTGGAGTAGATGGGTTTTGTGTGTGATGGCAAAATCCCTCCACACCAAACCAAAAGAGTAACACCTCCTTCACTGGAAACGCCACATACACACATTCATGTGAGACACAGCCGAGAAATGATCATAAACCACCAAAAATCCGCAAGATGCCCCTGAGGCCTTCTACAACCAAAGGACTGCACATTATGTAAGTGAGGCAACAAATTCAGTCTGTCACAAGAGACTGCAAAGCTTCCCCCGCAAGGAATATACTTGTCATCTCCTGAACGTATATTAAACTATTGCATTCTATGTTTTGCGGGACCCTCATCTCCAAGAAGACCAGAAGAATTGGACTGATGGGACACTGCTGGATTCCACAGTGCTGATACAGTTTCTATTTTAATCTGTCTCTGTCACTTTCTTTCTTTCCCTCCCCCTATTTCTTTCCATCTTTCTTGCTCTGCCTCACATTTACCCTTTGATGAAACCCATACTATTGATTTTGGCATCCGGTCTCATTTGCACCTTCATTCAGGCAGAGTCATTTCTAATAATTTTAATAACCAGATCATAACACAAGGACAGACAGCTCAGGGAACATAAGGCAGAACAGTAGATGCTACAGCAAGTATTTGGGCAAATTTAGGCAGAAATTTCAGTGTCTCCTGCCAGGGCAGTCCTTCTAGATAAACTTATTTTCTTACCCACTTAAATGTAATCTTCTGTTTTAATCTAACACATATCATAGAGCAGATCTAGTTGTATGTTAAAAGGACAACAACAAACCCCTGAAATTAGCTCCATTTCAGACACCTCTGATAAGTGTCAGACTGTGTCCTACTCTCCAGTCTCTACATTTATCAAAAATAATAACATGCACACAGTCTCCCTCATCTGACCTTCTTCCCAAAGTTCTACCCACATAGAAATAACATGAAAATAAAAAGGAAATTCAAAAAAATATTTTTTCACATTCAAATTAAAATAACCCCCAAACCCTAACCACAAAGAACCACATTTTAAAAAGTCAGCCTTAAAATTTCTCAGCTAAATCTAACTGGCTTCACCTGATGTGCCTGAAGTTCCACATTTCCTCTGTAATCTGGCTGCCATATCTAGATTTTATTCTTTTACCGCAACAGGGAGCTCTTCTCCACTAAGCAAAAATACAGAGTTAACAGATGATATTTTAATAAAATTCTGTTCTTAGTGTTAAGACAAAAATTTCTACTAGTCACTGTCTGCCACAGTTGTCAGAATTGACCACAGAAAACAGCTTCTCAGTCTGTCTTCAGTCCTACTCCTTACCATGTGGTGTTAACAGTCCAGCAGTATGATGATGCTAAATTCAAACTTTTTAGAGATTATTCACAGCTTATATCATGCTAGCACTCACTCTGGTTTTAGTTTAATCTAACTGTTTCACTCTCATTTCAGTTTAATCAAACTATTTTTCTAATATTTTTCTTTTACATTTCCCATTGGATATGAAGGCTCCACTGTACTGGGCACTAAAGTAGAACCTTCTTTAAAGAAGCTTATATTTTTACAAGGAAAAGCACTGAAAAGTAGACATGTAGGTGGTCCTGGTACATCAGAAACTGGATGTCAGGATGCAGATTTTTTTCACTCACCATTTTCAGTCCAATCTACAGATGCAGTTGTATCTCTGGATTGAATTATATAGTCCACATAGATTAAGTTCTCTGCAAGTAGAAGAAAAAAAAAGGAAAAAAAAAAGAATAATTTAGCCCACTTTATTATAAAATAAAGAGAATTTAAACAGATAATTCTTCAAAATTCTGCATTCTAATAGACTCTTAATTAAGGAAAAACAAAGACATGTTTCATCCATAAAACCACAGGGAATATCAAATTTGCATTTCAGTTTCTTTTAAAAATTAGCTGCATAATATTCATTTAAAGAGCAAACTGCAGATGATCGTCATTAAATGTTTTCTGAGGAGAACAGAAACCTGGATGAAAAAATAGATGCAACTGCATTTCATAATGATTAACAGAGAATTGTTGAATTTAATTAGCATTCTATTGGACACATAAGGTTAGAGTATCACTATATTAATGAATTTTAAGGATAATGAACAGAGAGGAATATATTGCTTTGTCATCAGTGATCTGTTCCAGTAGACAAGAGTTTTGCTAGATTATTCTATATTCACAAAATTTGGAGTATGATACACTTTTGTATTGTCCTTTTTGCAACAACTAAAAGGAAAGTAATTTGAAAATGGGTGCTATTCATACTTAATTCTAATCTGTAGTTTGATTATTGAGTTCTTTCCCTTTGCATTTTATACTGAGACTTCTTTTGTTGATGAGCAGCCAGCCACTATAGTAAGAGCAGTGAGCTCAGTTAGAGAGCAGGACAAGAGTAGTGAATGCAAGCACCTTTAGTTTTGACTTGATCTTTGTTTATTCTCATCTCTTGATCTTCAATGCCCTCCTAGGCTCACTTGGTTACTCTGTCATAAAGATGAATCTTATGAAAGGCATCAGTTGAGGCTATCAGTCTGCCATTCTGAGAATTGCAAAAGCAGCCTTTTCACATGATTTTTAGGCTTGTTTTGCATATATTATTCAGAAGAGTCAAAGAGACACTATATAAAAATGACACTGGGACAATTCCAGATTGTTTTATGATGAGTCTCCCACAGAGTTGAGTGTACTGCTACTGGATTCCCTCTAACACCACAGCCACAGAAGGTTACAAACACCCATCTAGTTGACCTGGGGAGGCCAGAAGATTATGGGTTTTTTGAATTCTAGCAAAGGTTTTTATACTATCTCACACAGTGTCCTCCTGTACAAATAGTCCAGCATACATCTAGACAAGTCCATATTATGCTGGCTGATCAGCTGGCTGAGGGATTGAGCTCAAAATAGTGTAGTATATGGGGTTGCACCAGACTGGAAGCCAGTGACCACTGGGGTTCCCGTGGTCCAGTGGGGTTCTATTTTACGTCCAGTGTCTTTAATGTTTTTGTATAAATTACCTGGATGCAGAAATTGAATATACATTAAGTAAGTTTCTGAATTATACTAAATTAGGAGAAGGTGTGGCCTCCTTCAAGGGTGGATAGACTTTTCAGAGAGATCTGGATAGACTGGAGAGCTGCACAATCAGCAGCCATATAAAATTTGACTAAAGCAAATTCTCCACCTGGGATGAGGTAATGTTGCTTATACACATGTACATACATATGTATACATATATATACATATATATACACACACACACTCATATATATATGTATATATATCCACACATACACATACATATATTATACATACATACATGACAAGATGAATATGAGTCAGCAGTGTGCACTGACAGCCAGATGAACAACCATGTCCTGGGGGGCATCAGACAAAGTGTTGCCAGCTGATTGAAGGAGGGGATTGTGCCACTCGACTCTGCACTGGGTGGCCTCACCCTGAGTCCTGCGTACAGTTTTGGACACCATGATATAAAAAGCGCAAGAGGTTTTTAGAGAGCATTTAAAGGAGAGATACAAAGATGGTATAGATTCTAGATGGAAATCTATATGAGGAGTAGGTAAGGTCACTTGGCTTGTTCACCTTGGAGAAGAGGAGGCTGAGGGGTGTGTCCATCACAGTCTACAGCTTCCTCAAGGCAAGCAGGGGAGGGGCAGGTGCTGCTTTCCTCCCTCTGATGAACAGCAAGAAGACACAAACAAATGGAACAAAACTGTATCATGAGAGGTTCACATTTCATGCCAGGAAAAAATTCTTCAGAGATAGGTTGGTAAGTCACTGGCACAAAGAAGTGGTCATGGCACCAAGCCTGCCAGAATCCAAGTACCATCTGGTTAGTCAGAAGGTTTTAGATAGCCTTTTGAGGCATGGGGAGTTGGACCTGATGATCCTTACATACATTCCTTATGTGGCACAATGATCCCCAATGAAAGATACCACCCTCCAGCACAGTGTTGTCAATGAGGCTATAAAACCATGTGCATTCCAGTCTGGGGTGCAAACTCTGATCTTTTCGTACTTCCTTTGAATTTGTTCTCTGGTTTTGTTGGAACCTCTAATCTTTTCACTGGAATGATTGAAGGTCACTATGAGTAATTGCAAAATTACTTAGGAAGGAAATACTAACATATACTAAATACAAACTGAACTAAACTGGTCTATTCATCTATGTTATATTTTCTTATCTATCATTGTATGATTGATTATGACCATGTTGTCACTCATTGCAAGTTCTCCAAGATGCAGAATACTTTTTCTTAAATTCTGTGTGGTTTTGGCCAATACTTTGGCAAAATTCAAATAAATGAGAAAGAAATAATTTGAACATACAGTATTTGTCAGTATGGTAATCCAGGCCCATGATATTTTAAAAAATTATGTGTATATTGAATGTACAGATAATGTTGCTTTGATATTTTAAGAAATTTGTGACTGAAAAAATGGGAATATTCTTAAAAATCTGATTCGCTTAGACATGAAGAAACATATCAAATAATACACAAAGAAAGGACACTTTGTTTATATCCGTAAGTTATAGCCCATGATCTCACCAATATATTACTGGCAAACATGCTTTCTTTGGATAAAATTCTATAATCTTCCTGAGCAGACAGAGATATTCAGATTTGGTGACTCAATGCAGCTGTATGTGGGTTAAAACATACCACATTCTCACATGCCATAAAGCCTAGAAAGCTTGCATTTCCTGTGGGAATACCAGTGAAGATTTTTTGGGGAAAAGGGTCAAAGAATAGTGAATTTCTACAAATTTGCTTCCCAGCCCCAGCATCCATTAGCTACAGCCACCATTTGATGTACAAGAGGTACATCCCTCTTACAAATATTTCTTTCAAAGAGATGGGTTTGAAGCTGTGAACTTTAAAAATCCTTCCTCCAAAATTCACAGGCAGACCATGTGGTCATTTGAACAGTGCATTTTCAACTACTATTGTAAAATGTTTTCTAGTGTTATCTAAGAAATGTTTGAAATACAACAGAAATGCAACAAATCATAAGCTATTGGTTTGTGCTGGTCATTGTGTGTTATTACATATCTCTGTAATCAAGTATTGCAATAGCAATAGTTAGCAGTGCAAAGGGATAGCCACAAGAGGCTTAGGGAACAGGAAAAAATTTCTTCAACAAAAAGTTTAGGCAGAGGGTCTAGTATGCATCCTGGGGTTCAATAGGATGGATATCGTCTTGAGACATAAGCTTTGCAGTGTAACTTCATGGAATTACTGGAAATGGAGTGCAAGGAGTCTTTTTAGTGACAAGTTCAGCTCTTCTAACTAAATTCAATAGTGCTTTCCACTAACTCTGCCCCATTCAGCAGCTGGAGCAGTTAATGTAGAGCAGAGCAGAGTAAAGCACCTCTCCCTGCCTCTGACTTGGAGTGAATGTGCAATACCTCCTGCCACATAACCTCTCAGGTTAAAAGAGAGAGATTGGTTGTTCTGTCCCTAATATCCCTGAACAGGAATTCTTAGCGGTTCAAGGACCACTGTAAAAATTTCCATTCTCACCAGGTCATGGCTTTGTAAGTGAGAATGCCTTTATAGGCCTCTAAGCATGGCGAGAAGATTGATGCTCTCACAAGGGCATCAATCACAGAGAAATACAAGTAGAGTTTAGATATGAAGCCATTACAGTAATTTTTTCAACAAAACCTTTGTAAGTTTATTATTCCAAACCGGAGAATATATAACTATTTTTTATGGCTAAAAAGAATTTAAAATTTGATTTAAAAATCAAACAGCCATCTTTAGTCGGTATTTCTGTCTCCAAATACACATCTAAATCACAAATATATATTTGCACATACATATGTGCATGCTTGTGTATGTATTTTTTCTTAGTAGCAGCAAAGATTAGGCTAAATTTTCTTAAGTACTGTAAAATACTAAAGATCATTTGCATTTCATTTGGACTATAGCACAATAAAATATGTTTTCAGGGAGCTCTTTTTACTTAAACATTTGTTTCCATGGGGAAAAATATAATAGTTCTAACAACAGACCAAAACATCCTCAAAGTCAGCTCTTATTTCTAGCCATGCATATATGTTTACATTGAGCCACACAGGTCCCTCCAACCAGACAAAGGAAAATGAATGAGAGTAGCACAATCCAGCCTTCAATAATCTAATTTGATTAATTCTATTTTTGAGGATTTTGTAGTTATGTCTATCAAAATTGATTTAAAATGTCCTTATCATATTCAACATACACATAACTGCAAGTACTTGTTCTCATCTGTATTACTGATTCTGTGTTGAAAGCTAAGCAAGTGTTCAAACTGGTATTTGAAACAGTAACTATTTTTCTGAGGAAAAGGAAACTTCAACTGATATTGTAATTGTCCCTAGAAATCCTACAGGGTCACCAAGTCCATTAAGAGGAAAATGGTGCCTGCCGGATCAGTGCTTAATGCATCAGAAATATGAATACTTTTGTATGTGAATGTTAGTTATAGAAATTACACTGAATCAAGCCAAAGATTCCCAGTAAATTTCATATTTGTAAAGATTTACATTCAAAACATAGAATCAAATAAATGCCTTTGTATAGTTCGAGACAGAAACTGGAACTATGAACCTGTAGTTAAACAATTTATGTCTCTATAGGCAGTCTAACCTTAAATAAAGGAAAGTGTGTTACATAATTTTTCTTCCATGTGTGAATATCTGTAGTTCTTTCAAATGTTCGGTTCAGATCTTAATTTCTGGCTCTCCAGGAGAGTAAGGTCAGCTCTGAAGACTGAAGTCATAGCACTTCAGATTATGGTCTCTGTGTAAATAATTAATTTAAGAAAGCCCTAATAACTTTGCTTTGTGTGAGATTTACAGGATTGAGAGTTCAGGAATGAAAATCTTGTTTCATCTACACATCCCTTACCTCCTGTCTCCAGTCCTACAGACAACCTACAGCAATAATTCTACCACCAGGATGCTTTGTTCTAAGGTCTGTTGAATCTTTACATGTCTTCTAAATCTCTGTTCTTACTGCTTAAAGAGCTGTTTTCTTCATTTAGCTACAAACATAACCTAAAACCAAAGAGTCTACTTCCAAAACTTGTTGACAATTTGCTTTCCTTCCACTGATGGAAAGCAATGACTCATTATTAGCTTGCATCTCAGTGACAAGTAAGACATGATATCTCCCTGTAAAATATGCAAAAATAATCTAAGGGAGAAAAGGTGAATTTCTATTCAGTTAAGGGGTTTCATGAAGCTTTTAGAAAAACTGACAGAATGGAATGTTGCAAAGACTTTTACTCTCAACAGAGACACTCTTGGTTAGCTGAATATAGCACAGTTCTCTTGTGTATCTTCTAGATGCTATCTTTGTTAATAACACTAGAAAATCAATTGTCCTGATACTGGCTAAATGCACTTCCAATTGTACACTCTATATGCACAACAAATACCCTTGCTGCCTGTGGAACAAACACCTGAGCACCATACATCACTATGTAGAGAGACTGTCAAACAGTCTTCAGTGTTCTGACTGGAAAGCAAGTTTGTGCTCAGTTCATGGCACTGGTTGAAGATATAACAAAGAAGAAAAATACCCCATGATAGTGGTTGACATTTTGGGGGGAAAAGGCAGTCAATTTGAGGCTTTCCATATTGTTGCAATAGCAATGTTAGGGTGTTCTCTGGTGTGAAAGAGCAACTTCAGACTTAGGTACTTTGTTCACCAGAGTAGTTTTCCAAAATCAGACCTTCCATGTAAATAGCATATATGACATAGAAATTAAGAGATTAAGAGATACTTAAAAAGTCTCTTGACTGTAATTAAGCTTCAAAGGAACAAGATAGCTATGCAGTGATTGCCAAAGATAGTTTAATTGGTAGTGAACCTTTCTGGATTTTGACTTAAATTTGGCTCCTCAGGACTCTGACCGACTAACTTCTCCAGCTATGGACTGGAAAGCTATGGTGGCATTAGCCCAAAATGTTATTTGCTCACTGCATCAGAGGTGAGCTGCAAAGATTTTTCCTGATCCAAAGATAAATGGGGTTAGAGCTCTGCCTCAGTTTTACTTGGACCCCACAACCCCTTCTTGTCTGGGGCACAGAAAGGCAGGTAAACATTCTGACACTTCCAGCGTTGTTGTGCTGGGGATCTTCCAATAGCTGTTCCAATGAAGCCTCCTCTTCCAAATAGTAAGTCGATCCTTCATCAGGATAAACACAAGCACTTATAGTCCTCATTTGACTAGCCTTAAACATGGCAAAATCATTGCTGTCTATTCCAGCCTAAATAATAGCCCAAATATCTTGTTGACATATACAGCTCTAAACTTAACCTGAACAGGAATGTTCATATATGTACTTAACTGTGCTTTATGAAAATGTTTTCAATTTTTTCTTATAGTCATGATCTTCAACTGGAAAAAGAGTAAAATATTTTCTGGGGCAGAAACTTTTTCAATACTTCTTTTCTAACAGTTTCTTACTAAGTAAGCTATTAAAATATGCCTGTTAGAGTGAAAAAAGACATAATTTAAAACTCCAAACATAGCATTCCAATTAATATTAACAAGAATTTCTATCAAACTGTAATGGATATTTTAAAGCTGAATCCACATAAAAGTTACAGTTTTCCTATGAGGTTGCTTGAAAATCTCTGAGAAGATTGTGGTAGAAAAACATAGGAACACTATAATGTACACAAAAAATATAGATGGGTTGATTAGAATGTTCAAGAAACACTGTCATATGCTATAAAAAGTGTTCAACAGTGCTATCTGCACAGAAAGATTAGGCCTTTTAAGGCTACATTGGAAAATTCAAACTGTGTTATATTATTTTGTAATGTGCTATAACAGAATTCTAATACTATCACTCCACTAATCCTGTCACCTTGTATTCTCGTTTCTGGACTGATGATCTATTTATTGACGCATATTCAAATGCATTTATTTTGATAAATGGTCTTCATGTAGAAGTAGTATTTCCTGTATGGTATTTGGGAGCTTGAAATTTTTACAGAAATTGTAATTTTATCTTTGCACATTCTGTATATCAGAATGCTCTGACTTACCCTATAAAGTTTAAACTAAATATATTTCAGAGACATTTTAAGTTTTTATGAAGCTTAACCTCTCCCATCCCAAGATTAATCTTAAAATGATGTCCTGACTTTCCATTTCCATTGCCCAAGATGAAGGGGCGAAAATCACAGTGGATGGTTTGTTGCCAGACAACGTCCTTTTCTCCGTGGGCCCTTGAGGATGAGTACAGATCACTTGTGAGGCTAGTTGCTTTTGTTAAACTCTTCTGAGACTGGAGAAGAGATGAAGTTTTACGGGTATAAAAGATATCCCAGGTGAAGGAATAATTCTGATTATGCTTTTACTGTGTGAGGCAGTGGAAAGTCTTCAGAAAGGCTATTTTCAGCATGTCAAGTACTACAAACTGCCTGCTGAAGAGCCATTGTCCCCCCTGCCTTCACAAGAAATTGAATTCACCTACATCTAAAGTAAATAATTCAGAAGTCAATTATCTCCCTCAAACACAACAGAAAATTTTATTATAGGCTTCAAAAATAATATTCAGAAGACTTCAAAACTGGTTTTATTTATTTTATTTTATTTTATTTTATTTTATTTTATTTTATTTTATTTTATTTTATTTTATTTTATTTTATTT
>JAWWLZ010000094.1:30752215-30764229 GCA_035041345.1 Poliocrania exsul
CCCCCCCTTTTTTTTTTTTGTTTGTTTCTTCTACTATTTCAATCAGTTTGAAATATGCATAATTTGTGACTTTATTTAATGAAAAGATATTCTGTATTTCTTAGAGCCTATGTAAATGAGTGTATTTCTGGCCGCACAATAAAAGATTCTCACCCTGAAATTTCACCACTTCAGACCTATTCTTTTCCTCAGCTAAGATACAGTTTATTTAGGGAAGAATTATTTATCTGCCAGGTTACGTAGAAAATAAAGTTTAAATAATTCATACACAATAAACTTCCAATAAAGCATGCTCTAAAGATACTATTTTTGTAGCCTGAATAACATACTTGTGTGAGACTTAGTTGTTTGGGATCTAATGGTATAAACAGTAAGCAAAAAAAATTCTGCTTTCATTTATTTATTTTATAATCATTTGTATTCCTCGTGGATTAATTTAAAGGTCTGAAGCTACAATAATAGTGACAGTAGTGGCCGTTCATTCTAGCAAGGAAATTACCTTTGAGGAACTTCAATTCTGTTTTGTATCTATGGGACTTAAAAGCATTTATACTACTCTTATTTAAGGTGGCTGCTGGAAACAAAAGATTTGGCAGGTAGGACAAATGTTATTGTATCAAAATGATGTTTAGTTTAATTGTGAAATGAGTGTCTGAGAAGGTCCAGTGTCACAATACAGGAGAAGAGTAGAGGGCATTACACACTGCAAACACACTGCAACAATCTGCAGCCTCCAACTGCCGCATGCTGGTTTCAAGAAACATTGAACACGGCAGACACTGGTTCAGTAAGGCACACCTAAATCCTAATATAATAATTATATGGATTGCAATGCTCCCAAATGGGGAGCATCACAGTGACAATTTAAATCACTATGTGAGTGCAGTTCATCTATAAGAACACAATGAGAGAAGAGGAGAAACGTATTTTTTAAAATCAGTAATCAGGCATCTGATCTGACTTAGCAAAAAATAGTCTAATTGTTAAGATGGAACTACTGCAAAAGCATTCATCTTAACTACAAAAATTAAGAGTCAGAAGGGTTGTTGGCTTATGAATTCTTGTAAATTTTAGTTTGTATTCTACATTACTTGTCCTCAAAGTAAGAGATTTATACTAAACCAGAAATATATTTGCATTACTTGTGCCTGTAATACATACATACTGTGATTAAAAGTGCAGAATTCACAGGTTAGTTAGATACACTCTTCTGATTCAAAATGTTTCTCTCCATTGAATAGAGCCAGTAAGTTTGTGCTGTGGAATCTACCACCTTGTGCCGGCATCACACAGAGTTGGAATGGCAAAAGCTTTCTACCCCATTAGCAAAAATGACAATCTCACTGATGAAAATTTCACTCTAAACCCTCGTCTTTCAGATACCCCTGTATGATGGAGTCTCAAGTCAATCATAATTTCTTATCTCTATTAAAATCCCAGAGTCTACTCTTGTGTATACTTTCCTTTGACCATAAGGCAGTAAATGAGAACAGACATAATTCCCTTTTGCAGGAGTACACAATGTTATTAGTAAAACAGAAGAAACAAAATTGAGTCATTAGGCTGAGAAGTGAAGAATGTTACCCAGCCAAACGCTGTGCCAATCTCCTTACCAATGCCAGATGGTTTCCTTAGGAGGCTGTTCAATAGACCCAGAAATCTCTGAAATTGCTGTCAATCAGGCCAAATTTTATTTTTCATTTTTACTCTGTTATTTCCGTGTATAGTTTATAGTTTAATGCTCTTATACTATCTGAAAATTAAAAAAAAAAATCCCCTTCTGAGCTGTGACGCACTGGATCTGTATTTATTTATTAGGTCAGAAGAAACTTGTGGCAGGAGGGGAAGAGCAGGCTCGAAACTCACATGGTAGCCACAGAACGCACATGGCAGGGCTCAAGAAGCCCACATGGAGTATCTGTCAGTCAAAAGAGCAACCTGGTAGCCGACCCACACCACACATCCTAGAACCCTTGCCCCAGCCTCTGATTGGCTACACTACCTCTCACTCTGGCCTGGAGCTACAGTGAGATCAGTGAGTTTGAGGTCCTGCCTGGGGGAAAGGGTGGCCACATTGGCCAGACCATATAAAAACAGAACACATGAGGCCATCTTTCTCTTTTTCTTCTCTGGAGCTTACCATTGCTACTTGGAGCCAGACTTCCATAGGACTCTTCAGTTTTCTCTCAATATATTTTCTTAATCTCTTTTCTCTGAACAATGTAAGTATTATGTGACTGTCTCTCTCCCAGCTATTGCTGCTCTACTGTTAGCATGAAGTAGCAGTGTATCAGGACTCAGGTAAGGCTGCCACATTCCTCCATGCATTTCCATACAAACTGGTTATTAATATTAAGTAATTCATACTTCCACAAAATCCAAAGGAAAAAAATAAAGTTTTAAATAAGCTTTAAAGTTCTATTATCCAATATTTTGTTTGACAGAGGTAAAGAAATCAATGCTCTTGAAAAATGGGGTTTATCTTTTTTCTTGGGGCAGGCAAGAAATTTAGAGAAATAAAGCATGTGGTCCCTTGAAATCTTTAACACAATAAAGGCCAAGTATGAGAATTGACACTAAATACTTTACGAGACATAATTTCTATGCTTCATTTTATGACACACAGTTGTTTCTGTGCTTCATTTTCTGACACACAGTTATCTATTCTGATTTCAAAAACTTTTATTAAAATTCAGATAGAGAGCACCATTTCCTTGCTTGTGTCCCAGTACACATTATCTGCACAACATTTTCTGGACAAATACTAAATGGGAACTCTTGTCAATTCAAAAGACACATCTCTCTCTCTTCCTTTATTGAAACCGATAGCCAAGGAAAGTTAATACCACTGAATATTTCAGATTAGTGGTACTTCTGTTGATTAATCATTACTTCTATTTTGACTCTTATAATTAAAATTGCATAAAAAAATCATTATGCTACTACTTGTACAAGCAGACACAAAAACATACTTGTCTTAGAAAAGGATCCATCACTGTTCTTACAAACTACAAAAAGCATGTGGGTGGTTGCCACTCCATAAACACACCACTTTATGTTCAAATACAGGTAGCATAACACAAAATGATTCAAACAATCTGTCAGAAGGCAGAAAGGTTGTTCACTTTTATGAATGAACAACCCACTAAAAAAATCACAGTTTTGCCTTACTATGGAGAAAAGAGTCAAGAAGCAAGACACTGTAAAAGGACTGATTTTGCCAAGATTTTAGCATGTAACTGGAACATAAATCATGAGGAAAACTTTAATCAAGTTCTAAGATTCCTTCCTCATGTTTTCATACATATTTTTCTGGACAATAGCATAAATAGCAGGTTTTATTGCATAAAGCAGGAAAGCTAAGAGAAAGCCACTGAAATTTTCAGAGCACTTGAAGTATTTAGACAAGTTCTGATATTCATGTTTCAAACAGATTTACAACAGTTAAGTCACAGGATGAGCTCCCTAAGAGGTTCCTGAAAGCTTCCTTCAGGTGAGAAAGTCCTGGATCTATTACTTGTTGTCAAGCAATAACATCACTTTTATGAATAATTCATCTTGCATAATTGTCTTCTGTGTTTCTGTCAGAAATACTAATTACAATGTTATTATAGTGCCAAAAGGGTAATTAAAAATTTATTAATGTAACAGTCAAATTTTCTGCAAAGCAATAGCAAAAGGTCAAGTCAAGTTATTTCCTGTTGGTGTATTCAAACTGCAGAAGTATAAACCAGAGAACATCACGCATCAATATCAAGTCTTTTAAATAACCTACATAGATCTTTGTTTTCAGTAGCACTGCTGTGCTTAGTCATTTGGTTAAATAAGGTGTTATTTTACCATTGAAACCAAGAGGGGAGGCAGCATTTCATTTGAAAAGGTAATAACAGATTCCATGCTGCCAGAGGCATGCATAGCGTATAGAATCTCTTCTGAGAAAATTACACAATCCTTTCCAGGCTTTTGAAAGTGTCACTCCGTCATTTGATAAACTGTCAGATACAACGCTCAGTTCCTTAACAGCTTATGAAGAGCAAACCAAATCACTAACAGATAGGTAGATATGTATGGCCAGACTTCAAGAAAAAAGATTTGGGCAGGGCTCTCCCCACGTGGGTGTGCCCTTCCAGCCTGCACAGCGGATTTTTTAGGTGAGGCACAGCGTGCGCAGAACTGGCCCCACTGTTTAAGTCCTAAGGTTCATCTGCCACAGCCGAGCAAGCTTGCACAGAGACAGTGAAGTCCTCGGGACTGTCACAGCACCTGGTACTAACCAGAGCTGACCCTGCTCAGCATCCGAGATCTGATGGGTTGGGATGGCAGGGAGGCGTTGAACTGCCTGGCGGATGGTCCCCACTGAAGCTCGAACTCAGGTCCTTTGGATTCAGAATCCAGAGTGCTCTCCTTTACACCACGGAACTGCCCTAAACCACTAACAACATTCAGTGTTATTGTGGCAACTTTCTCTGTTCCCTACAAATGGAGAACTGGAGAGAGTTAAATAAAAGAAAAGAAAAAGATAGCGTAGCACTCTCATGCTGCACAAGGATACTGCATGTTATACATTTTCTTGTCCTAAGGATGATAACAAGAAAGAAAAATTACATAAGATAAGCTATGAATTCCAAAAGTTTATTGGGATGACAAAGGCTGTAGGAGAGAATCTGGAATATGCTTCAATATTTGCAATAATTAATAAATAAATAACCTTTAATTTACAATTATTTGTTAGTAAACCACAATGACTTTTTGTAAAATTACATCAAATTAAATTTCATAAAGCTAAATATAAAGCTGAATCTTAGGTGGAAAAATTAAGAAAAGAAAAGATTAAATAAACCAAGTATAGTTCTTGGAAAAGTATGAAACCATTGGTTAAGAAAATTTCTCAATATTCAGGAAGTATGGTAAGAGACAATGAAATTGCAAACATATACTGTTTAAAAAAATGTGATTGCTGTTGCTAAATTTTTAACAGGATGGAATGTCTTTCAATTTCCTGGCATTTATTTAAGTAATACAGTACATCATAATAGATCTGCTATCAGAAAGCAAATTGATCTATGGAGTATTCATGGAAGACAGGAGGGGAAAATGGACATATCTGTCACCACTTTTAAACATGTGATAGGTACACTATCAAATCCTGTAACATTGTTCTCTAAAAGGATAAAATGTAGAAGTCAAGATTTTGCTTTTTTAAGGTAAGTGCCTAAAGAAACAACATTATTCTATAACAAGAGTTCCAACTTTAATGTCAAGGTATAAAACAGCAGAAATCATGGCTCAGTTTAATATCAAGAGTCTAACTCTCTCTTTGAAAGACTTCTCTAGAAATATGCAAGATAACCCCCTGTTTACAATAGAATTGACTTGAATGTGTACACAACTTCTATTTCTACCTCAGTTACAAAATGTAACACCATTCTGACATAGATTCAAAAATCCAGACAGAATTATATTTTATTCTATTATCTCCATTAATATTAATGTTGAAAAATTATATTGAAAAATACCCCAGAAATATATCACCTCTGACTGCCTTCGGTAATACTGAAAATTGTGCATGTTAAATAAAAAATAAATTAAAAAGTCAGTAACTAAGATTTGTTTCATTTTGGACTGATACATTATTTTTGGTGTCTAAACCAATGATAAAATCAAAATCCCAAACCAGAAAATTCTGACCAGGAAGAGAAGTGAAATTAATAGTAATAGCTCAGAACCCTGAAATAAAATCTGATGGATGAAAGACAATTAGTTACTGATGTGCTGCTGAGCACATCCTTGTGGTACACTTTTTAAATCCCTTCAATTATATCTCCAAAAAATATTCCTGGGAGACAGTGTCTCACTGAGATGAGAAATACATGGTTAAGAAAAACAATTACATTTCTATTTATTTTCAGAAGAACAACTACAGTCAGAGGCCTTGCTGTCAATGGTAATTTTAGTAGTCAGTGCTCAGCAGTGCTCCGTGTGGTTTGATATGGCACCGTAGTAAGACAATACCAATACCTCTTCTGTCTGACACTTTCTGTATGCAGTTTTAAAGAAAATACTATAACTGTTTCCAGTACAAGCCTGTGTTTCTTCTCTTGTTTCCACCCAAGTGACCAGCTTTACAGTCAATTCCTACTAAGTTCCTACTGTCTGCTTTTATCAATACCACTGCTGTAATTACTGCAGACTGATGACACCATTTTAAAACAGCTCAGTAAAGAAGTCATTAGCTAAAACCAAAGAGGCCATACTTTGAATTATAGTTGAGCACTGAATTTCCATTTTAAGAACTGCATTTGCTATTAGATGTGAACTATTTTCATCTAAGATGTGAAACAATGTTTGTAGTTCAATACTTAGGAAGGAAATTTCTTCATTTCTAACTCAAAGACACATCAGGATATGAATGAATTTTCACAAAAAATAGTTCCATAACTTCAATTTTATTACAAAAAGAAATACTCCTTTAGTCTATGACTTTTTTCATTGCTGTACTTTTCATTTAAAGACTAGGATTTCTTTACCCTAATACCATGCTGTGTCATTAGCTTATTGCTACATTAACAGGAGTGCCAGTTTGCTTTTACAAAAACAATTACATTTCCCTCTTGAAATACTGAACAATAGAAACACATGAAACATAAAAAACTCCACTATAATCTAAAGGTTTTGGCTAGACTTGCATACTTATGTGCTTTAGTTATTGACAACCTTTTGCATTGTCCTGGTAATGATGTCAAAGCCATGATGCACAAAGATGGAGTAGATGCAGACAGAAGTTATTTGTAAGCTGTTTACATTAAAGTACACTGGTACTTTTTTTCCAGACAAACTCTCTCTACCATTAAGCTTCCTTTTACTTGCATATTGCCTGCACTTTATTTGCAACTTGCTTGCAAAAGCAAAAGCAATGGTAGTCTCTTTTCGCATGTCTGGGACCACTTCAACTTCCAACTTCTCCTGGTCTTCTTTGTGGTGTTTTTTTGCCAGTTTTCTGGTCTTATTATTCACAATTCTTTGTCAAACATCTTCATTTATGTAACACTTAAACAAATCCTAAAAGAATAGACTGTGGAATCTCTCAAGCTTTTCCTTTCACAGAATAAACTCTTAATACCGTAGGTTTTCATGGCAAGGTTTTTGTAGGTGGGGAGAGTTACCAAGGTGGGATCTATGAGAAGCTTCCAGAAGCTTTCCCAATGTCCAATGGAGTCAATGCCAGCAAGCTCCAACATGAGCCTACTGCTGGCCAAACCCAAACTCAATAGCAACAGTGGTAGCAACTCTGCAGTAACATATAAGAAGGAAAGGTTTGCACACAGAAGGAAACTGCATACAGAGAAGAGAGGAGTGAGGATATGGGAAAGGAACAACTATGCAAACATCAAGGCCAGTGAAGAAGGAGAGAGACAGGTGCTCCAGGTGCCAGCGCAGAGATTCTCCTGCAACACGTGAAGGACCCCACACTGGAAGAGGAGGCATATGCCTGAAGGATGCTGTGGTCCTGTGGGAAGTTTGCACGGAGCAGGTTTGCTGGCAGGACTTGTGACCTTGTGGGGGACTCACGCTGGAGTGGCCTGTTCCTGAAGGAGAGCACCTGTGGAGGGACCCATACTGGAGTGGTTTGTGAAGAGCTACAGCCTATGGGAAAGCTTCATATTGGAGAAATTCACAGGGTATTGCCTCCTGTGGGATGGACCCAACATTGGAGCAGGATTAGAGTGTGAGTAGTCCTCTTCCTGAGGAGGAAGGAGCAGCAGAGACATAGGATTAACTGACTGCAACCCCCATATCTGTCCTTTTGTGGTCCTGAAGAGGTAGAGAATCAGGAAAAAAATTAAGCCCTGAAAGAAGGGTGAGATGGGAGGAAGGTATTTTAATATTTGGCTTTGTTTTCCATTACTTTACTCTGATTTGATTGACTTCCCAAATTTAAATTTCCTAAAGTCAAGCCTGTTTTGCCTGTGATGGTAATTAGGGAGTGATTCCCCCCTGTCCCTCTCTTGACCCTTTTGTTGTATTTCTCTCCCCTGTTCACCTGAGAAGGGGAGGGATAGAATAGCTTTGGTGGGTACCTGGTGTCCAGGCAATGTCAACTGACTGCATGTAATAGCAGCCATAAAGAATAAAAACATGGAGGAAGACAGTGGTATGAAAAGGGTCAAAAAGAAATAATTTTGTATGCTTGATGGTTAAGGTTATCATCTTCACCTCCTTCATTAAATTTTGTTACGCAGGTCCAAAGAGATACACTACAAAAATACAAGTGAGTAATAAGCAAAATAAAAATCCATGGAACATGCCAGAAGGATGAATGATCAAGTACAACTAAAATTTAAACTGGGATTATTTATCATTGCCAGTACTGCCACAGCCAGAGGCCTGACCCAGACATCTTAAATCTATGCTGAATGAGAAATAGCTGAGAAGACCTTGCAGGCTTCTTCTTTAAGAAAAAGTTTGTCATGCATATTTTTTGCCTTGAATAAAATCCACCATATCTTTCTTTCTTCAACAGCATGCCCAGAAGCAGACCAGTACATAAACACCTAAGGGGAAGGGAGGGGAAGGGAAAAGGGAAGGGGAAAGAACATGAGGTCTATAACTGTTGTCACTATTGTTTTGAATATTGTATGTCTCCAGCTTTGTCAGCCAAATCTATCCAAATGTCTTTTATGTTTTGTTACATTTAGGAAAGTGCCATAGGCTATCAGAATAACGAAGTGCATTTTGCAGATATCAGGCATATCTTCTTGAAAGGACTCAGCCCTTGAAATTCAGTCTTTCAGACATGTATATAGAAAAAAATTCTGGCAAACACAATCTGTGATGTCCAAAGAAAGGTCATTTCTGCAGTTACAATGATTAAGCTTATTTATAGCTATAGTGCATGTATATAGAATTTCAAAAAAGCTTCCTGACTTTTTCTATCTGCTCTTGTTCTGTTCAGATGTTGGAATAAACACTGTATCTCAGAGGAAAAAATGTTCATGTTGTTAAACCAAATCAGGATCAAAGTGGTTTATTGATTTATGAATGTGCAATTAACTGGCAGTCAGTGAGCTACACTTTTAAGGTAAGTGTCAGCGATGCGACTCATGAATCACACATCAGCAACCCTTTAGAAAATGCTGATAAACACCCCCAAATCTCTGAGCACCCTTCTGTAACTAATCCCAAGTGCAATCCCCTACCAGCCTCTCCAGAGAAGCCCCCAAGTGATGGAGGCTCACCCCTCCTGTGATTTCTGGCTGTAAACACTCCTGGGGTGGAACCACCATGCAAGCTCCCAGCCAGCTCCTCAGTGTGGGCACTTCTTGATCCCCTGGCACCTGGACCACGTGGGCAGGAGGAAAGGCTGCTCACAGCACCCCTGGGAATGTATCCTGCCCAGGCAGGCAGAGGCCAGGTGTCCTCTGGGTGACCTGTATGGCATCAAACTGAGCTTTGATGGCATCTACTACTTTGGCAAGGTCCCTTCCACCACTGCAGCCTCTTGTGCTACACCTAGACTTATTTTGGGGTTGACTTTTTTGTTTGTTTGTTTGTTTCAGGGATTTCTGTAATTCCCCAAGTGCTGTTTAAGCCAGCCAAGAGCCATCATCTCCAGCCTCACTGGTTTTGGGCAAACATTCCCTCAATGTGTCTGATTTAAATACATCATACTGTCTGAGACTCTCATGTTCCTACTTGATCTGTTGTTGTTAGAGAAGTTAGTTTGCTAATGTAGGTGCTGTGAAGACTCTGCAAGTCTGCAACAGAATTCCCATTAATTTCAGAGAAAATTGGTAGAGTGTTTCCAGATCATGGAGTCCAGCCAGTGCTGCTTCATATACTAAATGGCATAATCTCATTAGGTTTTGCCTAGAGAATAGCAGGTCTTCTGAAAACTGACTAGAATCAACCCTTTTTGCCTTCTACCCTCTCACCAATTAATGTGGGATGGTTGCCAAAGCAGATGAAAAGAAGTATGTACATGAAAAGCCTCCAAGGTAAAGTCATCCATGGTGACCTAGATGGTATAAATTTTTATCTGGAAATGAAGTAGCTGTAAATTTGAAACACATAAATTCTCTATGGCGCTAGCTTTAGTCACAGTTAGAGTAACAGGAAGGTATGGTGACTTTCTAAAAGCAGCATCACATTAAAAATCCAATATATACTGGAATCAGGTTCTTAATAGTGACATTCCTCTGCCATCCCACTGAGACAACATAACACGAATGTAGAGTGTTGGTCCTATTGTGCTTACATAATCATTAGTTTTCCTCTCAGAAGGCAAAAGGAGTTAAGTGTGTAATTTGCTTTTCTGTATCGTGGTTGTAGTGATGAAATTATTCTATTTTTTTTTTTTATTTCACTGACCCTGTATGTCCACAAACTGCAGTGTAGTTTTCAGCCACTTTCACTTCAAATTATCATTGTGAGTGAATATTGACAATCTGGTGTGTGATCTACCAAACTTGGTTTCATGGGCTGGATGAACCTCATAATCTATTGTTTCCCTGATGATCCAGAACTACTGTCTTAAATAATGGGTTTTCACATCAGATAAGGGAAAATGCTGATAAGAAGTAGATGGTTCAGAAGTGGGCCAATGCTTTTTATGATGACAATTTCCTCCCTCTTGATAAGGCTGACTGTGTAAAACTACAGTTTTTTCTCTTCATATTGAATACTCCATCTTCCCCTTATTTCTACAGAAGATGAGAGGGTGTAGTGTGGGGCAGTAGTTAGTAGATACAAAAAAAAAAAGGTAACTACAACATGCTAGTGATGCAGTAATGAAAGTCAATTAAATGTGCATTGCATCAGTACAGCTGATCTTGCACAACCAAGTTTAGCCACTGTCCTGGGACATCAAATTTTCAAGAAATGCACATTCATTTGTGAAAGGTGCTTCAACTGGTGAACTGAATCTGCCTATTTTTTGTCTAAAGACAACCATGATCTATGGCATAGTGTCTTACTAGTATGAAAATTCAAATGACTGCACGTATCAAGGAATGCTAAATCAAACAGGTCAGATTTTATTTTCTCTAAGGAAGATTCCATCCCTTTTCAGTGCTCCAGACCAGATTAATACTATTGCAAGGATGAAAAAAGATAACTAGTTTTATGGAAATTGTTGCCTTGGAAACTTCAGATAATAGAAAGAATAACTTAAAAGCATAAAAATCTCTGAAATGTCTCTTGGTTTTCAAACTAGGATGAGAAACCAGATGGTATTTTTGAAATTCAGGGCACTTGTCTTATTGATAAAGGATGCTATATCAGCTGGCAGAAGAAAATCCTTTGGAAAGGAACAATTGCACAATTGTATCAGAGTAGACCAACACTCAAGTCAGCATCTTTCTTATCACCCCCTTTGCCCACTCTCAGCAGATACCCCATAATTTTGAGGTACTCAGAGCTTCCTCAAAATATCTAATGAAAGATTAGCAATGCGAAAGCAGTACATGTACTGCTACAGTGGGTAACTGTAACAAATATTGACATATTAATAGCATCTTTTGCAGAATACAAAGACATTACTACTAAATATTCTAACAGATGGTTGAATTTAAGTGTATGAATTTAAATTGCCGCTACTATTCCAATATTTCAAAGGTGATATTACATTGCTGGTAGTGTCTTGTCATTGAAGTTTATTCAAAATGAAAAACAAATAGGCAGATACACACTTGCTAATTGGCACCACTTGAACTCTTAGGAACTCCTCATTAAATTAGTATTCTGGTCAGAAATTAGCTAAAATAGAGAAGAAAACAGCTCTGTGGGATTGAGCTTTTTGTTTAGGCTGAAGATTGTTAATGAAAACTGCAAGAGTGAGAAAGAACAGAAGCACAACTGTAAGCAAAAATAATACCCCAGAAATAGAGAGATTTACATTCAAGATGAGATATAAACAAAAAAATAACTTTTTATTATTATTGATCATAGAATCATAGAATCATAGAATCAATTGGGTTGGAAAGGACCTCCGAGATCATCGAGTCCAACCCTTGGTC
>JAWWLZ010000094.1:30764329-30774974 GCA_035041345.1 Poliocrania exsul
CCCCCCAAAAAAAAAAAAAAAAAAAAAAAAAACAACCCAACACCCACCTGTCATTTAAAACTGCATCTACACCCTACTAAAGTTAATGCTATTTCAGTTTCTATAAACTCTTGTGAGTCTGACCTTCTTCTCATTTCATCTTTCACCCAAAGCTGACAATGAAATTGGGTGCAAAGGGATAAAGAGGTAAAAGATAAAATTTCTGATCTGAGTGATGGTGGAAGAACTTGTTCTCTGCAGAAATCAGAAGTCTTAGGCTTTTCAGGGGAGTTTGACAATGAGGGCAGACCTGGTAGATACTTGTCAGCTTGTCTGCCATACAAGACCATGTTTGATATGAACAGTATATGAAAAGTTGTGCCAGGTGCAGATATTCTTATGATAATTAACTTACCAACTCTATTCCTTTCTTGGTGTTAGCTCTGGGGGAGTCACAACTTTACAAAGAGAAACTACTTAATACAAAAAAAAAAAAGTTCTATCAACAAGAAGTATCCATTTTCCTCTGTATTCTTCAAAGGGAAGGTAAGAAATTGGAGTGGTGACTTCATGGCCAGCTAGTAGGAATTGATTATATAGGTCATACACTTGACTTCCCATCTTCAAGAATCTACTAGTCTGGGATACTATTTCTGAATCATAGAAAAAGCTCTGCATAAGTAGCACAATAAGCACCTGACTTTCGGGTATTATCACTGGGGTGTATTAACTATATTAAAGGCAGCAACAAGGTTCTATCAAGCAACAAGAATGTATAGTAACAGGTGGGTAGTGTCAACATATATAATCAAGGCTTCAGTGCTTGATCTCTCAAACTGCAGGTAGAAAACTTAGACCAGTGTAAGACTTGCACTTTATGTTCCATGACAGTATATGAAATGGACACAATGCATCAACACAGTCCTACTATCTCACAGAAATACTTGAATAACATGCAGAACAAGAAAAGCTGTGTGTCAAGAGGGAGAGCTACTAAGAAAGAAGTAATACAGACATTGTGGAAGGCTTCATAACAGAACTAGGCACAGGATGAGGTCATAAGTAATCTGGCACTAAAGAATCTGTCAGGAATCATTTAGTGCCTGAGCTGTAGCAGCTTGACACCTGTAACATCAGCTCTGCCGAAACCCTTGCTTGAGACATGGAAAGGTACAGCTTCCCCCATCTTCTTTCCTTTGATAAATTAAATGTTAACAAAACAAGATCTTTCATATATTGAAATTACCTAAAACAGTAAGAACACAGGCAGAGAACAAAATCACACATAGATTTTCTACTGCCAAAGTCATAGCCATAAGTTAGAGCAACTCCTCAGTAGTAATACTAATGCAACTGAAAGGAAAGATCATAAAAAGCCTAGCACGTGCTCTGTATTTCCCCATGAAATATAAATTGACATTCATAATTCTGACCAAAGTTCCAGGTAGCTGGAAAAAAAAAAACCTGAACAGGTTTAGAATACCTAAGATGACAAAAGAGTTCCTTGATTCACTGAAGTAAGGAAACAGAAGGAAAATCTTTTATCTCTATAGTAATAAAGAGCCCATCCAGTGAGGTTACTTCTAAATTAGGCTCCAATGTTGAATCAAATTATAAATATATTTTCAGACTTTGTGAATCCTCCTCCGTGAGGTCACCTACAGCTTGATGATCTAGGAAGGAGAATCAATCTGCCACATCTCTGCCTTTGTAGTTACCAGCTCTTGCTATGGCTGGAGGAGTAATGCACAGCACTGCTAATCAATTTCTCTCTTTTCTCCACATCAGAAATGCAATATTTTCAGGGGCTTAGGAGGAGTTTTATTTGCTTATTTATGTATGTATTTATGTGTCTTCTTTTGGTATGATGGGTTGTTTTTTTTTTGTTTGTTTTGCTTGATTTTTTGTTTTAATTGTTTCAGTTTTATTAAAAAACTGAAGTGTTGGAGAACACGAAAATACTGAAAGGCTCAATTCAATTGTTTTTCTCCTACTTAGGCCTTCCCATTAATATCTCATGCAAAAATATCCATTTCCTCTAACTGGGGGGAAGGGACGGGAGGAGGGGGAAGTGTCAGGAAAAAATAAAAGTGTGAACACTAAAATGCGAGCAGTAAGGTTTTTGAAGTTATAATGAATTGCTTAGGATTTCAAGGTGTTTCCTGTACAAGCTGAAACTTACACATGGCTGTCAAGCTCTTCTTGCCCTGATTTCACAGACAGTTCTTTCAGTACCTCTCCAGTCTTGATGGAAATTAGTGCAGTTTTCTTCTAGACACTTCTACAAAGAAGCTCTGTGTTACTTCTGGGTTCCTTCTACATAGCCAGAGTATCTGGCAGAATAGAGATCAACCCATTTCTCACCTCATTCTCATGACACATTGATTTAAAAGTATAGGGTGGTCAGCTAAAGATGGCCTTTGACCGCTTACTCTATCAGCTGCCTGCTGAAGAGGTTTACTTCACCAGTAGAACACCAAATGACTTGTCAAGAATTATTTTACTGTTGCATCTACATCAACAACAAGGGAATGTACAAAGTTAACCAGCATTACTATGACAGATACTTTTTCAGTGCAGTTGCTGTCCTTTACAAGTGAAAAAATATTTAAAGCACTTTTCAACTAGGAAAAATTCACTATCATAACAAAAAATTAAAACAGAATTCATGCCAGCTTTCCAACCTAAAGTGAATATCTAACTAGAAGTAAGTTTTTATAAGGGCTCCAGAAAGTATTGAGGTCTACTGCAAGAAGGGTGGTGGACAAGATTTTTTTTCTTAAATTTCGACTGGATGTTCAACACTGAAACATCAATGCAATATAGGTATTTTCAGGCATATCTGGAAATATAGATAGAAATGTCATATAGCTAAGCTATATTGGAGACTGAGAACAGAGATATCTGAAAACAAGTTAGCTGGAAAATACTGGCAAGAGCAGACACTGTTTCCTGACCTCATGTGCTCACAACAGTTCTGCAGTGCCTGGCAGTACCTAGAATTGCAATTATTGCTGGGAAGACACATTTTTGTTTTTGGGGAATATGATCCACACACTAATAGGTCAGCAATATCTCAGAGAGAAGCTAAAGAAAAAAAAACCCACCAGCTGCTGAGATATTATCAGCTGAGAAATAGAGACCCTCCTATGGCACTGAATAAGTTAGTATAGTTTCTGGAGGAAGAGAAATAGAAAAGATGTTGTCTGAAAGCCATCCAAGATAGACTTGAGCTCTGCTCCTAACACTATTATTACTAAGAAGTATTTGATGTTAACAGCAAGAAAATCAGATTAATAATGAAAACTTAATCAACAAAATGACTGTGTTTTGAGATTGGTAGAATGGAATCTTCTGAGAGATTCATCATTAGTGAGGAGACTATCCCTCTCAAGCATTGCCTGTTTTACCCAACTTGGACAAAATGTTTGCTCTGGGCTCCTAAAACATCTGTATGACATGTATTACTTCATTGGAAGTTACACCCTTAATATCAGGTAACAGTAGCATAAGATGCCTGGGAAAAAATGACACAATTTTCTTTCTGGGACAAATGCCCTTTACATCCTACATATATTTTTTCCGGCACACAAACACCTTGGTAGCAGTCTCAGCTTTGCTGGATACTTAACATCAGCTTTTTTTTTTCTTTTTCCTGTGGGATTTACATCTCAGAGCAATGGCAGAAATTGCATTAACAAAATGCACCAAAATGCTGCATTATTATTAGTTTCATGACAAGATACTTGATTTCCTTCTGGCTACCCACTTTTCCTCATCACTTGTCACTCCTCAAGCTACCCAGCTGGGTTTTTGGCCTTGGAAAGCATTTGTCTCCGACCAAAACAGGTAAGCTGAAACACTGAAGACTGATGAGTTTCAAACCTGAAAGATGCTGCCATAGCCATCATGGAGAGTAAGATTACTTATGAGAGATTTCTGAAGACATGATGGGAAGAAGGAATAACAGTTGGTCATGGAATGGTAGAACGTCATCTTGAAATCTATCATTAAATTACTTCTATTAGGAGTCAGCAAATGCATTAGTATCATTTCATCTCTCAAAGACCTATAGTAGAAGAAATTCCTTCTTTATGAAGAACAGCAAAATATTTGAAGTAAAAATCTTTATCCAGGCCCTGATCATTAATATCTGATAGGTTTTCATAGGAAAGGAGTAACTACTCAGTAAACATGGTGACTAAAACAAAAGCTGAGTAACGCTTCTTTTGCTTTGCAAATCCTGCTGTAATAAATGCTACCAAGCTACATATGTCCCCAAAGTTCTGTCTTACTTTACCTCTGTTAATAAAGATTGCATGTAGATTTAATCTTCTACTTTCTTGTTGATATTTTTGTCCTTCTGGGGAATAAAAATGTTAGGAGGCAATGGAAATGTCTCTTTTATAACACAACATATATCATGGCATAGCTGGTGAAGACTGTACCAGGAGTAAGATACAAAGTTGAATTGAAACAGGTTGGGTTTTTTTTCTTCTTTCACTCATTATATTCCTAAATATGTAACACTAAAAGAAGTCTAGCTTCACAGCTAAGAAATATTTAAACAACTCATGACACCCTGTGTTCAGTGGTTCCTGCTCCTTTGGCTATCTCTCTTGATGTAGATCGTGTTTGGGGTTTCAGATGCATTTGTATATATAGTCCTTAGGACTTCCAGTTCTTAGTTTTTGAAAGGTGAGATCCCAGTTTCTGAGTGAGAAATGTGAAAGGCGTAAGTAAGTACACAGGTGACCATCTGAGAAGTGTTGAGGACTACCAAACCAGGACTACTTGCAGACGTTCAGTATCTCAGAGATCTGTTACCCTCTTTCCTCACTTCCCTTCTCTTGATCAGAGTGCTGAACTCCCATATCCCACACTTTAGTTTGTCAGAAAGAAAAAAAAACACCACAAATCCAAATCAAAACAAACAACAAAAACCCCAAACAGAATTGCATATAGGCTGGGAAAATTCAGTGCCAAATGTAAGGTTTACCTTTTTGTTCTCTTTATATCAAATACATAAAAATTAGTGCTAGACTACTCCTTAATCGCAAGGACCTGCACAGAAGAAATTAGTCTTAATGAGAGAACCAAAACCCAGTGACAAAATCATTGCAATGGCAGCATAACGAACTTTCTGCCACTAGAAGGCAGCAAAGCTCAAATGTTAACCTACATTTATCTCCTGCGCCATAAAATAGGCAGAAAATACTACTAAAAAATGCAATAGTCTTTTTACTGGTGTGCATACTCAGTGGATGCTGATTTCTCCCATATTGTTGTCTCTCAGTTCAGATAGATAAGTGACTGTAGTGACTTCTTATTTAAATTTCTGAAACAGTGCTTGTCAGTGACAAAGAGACCCAGGAAGCTGAAAGAAACTAATAGTAATACGGTGCAGCGCACTGTTTCACAGAATAGCTGATGTAAGTATAAAATATAAATCAGATAGTAGGTTATCACTGATTTCACCACAGTTAACAGCTCTATCTACACACATAAATAACAAAAGTTTAATTCACAACCTTATGAGTGTCTTCTCACTCTCGTCTCTGAATTTAATCTTGTCTTAGGTGCAGGTAGTAGACTACTAAAATTTCCAAATGTAGAAGCCTACTTTTCCCATAGTGCCTGGGTTTTCTGAGCTCTGTGTTGGTAAAATAATCCTATTCCCTTTTGATATCAATGAAAGCCACTGCCAGTGATATTCCCAACTCAGACTTCAGCAGCTCTCTACAAGCTTCAACACAAGATGCAAAAGCCTCCAGCATGAGCCAAAGCTGGACACATGCTTACATTGAGTACTGCAAAAAACAAGCCTTAAGTCTAGGAACACAGTGTAAGAGTGATCATGAAAATTGTGGTGCACAGTCCTGCATAAAAAAGTCCTGGAAAGTCTTCTCCCTTGGCTACTGGTAAATGATAAGGGGTAAATTATGGAAGGATGGTAGATTCACAAACCAGCAATCTTAGGGAACTTAAGACCAAAATGTTGCATCCACAGAAGCCTCCAAGGGTTATTGTTTTCATTTTGTCATAAATTTCTAACAGAAATGTCTAAACATTAGCAAGTGTTCATTTAGGAAACATAACACTCCTAATCTGTGGCTGGCAGTGCTGAACGTTCATCCTTTCCAAAATACTGCTGTTTCTTTGAATCAAAAGTTTCACAGTATGGCACACCCAGGAATTGGAACTTGCAGCGCACTTCATGAAGTCAAGGAGAACTTGAGGTCCCTAACTTACTCTCCCATTCACCTATCCCTAGCACTGCCCTCAGTGGCCCTGATGGGCCTCAGCTGGCTGCAGCTCTGTACCTGCCCCCTTGCTACCCAGGAGGTCCAAAAACCCTTGCTGGCAGGTGACTGGACAGGCAGACAGGGCTTTGGCTAGGCACAGCACTGTGCTTGGGAGTGGAGTGAAGAGTAAGGGGAGACACGCACATTCACATGCACACCCTGAAAATATTTAGAAATTTTGGAACAAGGAAAAGTCAATAAAATACACTTGGACAGCAATCAATACGTAATAGAACTGATAAAATTATTCAGAATGCTCAATTTTTTAGAAGTTTACACTCTGTCTCTGCTTATGAAAAAGTTCAGAGCATCCTTTCCAGTCACACCTTTCATGGCTAAATCACTACAAAAACCTAAAGAATTTACACAAAAAAGTGGATTTATCTTTGTATCAATTCATTACGTTCTGTAAATTACAGTCTGAAGTTTGAATCACAAATTCTCCTGCTTGCCAGCAAATGAAAATTTGCTTTAATTCAACTTTGGTTTGAAAGCTTTGAAATGAGTTTTTAGTGCTTAAGTTCAAATTTGCCCTAACAATCCTTTAAAAAAAATCTTTTTGTCAACATACACATTGCAAATGAACCTAGAAATGAGGAAACATAGATGAGAAAGACCCTAGCTTGTGCTTTTTCCTTTCACCTAGAACATAAAGCATGCCTGACTCACCACTTGATAATTTGGACATGTCTGTGCACATGAATCTTAAAGGGAAACATTAAAATGCAGTGCAAAACTCCTTCTCTCTGAAGATTTTGAACAGGTTTTAAGTAAAATACTTTTTCTGTAGCAATACATTTCATTTCTACCAGACTTATTCATCTCAATTTGGCTCACGAAGCATGATCTGTAGTAATAATGATATACTGCAGAAATAGTAGGGATCACAAGGTGGAGTGAGAGAAATGCTGGTGAGGAACACGACCAGAGAAAACTGACAATTTCCCTGAGCTGGAAAATGAAAAGGTGGAAACATACAAATGCACTAAAGAAAGTTGCCCTGAGTACCAAATCCCTTAACTCCAGCTGTGTCAGCCATCCAGGGCTGTCAGAAGGAATTCAGAGATAAAAACACAGGGAGGCCAGTGTACCCTGCCCCTACTTTCACAAAGCTCTGCTGCATTTCAACTCTGCACTAGCTAGAAAGCAGATGGTAGAGCTTAATGACACCAAGAGCAGGCACTCCTGTTGCTGTTGTATACACCTTAAACATTGAGCCTGTCTTTTACAGCCAGGAGATTGCCTTCAGGCACTGCCATCCCCAGTTCGCTCTCTGGTCTGGAAACCACTTAGAAGAGATTTTGAAAAGAAAATTGGAGTCCTGGATTATACTCTGGTTATCTCTGCTAAAAAAGCCAAAATGCCCACACCATCTGTAAACAATTCCCAAAATTACTATCAGAATCTACTCACTAGTATGCAAGGGAAGAGGGGGGTAAATTGATTTTATAATACTATTTTTTTTACTGACTGCTGCCTTAAAATGTGTAGATCTACATAATTTGTCAACTGTCAGCAGTCTGCAATACAAAACTTAGTATTAAACATTTTACACTATCCTCAGAAATATTTTTTGTTGGATTTTAATCTACAATAGTTTATCTTTCTTTTCTTTGGTATTTTTTCTCATTTACATATTTTAGCTGAAGGATTTAAAACAACAGAAGGTAGAGAAGAAGAGAGTGTCTCAGATAGAAGAGCCAAGCCCATTAAAAGCGTCTTTCTGAGACATTTGTTTGATGCAGATCAGTGAGGGGTTGTCTGGACAGAAAATGTACCTCTCTTGAAGGAATTTCAATAGTCAGTTAAAATTACCCAAACAATGGGAAGCATGGGACAAACAGATAATTGTCCAGGAATTTCAGCATTTTCTGCCAGCAGTAATTGGAAGAATTATATTATCAGTATTTACAGTTCATCAGACAAAATATGTGCATGAGTCAAATGCTCACAGCTCCTTCTTCAAAGAATTGACATCACCTGTTTGCTGAATGATAAAACTATGCAGAAGTCAAAAGGTTAACTTTTTTTCATAACGGGCAAACTTTTCCTGCCAATTACAGCAGTAAGAATGAAAGTAAAATCACTGCCTCTTTAGAAGTTATGCCACATTTGTCATAGTGAAGCTCCTATGGTGGCTTTTTTTTTACTGACCCTTTCAGCACAGTTGATTCCATAACGAATCAAATTTCTAGAAATTCAGTCAGTTCTGCTATGTCTTGTAACTAAGGTATATTCAATGCCTGTGTGTTTTGCAAAATGAAAGTTCAAAACAGAGGCAATAGGGAAGAATTTTCTGTAGGCAAGCAAAGGGCAGCTGGAAGACATGGGGGAGGAGCCCTGAAATATTCCTGTTCATTTTGAGGATGGTTTCCTTGGCTACTTAAAAGAATGCAACAACATTTCTGGGCATATGCAAGCAGTGAAGTGCCACTCCTGTTAGGAAACAAGATCTTCCACCCGCTGAAAAAAATTATTATTCTTCTGACACTGAACAATGGAAATGCTGCTGCTCTTTTGAAACACCAAACTTTCCTAAAAGTTAAACCAGAGCACACTGTGTGGTAATCCACTTGCAGCACATAAAGATGTCTAGAGATGGTTGGTGTTCACAGGCTTCCTCAAAAGTATCTCACATTATTTGCAAACAAATACTCTCACTAAATGTGTGATGCACTTACTTTAAGTGCTCTGGATTGTTCTGTTTCCCAGTACAGTTCCCAGCAGTTACTTGATGAGGATTGAAACGAAGCTTGCAAATGTTCATTGTTCAGTTCCCTGGCAGCTGCCTTTTCCAGGCTATTCCGCCTTATTTTTACTCAGAACAGCTTACAGGAGGTATAGAGACACAACTGTTCAACAGATGGGAGAGATGGGGCATCATAGTATGAGGCTACAACCACACACATGTACCTTCTACTGGTTGCCAGCCACTCAGATGATGCAGCCATAGGTCCTGACTCCCAGACTTTACAAGCCCACCCCTACCTTGCCTAGCACATGTACTTTTAAGGCCCCAGTTGTCTGGCCACTTCTGAACAATATAATTAGGTTTGTAACTCCAGTATTCTGTGTCACTTCTACATCAGACACTTGCCTCTATACCTGCCCAGAAGTAAAGCCTATTTATGTTAAATGAGTGCATGGGAATTGTTTTATTAATTTTGCTTTGAAATATACTCAATGTACTCTACCCATGTCCACAAGGTAGAAAAGCAGTGCAACTTGCAGCCCAGACTCAGGGGTTTTGACTGACTTGGCTTTCATCATTGATAAATAAACTTAGCTGAGTCTATGCAGATGTCATATTTGTCTCACCACTAACTTATATATAAAAGAGTTATGTATCAGGAATACATATACCCAGGATTAAGCCTTTTAGAAGTTGTGTAGAGAACAACAGTAACCTCTGCAACACAAGATGATACACAAATATTCCAGATACCAGCACTTAGGTAGCAAAAATATCTCTGTGGAAAGGAATTTCAAGCATAAATGAGCCCACCATCTCGCAGCGTGAAGCATGCACTAATTTTGCCTGTTCTGGTTCTGTAGTTTGAGCAATGAGAGGAGAGGGAGAAACACTTACTGGAAGAAAACAGAACTAAAACTACAGGGAAAATCTGCTCCTGTCTAGCACATGGACATTTCCTTTTTTCAAAATCTACTCGGTGGTTCAACACTGGAACAAGTGGTTCATGAACTAGGCCCAAGCTAGCAAAGACACTTGGAGCCTACTTTTCTCAGATGCCTCCTCTTGGCATTCCCCTCAAGACAGCCTGATGTGCAAGCCTCTTTGGATATTATTGTTGTGAGTCAGGCAGGCAGGCAGTGCGTGTCATTCAGTGCACCAGCTGTCATTGCACAGTGGCATTTGTTCCACTGAACAATAAATTAAATATCCCCCAAGTGCTTGCCAGAGTCTGGTTTGAGGTTTACTGTCTCTTAACAGGTATTACTCCACATAGCACATGAAGTAAGCCAGGATTGGTGATGCAGACACAAGGATTCTCACTTGATTCACTTATGAAATGCAAGTTTCCCTTTTTTTCCCCTTTTAGTAACATATGTAAAAGACTTTTTAGGTAAGGATGAGCTTGAAGGAAGGTGGACAGAGAGATGCAGAAGGTGGACAGAGAGATGCAGATAAAAGGCAGTTCTGTTAACAGCTCTGCACTGTCTGTACTTCCTTGGACCGCATTAAGAAAACAGACATATTTAGTGGGATAGGAAATAGAGGCATATATTTGCATTATCCTTTAGTTTATAGGGAAAACTACTTTCTTGCATCAAAGGCTCTCTCTTTACAACATCCCCGTATTTGAGAATCCTAAAGTTTTAAGAGGAAGTATGACAGTATA
>JAWWLZ010000094.1:30788102-30819883 GCA_035041345.1 Poliocrania exsul
CTCCTTCTTAAGCCACTTGCCACTGCTACAAGCTGCCAAATCCAAATTACACTTTTCCTGAATGCCTGAACTTGGACACTGAGCAAATCTGCCACTTGCTGGAGCTCCTGACCCTGTGGCTATTGAGAAAGCTGCCCAGAGTAACGGCCCTCCAGCTCCTCTCTGCTGCTGGATCTATGTGTCAGCATCCCACTGCCCTTCACAGCTGGCTAGTGTGTTCTCTAGTAACCTCACATGGGTCTCCCTGCTGCAGTCACAACTCTGCTCAGCATAATGCCATTGGCAAAAGACAGTTTTTAAGAGCTTCAAGTTTTCTCAAAAGTCTTAGGGATTTTCTAAGAATTGTATACTTTCCCTTCACAGTGTTTATGGGACTTGACTACTTGCCCTAATTTCTGCAGGTCTGAATTTGAATTATTTTTAATGCTGTGAACAAGGTAGAATTGTCAGCCAATTACATTTCTGTCATAGAAATCCAAGTGGGAAACCAAAGTGCTCACTTTTTCCCTTATCACTGTGAATATTATGCTTTGATAAATGTCAAGACTGGAAAATTGAGTGCTACATGAGGCTTTTATATAAAACTTGCTTTAAGAACTACTGACTTCTAATATATGCTAAAATCTTATTCTTTAACTATTGTATGCAGAATTTCATTAAGCAAACACAGTAAATGTAATTCTAATACTGTGCAAACAAAGAGCTCCATCTTGTGCAGTACAGTCAACAGTCCCACTGCTTACTGGACTGCACTCTTAAGTAACAAGTAAGTCAACAACACCTCTTTAGAGACATTTTTGCTGAAGATTTCTCACAGTCACATACAGCTAGATGTTCATCCTGTTAGAAGAGCAAATCCTACTTCTTTTATTTTCTCACTCTGTCTATGAACAAGCCACTGTTCTCACAAGTAACAGGATGGCAGGATATCATGTCAGCATTTTAAAAATTTTATATATTTAAAAAGAAAATGCTTAAAAAGTTATTTGAAGGTGTTCATACAAAAATCATAATTAATACATATGTGGAGTGCAAATGGAAAGGGTATTATAGTACTCAGGCTCCTTTTTCAGGTAACCACAAATTTATCTTTACATAATATTCATGAATTGCAATCTCACTGTGAATGGAGATCCTCAAAATATCTAAAGAGCTGTCCTTTCAGCAGCTAGTCTGCATTACACAGGAAGCATTCTGCTGGGTGATCCTTAAAAGTGTTTGAGGTGGTGTTGAGATAAATATCTAAACTTTCTGTAATTCTTTGAAACCTCTGCAGTCTTCTTGAGATTATAAATCTAGGAAGCAAAGTAACTATGCCTTTTTTTGGTTTTATTGTTGCTGTTTCTTCCTGCTTCAGGCTGGACCAGAATGCCCTTGAAAAGAACAATTATCTCAGACAGGCTTGCCAAGTTTTCTGTTTTTCCCAGAAGCTTGCTGCTTTTCACCCCTTTATATAGACCTTCTGGAAATCCCATCCAAAGTTATTACTTCTAATGACGGGCTTTACAGTTAGCATGGGAGAGTGGATGCAGCTGTGATTTCACACATCATCAGATAACCACTTCTGCACTCTGGTAAACAGTAATACCTCACAACAACAGTCCAAGAGTTGCTACCAGGTTCAAACTGAACAAATTAATAAGAAAAACCCCTTTTCATTTAATGCATGTGAACCTGATTATGATTCTGCATATACTACGCTTTTCTAAGCAAGCTTTATTGTTTGAATGTTTACTTAATAGTTTTGAGTCCTGTGTCTCTGTAAGCAAGTTCTATACAGATTATTGATAAAATAGGAAAATAGGAAAATTGACTTTTCCTCCATATGAAGGTAAACAATTCCAAGACAGGGAAGACAAAGGGTAACACAACGGCAACACAGAACATGTGATGACGAAGTCCTTCTGCTTTCAAATAAATGATTAAATAAGCATCGTCTCATCTCAATGTTCCTTTCATTCCCCACCACAGACAACGCAAAATTGGGAGAAGACAATTGCCAGGGGTTTTTTAGTACTTCTTTTTCATATCAAGTGACACTCTTAGTCAAGCTAGTGTTAATGTTTCACTTTTGGTCACCCTGGGAAAGCCAATGCCCTGAAATATTCATGTTGTCTATTTGCTTTTTAACTAGTGCTTGGCTGAGGCTGAGAAACCTAAATATGTGTAGATAAAACACTGTCTTTCTGTGTTTCTATAAGTGCTGAGAACACTATGTGTCATACTGAAAATCAATGAGTTTTGATCTGACTGTTGACAAGCCTTTGAAGAAATCAGAACACCGCTTTCCTCAACCTACCATATTCTCTCTGAGTGCAAGGACTATGCTTGTAGTGAGGTTTGTGGAAAAATCTGAGGTAGTGCTCTAGGCACTTTGTTTTCTTTGGTTGAGTAATTAATATTAGACTCACTCTAGTTCAACTAAATTGCTGATTTAGCTAAATTCTTGATTCTTACTTGAGAATTTACTGCCCTTACTATCATCACATCCATACTCAACATTGTAGCATCAATGGAAACTGCTGTGAGTTCATGTCTTCTGATGTTCACCTCTGTGCCATTTAGTCTTACTCATAATGGTAAGAAGGACCAAAATCAGACCATTCTGCTGTAGCCTAGAGAGCAGCAGCCAAAAAAATCCTGATATAGATATGGCCTGTCAAGGAGGCCTTCAGGAGTAAACTTTCCCAAACAATCAATTATGAATATGTATGCTGGGTTGTGGGTGCGCAACCAAGTGTAGTTTAGTTGATGATTTAATAATTGACCAGACTGGGTGCAATATAATTGCTTCAATATCTCTCTGCAAAATCAAGGCGAAAATGCTCTGATTCATAGCTGTTGTGTGCATGATAATGGCAACAAGCCATTGAGCCACAAACACTTGGTTTTATCAGTTGCCTGCATCCTACTGCTCTGAGACTGCACAGAGCAACAGTGAGACAGGAATTTGCTGTGTACTAGTTGGTTACTCTGTGCTGCTTCCCAGCTGCATATATACAGTGGCTACAGTGCCTGAAATTTTCAAAGAGGAGAGAAATAGATCACACAAAGACATATCTACACTACCATAATAATATCTGTGAGTGGTAAATCTCTAAAAGAGTTCACAGTTTAGTATAACTACACTGCTTCACTTAAGAAAGGCTTCATACACTAAATTAGTAACAATCTGTTGCTTGGAAAGTAGGGTAGATAAATATCATGTGCATCTGAACAATTTGGGAAAAAAAGCCACCATGGTCACAGCTGATATTAAGCAACAACCATACATAGTGTCTCAGTGAGATGCATATAGGTAATACTAATTCTTTTCTTGCTTTATGAGCAAAGCATATCAAGCACACATATTTAGATCTCTCCTCCAGTCATGTTATTTTCCTTATGTTTTGATTGTGGATAAGAATGGCCAGACTCCTATTGTTTTCATTTGTACTGTGTATCTTCCTCTGTTCATTCCACATAGTGCAAAAGTAAAGTGTCAAATTTTAATAATGTTCATTTGTACCTAACTTCCCCAGAAACTGCAAAGCTTTTGTTCAAGATTAGTCTGTCACTAATGTACAGGAAATTGTACTGGAATATGGGCCTTACACAGGCATAAAACCAGGTAGTTTGGGGGAGTGTGACTTTGAAAGGATTCAATATAATCCTTTTTCCGGAAAATAAGCTGAACATGAAACTATATGTAGGCTTCAACCACCCTCTTTCTATCTCTTTGGAGTTTGTTCCTCCTCACTTAATCTTGTACTGATTCTGCCTTCCCCAGGTGGAAAGACTACATTTTTATCCAGTCATACCTTCAGGCTTACAAATGGGAATATTTATTCTGTATGTTCATATCCATTTAATATTTGTACAGGATAATAACACTTGTTCTCTGAACAAATATTTTTAAATCTATGAGAGTACAATCCTAGAAATTAAATTCCCATGAATGAGGACGGGTGGACAGACAGGTAGGTAGTTACTCCAGAGGAGGCCTATCCTCAGTGTTAATGGATATCCACTCTTTTCCAGAAAACAACCCACACACAATAATAGTTTGCTGTCTCACCTGCCTTTGCTTAGCAAGACCAACACAAATTCAGGTGAGAAGGAACTGCTACTTTTAAGTATATAGACTTTAACTCTGAGTTAACTCTTACCAGCAACCCAGCTGCAGGTTTGAGAGACTCAGCTTCAGGGAAAAAAAATCATCCATCTCATTTCTACATTTAGGCCTGCATGCAGGAGTTTAATCTTCTCCATTGTTCTGTGCTGCAATGTTCCCCTTTGCACATATGTTATAATTGTGTTTTTGCTGAAGACCCATCTGAGTCTGGTGAAATTATCAGGGACCATTACCACATCTTGATAGCTGCCTGCATAGTGTGGTGGCTATAGAGATTGAATTATCCATCCATCCTAGAAACAGTCTGGCTGGGAGAGACCAAGAAGCAGTAGCAAACATGCAACAGCATAAAGTGTATCAGCCTCTTGTGTATCGTCTAGGGTGCACCAAGGTACTCCAGTCCACTCAGTTCAGGGATTTTCAAGTATATTTAATGTACATCCAGATGAACACAGAATTAAAAAATATTATGAAGATATGCCCATTAAAACTTTACTTGAAGAGCTGACATTTTTTCTGAAAAGAATTTAAAGTCTACCATTCAAAATAAAGTGTCTTATAAAGAATTCTGAAGTTTTATCACAAAATATGCTGTATACTAATTGGAATTTTGCTGTTTGAATATCAACCAAATATGTCAAAGTCTTATTTTTCCTGAAATGTATTTTTTCTCTTTTTGAGTATATCTGAACATTTGATGTTTTTATATATTTTGCAAATACTGCTTCTGTGGTTAAGGCACGTATTCATGTACTCCCTTGGCATACTGAACAGTTTCCAAATGAATCACTTTCCTCCTTTTGCTTTGAGACATCAAAAAATACTATGACAGCAACAGAAAGGTGACAAATTTAATTTCTCCTTTATGTTCACAACTGCATAGTAAGTCATAGTACAGTTAGTCACCATAGTAGGGAACTGGCAAGGATGTCAGGATTTATGCATTTACTACCTCTTTTTCATTGAAATTCATATCCTCTGAATATCACTTCACTGTCTTTTCAAAGGAATTCATTCATTTTTTAATTACTTCCATCACTTCCTCTTTACACCTTGACAAAACTACTTAGCACTGATAAATTATGTTTAGCAAGGATTACATAGGCCCAGATTTAAAAGAGGAAGGGCTTGCAACTAACCATGCTGTTGTGTTGTTTAATTTCATGTTTCTTCAAAAGATCCTTTTAAGCAGCATCCTTACTATAAATATCCACAAAATAGTCATTAAAAGATTTCAGTCTGGCAGGAAAGGATATCTGTCAATTTTTTATTTTTTTTTTTAATTTTATTTCTCTCTCTCTGCTAGACAAGTAGGTGGGAAATTTCATTTGGAAAAGAAGGCTTACCTTGTCTAAAGTGATATTATCCCCTAAAGTGACCTTGTTTATTTGAATCACAAAAGTAACAGGAACAAGTAGTTATGCTAACTTCAAAACAGGCCACTACATAAAGAATTTATTCCCTAAATTTTGCAAAAGGTAACAAGGAAGTGAGGCTTATCATTGGATGAACCACAGTGAAATTCTGATAAACCATGTTCCCACAGGGTCTGCGTCCACACAAGCCATTGCCAGTCTTGCAGTGTTTTCCAAACTTTTGCAAAAGTGATTTTAAAGACAGGAATAAGTGGAAATGTAGGTAAAACCTCCATCATCAGCTATAGTTTTTCTTATTTTTGCATCAGTCAAAGAGAAAGGAAGGGAAGATAATTGTGTACCAGTCTCTCTGACATGATTGTATTGATGCCTGCTCATTTCATTCCTGCAAGGGTTTTCTTTTGTTCCAGTGACAACTGATGAAAGGTTGCAGCAATGAACAAATAGCTGGGCTTCTTCAGTGAGAAACCAAGTCTCATTCCAGTCTGAGGGCTTCTCTCAAGTTCAACATCATGCAGTACAGTTTTCATGTTAGAAAAATCTCTCTAGAAACTCAACTTTACCCTGCCTCTCCACTGTTTCACTTGGGAGCTCAGGCACAGTCATCAGTCAGACCAAACACTACACTAGATGTTTTCCAACTGACTATGAAAAGTCTAGTATGGTAAGTTAATTTCAAAATTAAGTACTTCAGATTGCCTTTTGGATGCTTTTGAAAGTAAATACATTCCTATCTAGATTTATTGATTTCATGATAAGTGATGTTCTGGTTGTTAATAAATAGTCCTCTCTTTTCTGGCTTTACAGATAAGCTTCAGAAGTATATAGGTAGGGTAAACAAGTAAGCATATAGACACAGGTATATCCAATGACTGAACTATTGCAGCTGATGTACACAGTTCATGTCTTAAGATCCTACTTGTAAGACAGTGATTTCCACAAGAATATTGTATGAATCCATAGTCCTACTATTTCTTTTAAAATTAACAATACATTATTAGAGAAAAAAAACTGGGAGGTTTTGGTTTCTAAGGGGGATCATGGCTAGAAATTCTTTCTCTGAAAACATAATAGAGATTTTCATCTTTAAATGGTTTTTAAATCAATTTCAATGAAATTGGAGGACAAGGACAGGAAGAAAATCATACCACTATGAATGAGAGTTCAAAAAGTACTTGTCAGAAATATGAATTTAAAGATAAGCCAGGGAAGAGGAAGGAACAACATTACTTCAGTTCGGGTCCTAGCTTTCATTAGCGCTAAAGTTAGTTTCAACTCTTCACAGACAGCATCAGCAACCTTCTTTATATTGCCTAAACGCTATGGCATTGAAGACACTCAAATATCATGCTAAACCCCTGCTTTTTGAGTATACATAATTCCTGAAAATATTTACCCATTGATGTTCTAGATGTGTACAAATGACAGGGAACAAGCACTCCTCACCTAACTGTCAGATTCCATAAAGGGCAACCTCCACTAACGAGAATTAACATAGTTTCATGTTTGACAACTCACCACATTTGCAATGACAGATTTCATAGCCAGCAATGAGTTATCCAAAAATACAAGCAAAAATCAGTTGTTTAGGAATTTTTTAAGACTTTATAGACATTTTTACACATTTAAATTTAAATTTAGTGCCTCATTTTACATGCTTTGAAGCAAGATTTTCCTCCAGGAATGCAGAACTCAGTCCTAAAAGGGGCAAATTCTGTGATGCTCAGTACTGAAAGTCACTTCTTGTGATAAGTGTATGGATGTATTAATTCAGAGAAAGAGGTCTAAAATGCTGCCGCATTTTTCTTGGTCTGCTCCAATTGCGATTTAAAGCAGGGTAAGTGCAGTCCTGTACGGAGCATGGAATTTGTAGTGGGCTCCACAGGAGGACATTTACCCACTGCTGTGCTGTGAAGTCATCTGGACCTGAAACTCCCAGGCTTCAATGGATGTTCAGGCATTTTTTGAAGTCCAGGCTACTGAAGAAAGGACCCAGATCATTCCTGGGAAGGTAGGTGGGCATGAAAATTGCAGCAGATCCAAACTCACTCAAGGGAAAAGGTCTATAGTGAAGAACAGGAGTATTGCTGGTCACCCACCTGAGTTCCTGACTCAAATGCCTAGAAAGAAGCTGGAACAGTGTTCCCTACAACCCATTTCTCACATAAATAAAGGCAGTACACTATTGCTGTTTTTGCTACTTCTACTTACAAACATATATCAAAATAACAGTGAGGATCAATAGGTAAAGTGTAAGAAAAAAAGTATGTTTTGAAAACTCTTTCAAGCAATATAACGTGAACTTAGTATTTTTATTCTGGAAGAATTAAGCTAGACACAAATTATTTCCACAAACAGGATGCTAAGTATGTGTTACTTTAGTCTTCCTCACTGCAAGAGAAGCTAAATGTCTTAAACAAATGATAGCACAGCATGTGGTTGTATAGCCTTAGGGACACAGATATGCTGCTGACATAAAAGCCCCAGAGACCTGGGAATGCATCAGGAATGCATAAGGACCAGGGCCATTTCTGAGGCCTTGTCAATGTGGCAAGAGGCTGATAGCAGTTGACTGTGGAAGAGAATTGCAAAATCATCCTCCCAAACCAAAGCCTGAAAAATGTGTGATTTTTGAGTATGGTAAACAGTGATCTTGGTGAGACTGATCATCCAGGATGGGAGCAGATGGCACTGGGGAATCCTGGCAGAGACAAGATCACATGCTAATGAGTCTTTTAAAGACAAGAAGGGATCTGGGAATGGGCAGATGGAGCAGTGTAATGGGTGGGAATAATATGGAAAAAGAGGGCTTCATTTTAATTACTAATTTTTTAATTGAGAGTATTACAAACATGAATCAGGTGGAACTGGGCAGTTGTGAAAGGACATCTGGAACAGTATAAAGGATGGCAGAGATTTGGGAATCAAAACAGGGGCACTGCTTGACAGCACCACATCATATCTCCCCAGGCCTGAAAGCCAGCTGGAGACTTCTCTCCTTTCCCACAAAGACACTTTGTTTATCCTCTGGGTGAGTATCCAAGACCAAGTGTAGATATTGCCACTCAGACAGTGCTTCTCTTCTGGAGTAAGTCAGTGCCATACTCCGTACAGATGCGACGCACATGGCTTTTGTGCACTGTAGCTGCTGTGAAAAATACAGGAGAAAATGAGAAATTAAGATTGTGTTCTCTTCATAAATTTCAACTACTCATGTTATTCAAATACTGCATTCCATATGTTATTTGAACATCTGTATATTTTTTTAACACTTTGTTTAATAATTGGTAGAAATAATATGTCATTATTTATGTAGTGCCTTTACATCCCTGTTTATTTAGCATTTCAAGCATTTTCAATCAAATATAGTGATCTGATGTGTCAGCCACAGTCAGAGAAATTAAAACTGAAACTTGTCAGGTACGTACAAACCCCAAAGGTTTATTTTACTTAGGACTAGAGAAAAACCTCTTAAAGGATAAAAAGTTAACTGGGTCAAGATATGCTGACTACCATGGTCAAAAAAAAGCTTTAAGGTAATCTTTCATGAGTTCTTAATTGAAATGTGAATGGCTCTAAAAATAAAAAAGCTTGTTAATATAGAGTATTTCTGCAGTTACACCTTTTTGCTCATTTTAAGTGTGTAAAATAATCACATTATAAATATAGCCAGTAACAGAATATTTTTTCTTAACCATATTATATTTCTTGGTGCCATAGTACATTTAAAATCAGAATAAGGTGATATTTAGAACATTTTTTAATGATTTCCATGAAGCAATGTGTATGCAGAGACTTCAGGACTCTGAAGTCAGCAGCAGTCATGCTTTTTTTGCTGGGTACTATGCACAGGCTGGTATATGTATAGATTTTTGTAGAGGTATATAGATATATACATACAGAAAGTGAGAGTCAACAGTTACTGTTGCCTTCTGAAGAGAATCATTCAAGACCACTTAACTTGACATTTTAACATGAGCAATTCCTTTCAGACAACAATGCTGATCCTTTAAATATCATTAGATGCATAACAGTATATTTTGGTGAGAGATCACGCCTGTGGTTGATGCTATTGCCTTTAGCAGTAATGTATCTTCTCTTCATTTGAAAATATTTGTGTTTATAACCCATGCAGTGAGAAGTAGCAATTCAGTGCTCCAAGGTAATACAAAGTTTGTGTCCTCAACTGAAATTCCTTCATAAAATATTTAAGCATTTAGGATGGGTAAATTCTTGGTCTCACTAGGACAGATTTGCAAATTACTCTAGTGAGGTCAAGATGTGCTCAGAGCCTACCATCTGAACTGTGTGGTCAAATGGATGCAGTAAATTTTCTGTTCTTCAATTTTGAGTAAGTGTTTACATTTTATGGTTTTATCACTTTCCAAGCTAGGGATGTTACAAGAAGTACTGAAATAAGAAAAAGTGAGGAGCACAGAGAAGGTTTCTGACCAGTTTTCTCTGGATTATGCAGTATATTTTATGAAAGAGAGAGTGGAAGCAATGGTTTCTACTAATTCCTGTTTCACCTTGACCACTGAAGCATTAATTTTGGACGAACAGACACAAAGGAGCTCATGTGCCTCTAATCAGTTCTAGCTGATTATGCTATCCTGCCTGCACCCTTTGCCTTACGCAAACATGTAATACGTGGCTGTTGGTTCAACAGGATTGATGCCTAGCTAGCATATCTGGCTTAACTTCAGTTTTCAGAAGGGGCCATAAAAATAAAAATGGCAGTCATAAGAGCATTGCATGAGATTCAAGTGAACCAGCTTTTCAGTCCTGATACTACAGGATGGATCACCTACTGTAATGGAAGTCATGTTTTCATTCAAGTTCTTCACAAATTACCCATACTATTTATGAATCTATTTATTTGTCTAGAGTCAGTTACTTTAAACAAAAATGTAAATATATTTACAGTTGTCTTAGTTTGGCAGCAAGGACCAGTTTATCACTGTGTGGGTGAGACCAAAGCTGTGTATTCTAAAACCTTCTATGCCATTTCTCATGAACTGTTAACAATGGACCATTTGCAGCAGCTGCCCAGGGCACACCTGATCCCTCAGGCTGAAAGCTGGGTGTTAAAAAATGCCTGTGAGATAGGAGCTGTGATAACTCCCCTCCAGGGAGTTATTAGCATCTCCACACCCAGTCTGAGAGGGTGTGTCTGCTAATGGGCCAGCAACGATTCCAAAAATATCCCATGACTCACAGAGTTAGAGCACCCATTGTGGAAGTCCCTGCCCTGGGGGAGGTACTGGGCGGTCCCACCTAAACCAGAGAGTGTATAATCTTGGTATTTGGGGACTTCTGGAACCACTCGGCGGATCCAGAGGAGGACTAGAACCTCGACAGCAGGAGGCCACCACTCTCGACCAGATTGCAACTGTCATCTGCACCAACAGGTTTTTCACCTCCTTTTACTTTGGACTCGGGGAATCAGGGAACTGTGCTAGCCAGTTTCTTAGCACAGGGGCTAACAAATCCCCTTATATTTGTGCCCCGGGGTGCGGGGATATTCTTCTGGGTTTTGTGGGTTAAAACCAATTTCCCTTTGTGCCATAGCATTTATTGTAATATTTTTATTAAATTGTAACTCTGACTTAAAATCTTTCTCGTGTTGGGTTCATTTCTCCTGCTGGTTTACCTTTAAACCAGCACAACAGTATAAAAATAAAATAAATGCTTCCTTTCTCCAGGTTACTCTTCATCAAAATGTTTTTTAAAAAAATCCTTGTTTAAAAAAAATTATAAAATAAGGCACATCAGACACTATATGCTTACAGCAGCAACAGCTCTACTAATAAAATTCCTAAGTGGTGTTTATCTGACATGTTCCTGAAAGACCTACAATGGTAAAGATTTCATATAACTCATATTGTAACATTCCACTAACAAGCTTTTCTTCTAACCTAGATATCCATTGTGTGTTTCAAGCTTGACATCAGTCTCCTCTCCAAACTCAACTGCCTCAAGTGTCATTCATGTTCTGGTTTCCATATTTTTTAGATGATCCATGTTTCTCTCTATTAGGTTCCTGTATAAGTCTATGCATTTCTTGAATTCAGACTGCAAAACTAGACAGCAGGCTTGTCAGAACCTCACAAATTGCAGTTCTGGAAAAGCTACTGGATGAATGCCCCATTCTGGCATTAAAATCACAGATGGAAGTCTTAACAGTAGCAGAGCCAACACATATCTCTGAAATCCCACTTCCTTTCATTTTGCTGTTATTTTCTCTCCCCAGAATCTCCATTTCAGTTACAATTGCTCAAGTAATTCTGCACTTACCTGCAGTTCTAAGCAGATCATAAGTCTCTAGCTTGCTTTTGGGATATTATGTGAGACCGTGTCAAAACACGTACTTAAACCTGCCACTGCTATTGGTTCCCAAAAGTGCACAACTCCAGTTACAAGTCATTTTCATGCTGTCTATTATTTATGACTTAGCTACGTTGTAGGTATTCCTGCACTATCATTTCTTTTCAGAAAAAGAAAAGAAAGAAAACAAAACTTCTCTGGAATCCTGATCTTCGGTTCTTAAAAAATGTTCTCAAATTCCCTCCTTCAGTTGATAGTATTAAACATGAAAAATGTGCAAGAAAATCAGTAGAGAGGTTATGGAAAACATAAAAAATCCTACGTTTAGCACTGTTATATTCTTCAGCAATAAGGAATGTTCATAAGCGTTGCTGAGGATTAATTTCTTCAAATAAGTCTTGTTATTTTTGTTTTTATTACAAACAACACCCCTTTTTTTCAGACACCAATCAAGTTTACTTTTGCAATTACACAGCTGCCAGTATAGTCCTCCTTTTGTAAGAAGACTTTTTTAGAATTGGATTTTATATAAAGTTGTTTTGAGTTTTGGTATGGGGTTTTTTATTTGTTGGGTTTTGTATGTTTTGGTTTTAGTTTGTTTTGGTTTGGTGTTTTGGTTTGTTTGTTTCTTTTGCCAGGTAATAGTTTTGTTTATTTTAAGCCAAATTTACTTCAATAAGCAAAGAAAGACATCATCCATATGAATTAAGGACCACCTCAGATAAGTTACAAGGATAAATAAGACTAACTTTTATTCATAGGAAACAGCAAAATACTCAGAGAAGCTACAGCAAGTAAATAGTGTCTTTGGACTGCTTTTACTAAAAATTCTTTCTCTAAAAGGGTGATAATATAAGGACTATCCACATCCCATCTAGGTCAAGGGTTTTCTCAGTCAAGGCACACATCCCAAGTGAAGCAATAAATTGGAAATTCAATAATGCTCTTTTTGACACAATTGAGCCAATGCTACCCTGACCAAATGCCAGTGTTCCACGCACTCTGCATTTTGGGGCAAAAAATATTCCAATCTCAGCAGCACTAAACAAAAATTCATTAGAAATTCAATGCCTACCTAGACAAAACGAAAAGTTACCTTTTACAGATGAAAAGCAAAAATGTATAGATAAAAAAGAAACATGTGGGAGTGATTTCTTTTGATTACATTTCACTGGAGTAAATTATTTTGTACTTCACTGCTCTCGGCCACTTACTTTCTGCATGAGGATAGATTTACATTGATGTCATTAATGTATTTGGCATCAAGTACTGAATTCTACTTGCTAATTCACATTATTAATGGTCATTGTCTTTACCTGTTGAAGACAAACATGCTACTTTAAGACCATCTCAAATGGCAAAATGCATGAAAAAACTGAATTGAGAAACTGTCTTATATGACCTATTTTTAAATACTGTGTAAACTTAGTGAAATCAAATGCATGAAACTGGTGACTGCAAGTAAGATTTTAGAAAGCAAAGAGGTTTTGACATTCCCAGTTGCCTCTCTTAAATCATTTCCCTATGATGGTTATGAAAGCATAAGTAATACATGACTGAAAGAATCCTTTGGAAACTTCCCAAAGTGTGAAAACTCTTCCTTCTTTTAAGTTTAATTGTAATACTTCTAAGTTAATCAAAGAACATTAACATCAGAACAGGTACCTTGAAATGTCATAGCAAAGCGTCACTTTCAGAAATCCAGGGTGTAATGTGCAAAGCCAAAGCTATATTCATGAATTTGACTCACCTCTCAGCTGCACTCATGCCAGCTTCAACAGGAATTCCTCTCCATGTTAATGGGACTATTACTATGACTTATCATATAACTTGTGCTAAGGAGTAAATTGTTCCACAGTGTGTTAAGCAATTACACTAGGAGGACAGTCAGTTTCTACAGCCCAGAAAACAATGCAGGTCTTTACTTACAGCAAACCAGAGGAAGTCATCTGTATAGATAAACATGTATAGGAGATATTCTAAGCAGGGAAATAAAAGCTTGTCCTGAGCCTTCCTAAACCAAGTGAAAGAGAAGATATATAGCTACTCAACTCAAAAAAAAGAAAACACCTACAAACCAGTCAAGTGTTACCACTGCACAAGTAGTATCTCTCACACCAAGCAGAGAATGGTCCCAAGGCACAGGCCGAAGGAGGCTTTCCCCCTCCACCTCCTTGTCAGAATCCATCTTAACACACACCATGGCCTTTTTGGGGTCACAAGTTTGTGAAGTGCTAAATTCCTGCTACTCTAACGTGGCTTTGACACTGCCAAGCTGTTGATATGCAATACCTCCTCTGGTACAATATCCAGTCAGCACGGCACCATCCTTATCGCTGCTTGTTTACTATAACTCTAGGACAGTGTTTAGCTGGTTGCAAACACTTGTTTTCATAAAACATTGGACAGGTATTTCTACCTCTGTGTATTTTTTCCTTTCTTAGTTCTTGCAAGTAAATTTTTCTTCCCTGAAAATTCAGTTTATGAGTGACTCAGAAGTTTTCTTACTTGATGTTTCAGAGTCAGTAGTGTCAATTTCCCATTTTTGGTATTTTGTCTCTCATCAGACTTCAAGATAGGTGATAATTTAAAGTTTATGTCTGCATGAAAAGATCCCTGAAATATATTACCTGGCCTGAATAAACTCATTCTCAGATACATGGAGAGAAATGTCACTTCTGAAAATGCTACACAGAGGGTTGCATGAAAATGTGGCAACATGACTTTAATTTTAGTACCAAAGATGACTCTATTGCATTACTAGTGCCCAGATATATCTCACTGACAAGCAATTACAGCACATATAATCATATATCTGACTAAGGAGATTGTAATTTATAAAACAATATTGACACTATGACTTTAATGTTTCTTGAAGTCCTCCGGTTTTGCTGTCAAGACTCAAATACTCCTGAAATGTCTGTGGTATGATTTTCTATGCTTTGCCTGAGCATAAGAAGAAGAATTTTAAGATGGCTTTTTGGCACAGATTCAAGATAAAAGCATGTTTCTTTTATGCAGTATCCTAATTCCCCAAATGATTAACAAATCACACTTCTGATTCTTCTGATGCTTGGAATATCTTTCCAAAGATGTGATCATAACATTTTTTATACTCTTAGGAAATAACAAAGGAATTAAATCTAGTGAAAACTGCTGTATTAGATTCTTTTGCTTACAGCAAAAATGTACTTGCTTCATTGTAATTCTGGATGTCTTGAATAATGTAATCATGGCAATACATCAGAGAATAAGACAAGAATTTCCTAATGATACTAATAGTATCATGTAAAACTTGTAGTTTTATTTTCAGTCATTGTAATAAAGGGAATCATACATAATACACAAAGATTTTTACTATAAAAAACCAGCATGACTTCAGATCTAGCTAAGTATAAACTTTAAAGAGGAAAACTATTTTAAAACTCTGCATATATGTAGATACTAAAGCTGGGTTTTTTCCCCTGTAAGCTCCCCTTGGAAAGTATTAAATAGAGTCAAACATGTGCAAACCTTAAATTTAGCTCATCAGCTATCACAACAGCTGAACCACTCCACAGAGTGGCAGGTGCCATAGATGGTATACACATTTCAGTGCTCAGAGCTACGCCTGTGGAGAGCATATACTGTACATTCCAGACTCATGATGACACAGTTGTATCCTAGGATAAGCATTTCTGCACTGCGGATGTCCCTCATGTGCCAGGACTGCTGATGCAGTCTACCAGCCTGTTCAGACCCGGCATCGTCACCAGTGGGAATGCAAGATGGGACAAAATGTTCCTTTCCTGGGGACTGGTGTTTCTAAGCACACAGCCTCATCATTTCTGACAAACAGCTGGTCATAAAATCCATAAATGAGTTCACAGAGATGTCTAGAAATCTCCTTCATGGCCCTGGCATGAATTACAACTTTTCACAGGCTCTTCACTGCTTAGGCTTGCCTTGTCCAAAACAGGAGACAAGAACATAAGTAATTTCATATGAGGGGGAACAAACATAATTTTATGGAAGAGTCAGCATAAGGACCAGAAGAAAAAGCACACCAGCTCTGACCTAGCACACCACAAGTGATAGCCGTCAGCCAGGCACCTCTGCAAGAACTGCAATTCCAAACTGGAGAACATCAGCAGTGTATCTTCACCATTGTGACTCCTGCTCTACAGATATTTGAATGAAATTAGTCCTAGGTCTACCAGCACTTCAAGAACAAGATTAAGGGTACACCCTTTCACGAGTTATCTCATGTGCCCTTTCCTGTCCTCAGCTTCTCAGCATTTTGACTTAGAGCTGAGCACTTTTCTTTGATCAAGATTAGTTTTGCCTCACTATACTCCAAACAAAGAGAATGCCATTGTGCAGGAATTTGCATCAGGAATTTAGGTCATCATATTTTCACTAGGACTGGTACTCCTGCCAGGGTACACCTCTTGAGTCTGCCCCCCTGGAGATAGTTCTCATCTCTTCACCACAGTAGACCTTTCGCCTTCCAGACACCATAGGAAAGGGAAAATAACACTTTTTAAAGTGTTGCATGACATCTATCATGGCTGGTCATGACTTCCTACTCATACAGGCTAAGTATGGTGACTTCTTTACTTAGCACCCCAAAGTGATATTGGAGTAACATATTCAGTGGACAAAAAACAACAGCAGAAACTTTTAAAGAGGCCATGGGAAACAGCATAGGGAGACAAGGCCTTTTAGGCTAAGGGACTCATATTCTCAAGCACAGCTGATCTGAGCAGGAGATATATAGTTGCCCTGCCCTTGGAGCTGGAAAAGTCTCCAAGGGAAGAATAGCTAATGGAGGAAACATTATGTAGGAGAGCTGAATCACTACTTTTTTTTTCCTTTTTTTTGCTTGTTATGTGTTTGCAGGAGGTGGAGAATGTCTGGTACTGAATAGCCTCCATAGATTGCTTAAACTGTCTGAGGTCTCCTCTAACAATTCTCTTCTTCACTTTGTCCTGATGTTTCCCAGGTCTCGCCGGATGGGGGGGGGTTGTTTGTTTTTCTTCAGCTTCTGGCAATATTCTGTTCATCTGACTGTTGCTTGATGCCTAAATTCCTGTGGAAATAGACACTCAGAAACAATATTAATGGAGAAAGATAGATGGTATACCTTTATTTAAAGCTTTAAAGGTACACATCCAAGGTTTGTGCACACATATGCCAGACATGCACGCTGACATGCACACAGACATGCACACCTGTGACCAGGGATGTCACGGCTTTTATAACTTCTCCAGCAATTTACATATGAGATATCGATAACCAACCATGATCTTCATTTCACTCTGTGCCCCACCCGCAGGGATCCTCAGAACTGCCCCTTGGAGAAGTTTCAAAACTTCCAGGCCTTCTTCTTGTGTTTTGTCTTCACGGTATCTACAGGTGGTTTCTTACAAACACCATGGCCTTGGCAGAGCTTGAAAAAGCTCACAAATCTGCAAGAAACAGCTTTAGTAACTCACCTAAGATGTGAACAGCCTAAGAGAATCTATGTAAATTATATAATCTCAAAAATCTACAAAATATACTAAAATCCTTAGGCATTTTGACAAAAGGGAAAAGAGTTCGGTGTAGCGTACGTAGGTTTAGTTTACATGTTTGACATCAGACAGTGAAACAGGATAATAAGCCTGAACTTAAAAACTGTCAGTGATGCAAATATGTTTAGAAGGCTCAAATTTCCATAAACACCTGAGTCTGGAGCTGGAAATATAAACATCAAAACAATTTTTTTATTGCAGAATTGGCATTCAATCTCTAAATTGCTTCTGAAAAAAATCTCTCATAATCTAACATTTGGTGAAATTTGGCCAAACACAAGTAGTTTATCTTCCATCTAAGTGAAATGAATAAATCATGTAGAAATGTCTGTAGCACATTATCTATGGGGAAAAAAAAATCTACTTCTAACATTAGCCAGGTTTATTAATTTTTGGTAGTTAAAAAGAGAGAAATTTCTTATGACAAAGTCATTGACACATCAAGATAATGACTGTGCTATTGAGTGCAAAATGTCACAGAGACTGGAGCGAGTAAAGGTGTAGTATAATTTTCCTGCTGAGACAACTCTATCTAAATGCAATCCAATATAGTTGAACTTCACAAGGGAAACAAAGAGAAGGTACTTCTGACAGAATTTTCTTTTTCTATGCATTTTTTTTTCTTAAATCATAGTTACAGTTTTGTTCTCAATACTCAGAAACAGCTCCTTTAAATACCTGTGAAGGAATTTGTCAGTCAAAACTATATCCTTTTCAGAATCTGAACTGTGCCGTGCTCCACATGGGTCACATCTTAGTTGTCTCTTCACATTGCTAACTCAAGTAACAGCACAATTCTGCCCAAATTAAGGACTGAAACTGATACTGGCTAGGTTTCAGGAAGTTTTAAGGCCATTTATTAACTTTTATTGGGAAAAGAAGTTGTATATGCATTGTAGATGTCAAAGGATTTAAATTATAGGGAAGTTAGAAATAGAATAGAGAACATTCTGGACAATTGCTGATTTTTCATGCATGCATTCACTGAATTACTTGCATACAAGGCTTAATGACCTCCTATTCTTCAGGAACAAGAGATGTTTAAGAGAGTTAGATGTATTAGAACACTTTTTGCAGGTTTGCTTTATCTTTTAGTCTGAAACTGCAGAAAAAGAAAGCTGTTATTGGTATGCTTTGGAAGATACTATTTCAGAGGATCGGTTTTGGCCAAAGTAGTAGTAACAATCCCTAACCACTAAGCAGATGGCTTTTCGGTATATTCAGTTATTGATCCCTTGGTCTTAACAAACTGAAACACCTGTTGCAATAGCAGAATTGCAACATAAGTGCTGCTGTGGTATGTGCTATCAAAGCTGCCTTGCTCCACACTTAGTTTTTATGAAATAAACTGATGCTTATGAGAGTTCCTGTCAAGTTGAAAATACTGAAAAATTATTTTTACCCATGCCTACCTCCAGCTAAACATTTGGGCATATGTCTAAATATAAGTGTGTGAATAGTCTTAATGACTCGACAAAACAGGGTTGCTTAGTGAGCCTGAAAAACTTAGTGGACCTATTCTGCAGCCTGTGATAGGCCTAACGCTGCCCTATACTGGTGACAGAATATTGCAAGTCAGAAATTAAGGGTCTGCATGCAAGAAGAAAGGAGTATCTTACTACAGTGTCAGGTAGGCATGACAACTGCTATATGATCTCTGTTTGACTGTGTACTGGTTGCAAACTTCAAACACGTAAACATATACTTCTTTACTATGTTCATGGCACAGAACCTATGTTTGCTTTCCTCCAACCAACCAGATCCAGAGGGCAAAACTCAGACAGACTGAGAATGACTGAGCCCTTCAAGTTTTCCCTGCAGATTGACTTGAAGCAGAATTACTCTAGCTAGAAACAAATCAAGAAATACATGCAATATAATCCAGAAACTACTTAAAACAGTTCACTGACATTTCAAGAGGGGTTTGGTGTTTAGAAGTTACCTGCCCAAATTTTACTGCCAATATTGCAGTAAAGTGCAAAGGTCTCACTCAGCACAAATTTCCCTGTTGAGAAGACCTTATGCAAAGACAAGTCACATCTGGTAATGTAGCAAGAGAAGGACAAACAAGAATAGCAGCAAAGGAATAATACCACAATATCAGACAAAAACAACAGGGGAAACATACTCATGAGATCACATGCTATTCCTCCCCTCCCTCTGTCCAAGGCTGTCCCTAAGGTATGTAGACCATTCCTTATTGTCATTTGTTCCACTTATTCTGTAAAATCTCTAGTGATGAAGGCAACACGTTCTCCCCAGGCAAGTCATTTCTGTCCTGGACAGGGAGAACACACTGTTCCCTAGTTTTTGCAGCAGCCTTTTACACATTTCAAGACCAGTTACATGTACTACATTAGCCAAGAACCCTGATTCTGACTGAGATAATGGTTGGTTTAGGTTTCAGGCAATTATTGATTGCTGGCTTGTGTCCTGTTTATTTTCAAACACTGTCCTATCTACTTTCACCTTGATGTGCTCCCTGAGCATAGTTAACAATTCAGGACTTGCACATTCTTCTCACCTAATTGCTCACGCCCTTCTATTTTCCCAAATAGGCACAGTCAGGCAGGAGCATCACTGCATGTGGAGCCTGCTAGATGGGGGCACAGAGGATACAAAAGCATCCTCATGACTCTCATAGGGTCCAGCAGAAATGTAGCTCAGTTTCAGACATCCATGCATGTATGTTGATGCCTTTTCCTTTTTCCTAAGCAATCTCAGTGCAATGAGAGTCTTGGGATGGTCATCCTCCCTCTCAAAGGTCTGCATAAAATATTGACCATCATTTGGGCTGACAGAAAAGTCCATACAAAGTTGTTGAAATACAGTAAGAGCACTACTGGTCTTAGACATCAGACAACTTTAATCAGGATGCTAGAACACCAAGATTTTGGGACAGGAAGAGGGAAAGACATCAGTTGGGAAGCCCAGCTGCAGCCCAGCCTTGGGACTCGGTCTTGGGATCCAGCCTTTCACGTACACTACAGTGTTGCCTGTTAAAAAGTAAAAGGGGAAATGAAAATGTATCATCTTAAAACATTTTAGGAAAAAAGTGGGTTTATGTGACACTTGGTAAAATGTAGACTACTTCAGAGTTATTAAGGTTAGGCACATAAGCACATTCAAGGCCCCATGCATTTGATGCATAACAAAATCAATCACTTACACAAAATATTTTTTGTCATGGAGATATGAAGAAAACAACAACAATGAAAAAACCAACACAAAACAAACAAAAAAACACCTCTCTCAAAAAACCCCAAACCAATCAAATAAACAAAACACATACACACACAACAAACACACACACACACAGAAAAAAGATTTAATATGTGGCTTGTTTCCAATGACCTTTAGATCGACTGAGGAGTACATTCTTAATAGATGTGCAGGAACATAGTAATTTAACTTTGCAGGACATCTGGACAAACAGAGCTATGCTGTCATTTAAAATGTTCTTTCAAAATTATTATTGTACCAATAAGTTACATGAGTACAAGAGGATATTGTACTAGTACTAGTAATTATTTGGAGAGTTGGTGAAGGAAGAGAAAGCAGGCTAGTTCTTCTCGATCTTAAATTGGTTTTAACATCAAAACTACATCAAAATGCAGGGGTTTGTAGTGGTGTAAAATGGTGTAAACAATATGTAAGAATGTGCAGTCACTGCTAGCAGTCCAAAGGAAATCCATTTTGTTTAGGACTGCCATTTGAGCGCAGGAAAAATAGAGTGGAACAGAACATTGTAAGTAAAATTGTTCAGATAATCACCCTGTGATAACAGAAAATTTCTCCCAAGGGAGCTCAAGCAAAGAATGAACCAGTTCTAAGGTGCTATAATGTCTTGGCAATTCAAGAACTTCCTTTTCTGGGGACAGGTATGATGGGTGAGAGATGTGCCTCCTTCCTGTATGATTATCCTCTCTTTACACACAATGGGCTCCTGCCCGCGGCAGTCTGCCCTCTCCAGTAGCCTTGTGCAGGCAGCCACAGGAGACAGTGTGGTGGTGGCTGGCTGCCAGTGGAAAACCTTCTGCCCTGGGATTATACCAAGGTTTAGCATGCTGGCTTTACTGGAAGGAGAGGCTGTGGGACAGGAGGTGCCAGCAGGGACCGGGTTTCTGTGCAGAGGCTGTCTGGCTATGCCAAAGGTGGCAGGCAGCCACCTGCCATGAGCCTTTGACCAATTGAGGATGGGGTTAGACGAGGGGGGCAGGAAGGAGGAGCAGGGGCTGTGAGGGTGAAAAAAAGAAGCTGCTCAGGGTGAAGGTTGGCATTGGGTGCCATGCAGTGGGGAAGCATCCACTGAGACGGCAGGGTACAGGTCAGTTGATTTTTTCCAAGAAATCCAGAAAGAAATGCAAGAAGTGTTTTGTTGTGAGGTTGAGGGAGAAGAGCTGACAGCCAGGGGAGAAAACAATCCTGGAGGGAAAATCCCAAATAGTTGATGCAAAAGGTTCACACATCTGAAGTGACCCAGCCTATTGCAGGAAGAACAGCACTAAGTGTGCAGGGAATGGGGAGACAAAATTGTCAGTGGAACTCAGCAGAGATGTGGAAGACATGTCTCCATCAGGTAGAGCAAGTCTTGGTGCACTGAGGAGCAGGGAAAGCCTGTGTCACTAAAGAGAGACATTGCAGAAAGGAAAGTGGCAGAAAGACGGAATTGAGTCCCTGATGGATAAGGGAGATTTGGTGATGAGAACAGGTTAACTTTAAACAAACTTCTCACTGAACAAGGTCTCACAAAGGGAATGGTTCAATAAAAAATTACCACGGTACATTTCCTGGCATTGGAGCTGGAGGCAGTGGAAGTTGGAGAAGAGATTTCCACACCTCAGGGTAGCCTATGCTGATCATAGGGATCTTAGTGCTGCCAGCCTCAGTGCGGGTGCCTAGGATCTCCATGACAAAACTGGAAGTGTAGGGAACACCACTTGTGGCATATGCTTAGGAACAAAACAATAGTCACACATACCTTCTTCCAGTCTTGCAAAAGTGTGAATAATTACTAGAAGTACAAAGCTAGAGGTGATTTCAAAGCAAGTGAGTATTTTGTTAAGCAAAGTGTGAAGATAATATTTCCAAACTCAAATTAGGATGATATACACTTGGTTTTGGTCAGTTTTGATGGTTTTCATTTACTTTAATTTTACAACTGTTTTCTGCTTTTTGAAGTATTGCAAACATATGCCACCATTCAAACTTATAGTGTTTATCTGCTTTCAGTATCTGCATTTCTGTGGTTTTGTGCACTTCACAGTAACACAAGAGTTATCAGCACACACTTGAGTCTACTCACTGTGACTACAAAACTGCCCATTCTGTTCCCTCTGCAGAGAGGCAGAGTGCCTATACAGCCAGCACAGATTCCCATGTCTCCCAGTGGAGACATAAGGATGTGGAAAGCAGAAATCCTTGCCAGTGCCTGAGCCAGAACATTTGGCTGAACACTGGACATCTGTCTATGACTCTGAGGGAATCATGCCATGAGAATAGCTACTAGACTTCAAACTATGGCTAACATTAGGCTTAGACTTAACCACAGGAATTTATTTCCTGTATGGTAGAGAAAAAAGCTGGCATAAATGTATCCTGTATGTTATTGCAAAACAGCAAACCATCAAAATAGGGAATCCAGTCCAATTGTTTGTGGAGACATGTTGATTTCTCCTCAGCCCTTTACATACCCTACTGAGCAGGGACAAACATTTTCAAAATTATGATGGGGGAAGAATTTTAAGTTCCATATCTGTTTTTATTTAGCAAATACTTACCAACCTATTTCAGATATTTTGAATAGGCTTTTTTGGTCTTCCTTTCTAGGCGACAACTTGCAGAACTGCAGATGTAGTGATCAGTAATTTGATACACCAGAAAACAGTCAATGTAGTTTAAATTTAAGCATAATAATAAAACTGATGCACTTGTGTTAATAAAATCAAAATAAGTACCTGTACTGGGTTTTCTCATAATTTGAAGAAATGCAACCACCACCCCAGACAAGAAAAAAACATGTCTGATTTACATAAAGGAGCATTCCAAGATTCCTATTCTGACTGCTAGCCCAAAACACTGCATTTCTGATTATATGTTGTGGGCTCCATAGTTTAAGTCATTAAAGAGTGTTGGGATAGCCCTGGATTTTGTAAAGTGGCAGGAATATTACAAAAGATGGATAGATGAAGATGCCATGGTCGGGGAGCCTGGTCCCATGATGTTCTACACCGAATTTACAAGGACTATAATTGTAATCCTTTTTACATGAATGTTTCCCCTGTTTAATAATTTTATTGTCAATATGTCTACCCTATGTATTTTCCCTTTAGTCATCCCTAACCTGGTTCTTCTTCCCATAACCCTTAGGGCTATTTTCCCACCAGAGTGTCCCTGATTGGTTGTAATTTGCTGCAGAGCACCAGTTTTCCATATATGATTATGTTCCTATCCCTCTTTCCCGTTGGTCTTCTCCCTTGATCTTCCCCTTGCATGCGCTTTGACCAATGGGATGCTTCACTCCTCTCCTTGTTCTGGAACAGTCCACTGCTCCCTTTATAAGCCGGGCACCCCCAATAAACTTGCTTCTCCTGTGGGCACCTGTCTTTGTGTGCAGTTCTTCCTTCAGGGGATCGGCGCTGGGATGGGTGCAGGAGGAACCTTCCTCAGCTTCGAGAGGCCAGCTAAATGAGCTGATTATCACTTATAGCTAACCAGCACTGTGCCTCTTGGAGCGAAGATCCGCACATAGGCATATCAGTGCAAATTAATCTACCAATAAAAGAGCACTTCCAAAGAGTATCACTATTTGCACCAAGGACATTCTGATAGCAGAGTTGATAGCTGCAGACAATGATGATGTGGTGTGCCTACTAGGGAAATTCAGAGATACCCTCTGAGAAATCAACCAACAGAAATTGCAACAAAGGACTTGCTTCCTTTGTATATTCTGAACTCATGTTATCACAAAAGAGAACTAGTGTTGTCTTGTGCAGACATGGATAAATTCTGAGCTCTCTTCTAAAGACAATTTCCTCTACAATTTCCTGAGTGTATAAATACTAACTTAAAATTACAGCACACAGAATAATTTATTATAATTAGCATTTTTTTCCCAAGGCTGTAGTTACCCAGTTTCTGATTTTTTATATTAATTCTTTTTTCAGAACACTTTTGGAGCAATGTCATGAGTCTACTTCAATTCTTGGCAAGCAACATTTGCCACACATACTTTAGCTTCACTGTTGTATGATCTATTCTTTTAATACAAAAGTTCATAATTTTCAGTGCAGGACTATAACTCTAAAGATATGATTTCAGATGTTGTGCACAGGCATGGGTAAAATAAAATTTGACTCAGAGTCATGGCAAAAATACATGTTTGTATGTTCAAAATATGTTACATGCAAATATTGCAAACTTTGCTTACAATGCATTCTTCCTGTTACTCTGCTGTCAGTAAGTATTTTTTCACTAAAATATTTGAAATGGAATTACATAAAAGAAAGGCAAAACCAGCCAAAACAAGTCTATTTTTATGTGATCAAATATTCATCAAAATTCTTTGTTGTGTTAATGAAAATCCTTTTATTCTCTTCTGAGTGGATATTCTAGATCCATGCATATTGTTTTTGCCAAGACATGCCCTTAATAAGGCAGTATGGGAGAAGAAGAAATCATGTTTATTTGCACAAGTGGTTTAACTCAGCTAGGTCTCCAAGGTAAGGTACCATTCCCCTACAACACAGCTTTGTAAAAATAATAAATGTTTAAAATGACAAATTAAGATAGACCTGAGACATATTTAATAAATTGTTAGATTTTTAATTTAAAAAAAATTGTTGCAAAATCTATTCTAGACAACAGTAGCACTCAGAATAGTTCTGTGTAGGGAATCATTGAAGATGGAGATTAGGAAAATTAATGAAATTACTATAAATGTGTAAAAGCAGTTGTTTTTAGAAGCCATGGCAATTGGAAAGATTTGAAGAAAAATGACAACACTGGAATTCCTTTAGGATCTTGGCATTGCTCTTGTTTGAAAATTTCCATATTGATTGTTCACAAAAATTAGTACTGTAAGATAACATTGATGCAACAAGATATACTGTAACAATGACAGAGCTGGAAGGCATTGCCAAGGTGGGTGAAAACTGAGGTATCATACAGAAGAACTCCAAAGAAAAAAAAATATAAAAGCAGGATGAAATTCAACAGCTGAAAATGGGATGTCATGCACAGGGGATTAATGACAGCATTCTGATACAACAGAAAGATCTTTTGTTGGAATTGATTCAGAAAAAGAAGAATGTAGATACTTCTTAGCCCATGGAAGGTTTGCTGTGCATCATAGGCATAACACAGTCATAGACAAATGGAAGGCAACATCAGGATGTGCTACATGAGTATCTCCAGCAGAAATAGAGGAGGTCATGCCAGTTTATAATTCCTTAACTGTGGTACAATGTATATCTGAATCAATCATGATCAGAGGGGCTGAAATGGAATACTGAGGGAAAGTCAGACTGTTATCATCTGACCTGAGAAAAGATTGGCTTTGCAGGTTAGTAAAACAGAAGTTAAAGGGGGTTCTCTACACTGGACTCCGAAAATGCATCAGGGGACCATATTATGAACCTTGACACTCACTGGTTTCTGGAACAACCTAGCAACTCCTAATGGTGCTGTGGACTCCCTGATCTAGAGGATTTCTATCTATCTATTTCATAGCAACAATTATAATTCTTCTGTCAAAGTGTTTGCAGAGATAGTTTTCCACAGTTTCAGTGATAGGATGGCACAGAGACAAGCTGTGCACTGGATCCCTTTGAGTTTTCCAAATGGGTCATGAGCATAAGTTGTTTTAGGTAGTGGTCACTGTTTGCATAGCTATTCTGTTTCCACTGGTGACCGGGAGGATACTGGATGAATGGATCCAGCCCATGGACCATACTGTGTTACAGTGCTATCAGAATACCATATACATAACAACTTCATACCCTTTACTGTGACATTCATATGTGAGGAAACATTTGTACAAACAGAGAATAGACCTAACAAGAAAGTACAGATAAAGAGTAATTGCTATCTAAGCAATAGAAAAATAAACAATCAGTTAAAGGCAGTTCTAGTGAGTCAGTGACAACAAGACTGAAATAACGTCCTCTGACCACTGGTATATGACACTGCAGTACAGGAGCATGTCTTGCCTGTTACAGTCATCCTGGAATCAGTGGCATAGGCATCTCTGCCTGTTTCCATCCTCACCTCCCTTGTTGCATCTCTGAACAGCATTAACAGTGTTTCTCCAGCAGCTTGGGAGGCTTCAGAGCATTCCCTTTTTCCTCGGAAAGAAGAAGAGCCAGGCAGTAAAGTGAGGAGAGCAGTTTTCCAGTGAAAGGGAGCGTGGCTATTCTTGCTGACCATGGAGGTAGGTAGGAGGATGCCTTGGCAGCAGAGCTTGGAACAGGATCTGAGGAGGACAGGAGTCAGTGGTGCATGGGAAGTTTTGTATGCCTGTGCTTTTCACTGCAGCGTGACTCAGTCTGGATATACTGCTTTCATTTTACCAGAAGAGACATTTTATAGAGCTGCTGCATTCTTCAATAGGCAGTACAGATACCTTTGTAAACATCCATATATTCAGGAAAAAAGAAAATCAGGAAAAAGAAAAAACTGAACAAGTTACCTTCTCCTTTGCCACATATTTAAAGTTGTCCAAAACGTGAGGATGGAATTCTGAAAATCCAAAATCATAATACAGTCAAAATGTTGAACGCTTTTTGGAAGGAGAAACACATGGCATATCATTAGTATCTGTCATGTCACTATGCCAGCAGAGCAGTCAGCTCGGTAATATAGGACAAACTGACAAGCATATCTCCAGAAGGTGGCATGCTGCACTAGTTCTGTCTCCATAGTGGTTTTTTAAGATGACAGCTCCCACAATCCAGGTCACAAAGAGTTCATGTTGCAGAAGTAATGCAAGAATCAGGTAGCTGGCAGTAGGTTTGTTCCTCAGAGGTAAGAGAGTGAGAAATGTGTATAATTATGGACTGTAGTGGTTACTTGAGGTGGGAAATTGCTAAAGCATTTGTATGCTGGCAGGACTGAGATGTAAGTATTTATATCTCCAATCATTAATTGCACCAGTCCTTGCCCTCCAGCCATGAAGAAACTGAACAACAGACAGCTAAGAACTCATCACATAAACCAAAATGTAAAGTCTAGGAAGATTTTTAACTAAAGTTGCATTTGTCTGAAATAGAGATGTCCTTTGTACTGAAGTCTTCCTAATGCTGGTTATAGCCTCAATCACGAGGAGCATGGGGAGATACTAACCAGAAAAATACAACAATATATATACACATTGTAATGGCTGGTGCACAGTACTCAGTTTTACAGGTCAATACTCATGAAGACTAATCTGCAGCTGAATTTGAGCCTAAGCAAGCCAAATTATAACTTTATTTCTTACCCCTATTGCATTACACAACAGGAAAAGCTAGAAATGTAGATGATAATTTGAAGTAGCTTCCTGTTTAAATGTCATTTAGCCCAGAAAATACTGTCATTCCAGCCAAGTGAACAGGAAGTATCTTGAGTTACTAGTTTGAGATTTCTCTAATTTACCTTCTGCAATTTCAATCTCAAACCCTGGTGCTCTCCATACTCTTGCAGGAAGATCTGCTACAAATTCAGTATATATTGTTAATGTAATGGGGAGTCTGAACCTGTAAGGAACTAGGTCTGTAAATCCCGATTGATAAAGCCATAGCATCAAATTATGAAAGTCCCTGCAGAGGAAGGAAAAGTACTAAATATGTGCAATTCTGCACATGATTTTTTTCAAGTCTGAGAAGGTGGGCAAAGGGATAAAGATGAGCAAAGGTTTCCTGTCTGGTCTCTCATCTTGCATTTCAAAATAAACCAGCCCTTACAAAAAACTAGTGAAAATTAGTAAAAACTAGAGGGTGAAACAGTAGCTACTTTACTTCAAGCCTAATGTGCAGTCACTTGCCTTTAAATCATAGCATTTAGACAGCAGATTGGTAATTAATAGTACTGTCATGCTACTGTCATGCTACATGTTTTACTTAAGACACTAACTCCTAAGAGGAAAGTAATAGTGCATCCTATATTGACTGAAGTAATCTTATCAAATAATTTGCACAGCAGAACACTTGCTTTTAAAATCTGAGTTAGCATCAAATAGAAAAGCAAAAACGCATTTAAGTTGACTGACAAGCATTGATGGTGGGAGGAGGAAGGAATGTGGGAATAAAAGATAGCTGACTATGTTCTCCATTCTTAGGCTACAAAATTGCTCAAAATATTCCTTTGAAGTTTGAGATTGGGTGCTGGTTGGCATAAAAGGCCTTCTCACCACAACTGAAACATGAAAGAATTTTTTCTTTCAGTGTTACTTATTCCAAGTTTAACCAAACTTCATTCAGCTGCAATAGAGCTCAACTCCCTAGTCTCAGCTCTGACAATAGTATGACAGAAATATCATTGTATCAGCATCAAGCAGAAGACAGTGAGCCAGCATCAAAATTTCAGACCAAAGAAATAAGGATGTCCAGATTGTTGTGTTTAACCTGAGAAGTACCAGAATTGGTCATGTCTCTGCTGAGATTTGTACAATTGCTTCAGTGTCAGGGACCTGAGGGAAACCAGTTGGTGAAGGATTGAAAATCACTATGGAACGCTACCTGTATTGTATGTCTGGACTGAAAAACTGAAAGAACAAAAATGTTACTTGACTGTGAGTACAGGATGAGCGCTAAAAACCTCCACCAAGTGCTGCCCAAATATCCCAATAGAGACAATTCCAAAATTTCTACTCAAAGGCTGAGGGCAAAGAAAGTTTTCTTTAGAATAGCACTATTAGAAAATTACAGGAAAATTATGTGTTATCTGCACTTTTCCTTGCTAGCCTAAACAATGGTTCTTTTAATTAAAAGTTATATTTAAATATTCCCATAACTTTAAAGAACAAAAAGGAATTCAGAAATTACGTGCAAGAGCAAAGAAAAGAGAAGAAAAATTCTGGAATAATTAAAACATTTTCACAAGCTACCAACATAAAATAGCCAGTATAAAGAGGTGATGCAGTAACAAAGGTGGAATAAACAAATAATGGGACACCTCAGAGGAATGAAAACAACCTTTCTTTGTTCAAGCAACAAGCCAAGGCCAGTCCCACATTTAGTATTCTAGAAGACATGCACAGCTATTGAAAGCAGCAGTTTTTTCTGAGAAAATGTCTGAATCAATTATTTTTTTTATTACAAGATAAAACTTTATGCTGAATGCATCAATCAAAGAAGAAAGAGACATGTCCTTCACAATACCGAGTATGATGCCATTTTAAGATTTTATTGTGTATCTGGTGGCACAGTCTGTTTGTGACATCTGTGACCTGAAATTTGAAGGTCTGCTTCAGAAGTACAGGTTATTTCATGGAATCATAGAAAGAATAGTGAAAAGACCTTTAAGATCATACAGTCTAACTGTTAACCTAACACGACCAAGTCCACCACTGAACCATGTCCCTAGGTACCAAATCTAGATGTCTTCTAAATCACCCACAGAGATGGTGATTCACCCAGTTCCCTGGACAGCCAATGCTCGATAATCCTTTCAGAGAATAAATTTTTCTCAATCTAAACCTCCTCTGGTGCAGCTTGAAGACATTTGCTCTCTCCCTATCCCTTCCTGCTTGGGACAAGACACACCCCGACTTCACTACTCAATCTTTTTTCAGGTAGTTGTAGAGAGAAATAAAGTCTTCCCTGAGAGAGGTCTCCTCCAGGCTCAACAACACCAGTTCCATCAGCTGCTCCTCATATGTCTTGTGTCCTAGACCATTCCCCAGCCCTTTTGTCCCTCCCTGGACATGTTCCAGCTACTTCAATGTCCTTCTTGTAGTGAGGGGCCCAGAACTGAACACAGGATTTGAGGTGATGCCTCAACAGTGAAAAGTACATCAGGATGATCCCTTCCTCAGTCCTGCTAGCCACACTATTGCTGGTAAAAGCCATGATGCCATTGGCCTTCTTGGCCACCTGGGCACACTGCTGACCCACCTTCAGCTGGCTGTCAACCAGCACCCCCACCAGCTTTTCTGTTAGTCAGCTTTCGAGACACTCTTCTCCAATCCTATTGTGTATGGTGTTGCACAGTATGCTCGTGACAAATGTGAACCATCTTCAAGAATCCTCAGTCTGTCCTTCCTTCACTAACTTTAGCAAATCCCTAATAAGCTTTCTGGGCTTTGAGAATCCCCTTCTGAGCTATCCAGCCTTGTCCACTCATGACCTACTTCAGAAAAATGCTCCATTACCATTTCTCCTTTCACATTCTCAGTAACTGTGTACCACACCCTGATTATTCAAGGGGAAACTCTTCCAGCAGGAATGTTAAGAATATAGTTTCATGGCTATCAAAATTTCATTTCTATCCAGCACTTACTTTCCAATTAATTTCTGCTGAAACCTATTTAGCTTTAAATTCTGAAGTATCCTTCAAAGAAAGGATATCATATGTTCTTTCCCTAGACCTTAATCTCTTCAGTAGAAGAGAGAATAGATAGTTCATCAAAAATTTGATTCTCATGAAATAGAGATAATAAGTCAATTATTTGTAAACATGCACCAGAATTTCCTTACAATGAGTAATCCAACTGTCATGTATTTTGCAGTACCAAGTTACATCATTTGACATTTGCTCAAGTACACTTCAAGGGAATTGTGACCATACTTTTTAATAAAAATTGAAGCTAATGCATTGTCTTTCCATTCTTATATTTTTCTGTAATAATACATATTTTTTACTAGTAAATGGACTAGCACAGGTTCAGCTGTGCTTAGGAGATGTGGTGCTGAAGCCAAAAGACACTGCAGAGAGGACTGTGTGAACACAGGTATCCTGCTTCTAGGTCAGAGATAACTTTGTACAACCACAAAAGTTTTTTCATCCTACCAGAAGCTCATGAAAGGACTCAGATCTGCATATAAAACCAGGTGAAAAGTATTTGCTTTTTTTCATGTTGGTACCCTAATGCAGACAGGGAAGAATGTATATCCTAGGAGATGAAATTTTGATCCTGAAGACCAAGGGTTTACTGTTCCCCAGTGCTGGGTGTGCTTATCTGTTTGACTCAGGCACTGCGTGTATCTGATAAGAATATTTACTCTGAGCAGCTCTTTGTGTATTTCCTGTTCAACTATAATGAAGAATTAAAGCCCCAAGCATGTATTTTTGAAGACATCCAGGTAAGCCTTGAACACATCTCCCATATAACCCAACAACCTAGACTCCACACAAAATTAATGAGACTTTACAGAAAAAATAGAGATTACATGATTCTCATAATTTAGATTACTTACCAAACTCCCTTGCCCC
>JAWWLZ010000094.1:30840951-30866577 GCA_035041345.1 Poliocrania exsul
CAAGACAGATTTTTATTAATACTCTGTTAAAACTTGCATCCTCCACCCCTGCCTTAAGATTTGCCTCCAATTGCTTTGGCTGAAATTAGGTTGGAAGCTCCTTGCAGGCAGACTGAGCCTTGCTGTCTAGGATCACTCAAGCCTCAGTGAGTAAGCTGCACAGACTTGCTGTGACCACCTGTTATTGGCAATGGGAACATGACCCCTCCTTTAACAGCCTTTAGTAAATGTGTGTCTGATGTTGTGTGTAAAGTGTTGATCGTTTCTCTCAGTGGTATAGAATACCAAAATACTGTTCTTATTGTTCTAATAGTTAATAACAAATATAATATACTTCAGATGATTCTTTGAACTAACTTGTTACGTTGCACTGGATAAGTTCAAAAATTATTCTAGAATTGTAATTTTTCTTTCATCTCAAGAATTCACAGTTTTTTGGGTTTGGGGTTTTTTTGCCTTTTAAATATCTCTTTCAGGACACACATTTGCTATTGCTTCTTCAAGCCTGCATCCAGCTTATTCATTTCACAGATTTCAGTCCTCCAGGTTCTCAATTACCTCCCTTAATGTCCCAAATTTCCTAAAAGAACCATGATGCAAACTAAGGGTAATAGGAAAAGAGGGTATTAACCATGGCAGCCTGGAGTTCCCACCATGCCATCTGCTCTTTCAGAGTCCCAGAGCTCTCAGGGGGAATCAGCTTTTGAGTGGTTTGATCATCGATGACTCATGAAACACTTTGGGTTTCCCAGGCCCAACAGCTCAGCTACTGGGAAGGGTGTATGTGAACTTACTGATATTTAGGGAGAATGACTTGGAGCTGCAGGAGGCCAAACCTGGTGCTGATGCTCAGGCCTGCCATTCCCAGGCAAAAATAGTGCACAGTATGACTCAGTCTGTTCTTGTTTTCCTACAGTGTATGGTGCTCTAGGCTTGTGATCCTGATGCAATTCCAGTTACATCACTCACATCATGTAACAGCTCAGCAATATAACCAAAGATAACTGTAAATAGAGACAAAGCAAAAGAAGTGGACTTCTATGTTTATTCATCCATAAGGAACTTTTGACATTAACTTAAAATTTACTAGAACAATTTTCTTGTGCAAGTCAGGCTATGTGATTGCTTTGCAATAGTAAGGATACATAACTATTAATCTCTACTCCTACTTAGATATTCTTTGGCCTCTGTTTTTTGTTTTTTTCAGTTTAAACTTATCTGAGGGGAGGTTAGGGAGATAAGAGAGATTTAGAGTTAAACCCACTTCTGCAGTGCCCATGCAGCAGCAGAACTGACTCCTACTATGCCCTGTTCAGAACTGAACTATAATGACCTGTAGTGGGAAGCAGACCAGGTTAGGGCTCTCCCTAGATCATGAAGACAAAAAACTTCATGAGAAGTCCTTGCAGCATAGATTAATTCTTTTTTAAAATGTGCATTTTCTTGTCTGCGTAGTCTTTTTTTTAGTTTTTATTTGTAAGCCACAAGCCAATAGAACCTCTTTACATTACTAGGCTTTGTACTGGGCTTGAACACAAGTTAAAACCAGGCACAGCAAATTTGCTATGTGTTTTAAATCCATTTCAAAGACACAAGATCCAGAGGTCCTAGACCAAGTTTGCTCATATCTTGTAACAACAGGGCCACATATTTCTAGGTGAATAATTGCACCAATAAAATTCACAGGCTTTTGTAAGAGAGGTTGTTCAACATATGACAACTTAGTCCAAACGCTTCCTCAATTTGCTACATCTCATGCTGCAATTGCCCCTTAGATAAATTATCTTGCTTTTCTAGCATCACATATATCTAATATCTCCTTACTATGCCTAAGATAAAGACAGAAGCTTCACATACACTAGACCACACCTTCCCCAAGCTCCCTATGACTGTATGTTATGCAATAGCTTGTAAATAAAACTGCAGATATCTTAAGGACTTTAAATGTGCTTATTGAGTTTGCAGGAAATGCATTTTTAGAAAAAGTTCACTTGGTAATAGTCTTCAGGGGTTAATTAGCTATTCTTTCCACCAGAAGTAACAACTTCCTTGAAAATTTTCTAATTAAATCTGCAGCTGCTTTGAACATTATTAGCACAGCAAAGACTTCCTCTAAGCAAACCTGCCAGTGACCTTACCCTAGCTGTCAGATGAACCGAGGATAATGTAGTATATTATGCAATTCAGGATGAATCTTCATGGTTACTCACAAAGAGAGGCCCTGATGAGGGCAAGAGTCAGGGAGAAAACACCTTCAGTTCCTTACTGGTTAATAGATCCTTTCCTATCCTTTTCCTAAGAAAATAGAGAGATGCAGGGGATAAAACACATATGACACATATGCATATATGACTTGGAATGGACAGGAACTTGACGGTTTTATACACAGAAGCTACCTGAGGTTTAAATTGAGAGTGAATAAACATCACCTTGCTCATTCTGATCTCCCAGTGCCTCGGCAAGAGCTAGAAGTGGAAGGAGCTGTTTCAGGTGGAGAACATCTTGGAAAAACAGGCTGAATTAGTCTCAATATTTTGACCTCTAATAAAGAAAAAACAATCTATACAGTTGTCTTAGCCTAGTGCACAGCTTCACGAGCAGCACAGCCAAATCCATACAAATCCAAGAGGATAAGCAAGCAGTCTAGTTTCAGAAGTGTTGCTCTGATAGCCTATTAAAGATTGGCCCATTTTATTGAACACTTTTAATCATTAGACCAGCAATAGGGACCATCAATAATACAGGAATTGTGTATATTGTTCTGTTGATCCACAGCTCCAGTACACAATTTTACTTCATTTGTTTCAAAGGTATTAATTCTATGCCCAAGGATGCTGCAGACCATCTTATCTCTTCCTCTAGGCCTAAAGATATTTGTGACATTCTTAAATACCTCAAGCAATTCCTCTTTCAAGCTATTAGTACACTCAGCTAGTTGTCTCATAGTGGTAGTAAGCCTTTGCCTGTATTTCCCGCTGTCAAGTACCTACTACAATTTTATTAATTTTCTAGCACAAATGGGTTTGAAGAACAAATTCCCTCTGTTTCAAAGCTACCTCCTGTGTGCTTAAGGATCAAGTTTCCTTTTTAGTGCTTTTTTTTCCTCTCCAGTTCCCAGTTCCATAAATTTGTCCTCACAGGTGTCATTTGCTAGACTTTTAACCCTGCTAATTACTTTACTTTGGATTTCATATAGATGGTTATGTATTTCTGGAAGTCCAATGTCCAAATCAGAACAACTGCAGATTGAACACTGCTGTCATACATCTTGCAGCTAACAGATGTGGCCAGATATCTCCATGAGACGTTTATCCTTTATACAACAGGATGACATTGTTGACTTGCCTTCAGTGTGTGGTCTACTGTAATTGCTAGAACTGTTTCAAAGAGTTGTTTGTAACTGGTTTTGCTCATGTGGAATAAATTCTAGGTTTGATCCACGTGACTACTCCCACATGCTTACTGACTGAAGTATCCTTAATGAATTGCCTTTTTTTTTTTTTTCCAAAACTGCATCCAGTTTGTGACAACAGTATCAAACTCTAATTATATCCTTCTGTGAAACTCTGGTCTCTGCTCTCTGGAGTATCACTTGAATCCATCCAACATGCTCTCTACTTCACTTTAAAAGTTATTCTGAGAAATACTGAAGAGATTTTGAAGTAGGGTGGGCTACAACAAAGTCACACTCTTCTGGCTCAACACAAAGCACCTGATCAGTACAATTTGAACCTGATTTCCCATTAACTGAGCACTCAGTTTGGAGCAGTTTATTCAGGTTCTGTCCCTTCAACTTGTTTATGGGAATGTCACCCACATATCAAGCAGTCCTATCGAGAAAGCTGACTGAACACAGCCTGTCGTGCTGTCAGGGCAGAAAATTAGACAGATTTGAAATCATTTGTCCTGGGAACATTCGTTTTGTGTGTTATTGATCCCCATGGTTATTTTCTTGGTATTTTTAAGAAGTCTGAGTATTTGTTCCAATACTTTTCTGGGAATTGAAATTATAGTCAGAGCAAATAATGCCAGTCTCCTTCTCTTTCTCTTGTTTTAAAGTATGCACTGTCATTACCTGTTACAGGTCCCTGCCTTCCCAAGGTAAGGATAGACAGTCCTGAAAGTGCAGCTCTGTGCTGGCCTCAGCCAGTCCTCTAGGTTCAATGCAGGTTTACACAAACTGAAATTTCTTCCTTAGCTAAATATTTTTTGTTTTAGTCTGTCCTCAACTCTTACTTCTCTACTGCTGAGTCAGCTGGCCTTTTTGGTAAAGACTGAACCCTATCAAGCATCAACTATTTTAGCTTTGTCAGCACCATCTAGCTTTTCCTTCCTACCCAATGATGGATTACAGCTGCTCTCACTCTGTGTCTTACTAGCACTGCCCTTGTAGAAGACTGCTCAGTACTCTTGCCTCCATCCATGGTTGACCATCTTCAACTGATTTCTAACTTTTCATGCTTTTCCCTCATACCTATTCTTAGTAGCCTGAACATGTTTGCACCTCTTATATCTCCCCTTTTATAATAAAGATTTAGGTGATCTGTTTGCTACTATTTCCAGCCTCCCACACTGACGTAGGTTGAACTTGCATCTTCAACATATTTGCCTTAAAGGACTACTAACTCTCAATAATAATAATAATAATTTTATTTTTCACTTTAAACATATTTTTATGGACCTTCTCTGTCTATCTTCCAAGCACACTCAAAAGCCTTCTCCAAACCTGCTGGTTTTGCAATATTTTTCTACCTCTCCCATAAGTCAGCCTTTTGTCACTTATTATTGAAAATGGTACTATATTGCTGTTCTTTCATAGTTCCTCCCTCTAAACTGCAATCACATGTAAAAAAAGCTGCCTCTTCAGGTACTTTTCCCATATTTCACATTAAGTAGCTCTCAGGCATAAAATATAGTTAATGATGCTATTAGCTCTACGCCAATATACTTTAGACAATTGGTCTTGCCCCTCCAACATCACCCTACAACTCACACCACACAAAAGGCACTTCAATATATCACCATGCAAAAATCTCCCAATGGACTTTAGGATAGTTCCAAAAACCTATTAGTCCAAAATAACCAAACTAGCCTTGTGACATTTTTGTTCATTATACATACCTACTGATCCAAATTCGTCTGTTGAACTAGGGTATAAAATGAAAGTTAACTGACACTATCACAAGTCTGTCCACGTCACATAAGCGCTTTGTGCATGTATTTCCTCTCCTTCTGATGTGGTTAGAGACTTTAAAGTTGTGCCTTCTGACTGACTCTGTCTGTAAAGCATAAGGCAGTTGGAAACAGGCCTGATGCTGCCAAGTGAGAACTCATTTGCAAAACTCAGTGCAGTTGAAGTGAATTGTGCGTTTTCAGGAGTGGTAGACAAACAGACATCAAACACAGCCTGAGTACAGCTCAGGTGTGCTTCTGAAAAGGAAGCAAATTGAGCTCTTCTACCTCTCTGCAAATGGGGAATTAAAGTTGCAAATTCATATGCTGTGGTAAGACTTCAAGGGATATATTCATGTAGACATTTTTCTTCAGTATAAAAAGGAGTGATTTTTTTGCTAACAGGGAGAAATGCACTGTTCTTTTCTGTTTATGTATTTTCATAGTAAAATACCCCAAACCAAAACAACAAAAAAGCAGCCTGTCATTTGTTTTTCACTAGTACTGGTCTGCATATGTGTTAAAATTTACCATCTAAATAAAACAGCCACAGAGTATCTCAAGAAAAAAACTAGTGTAGTTGTCAGGAGATTTGTGAGATTATCATAAATGCAAATCAAAAAGAAGTAAATTGATTTCATGTCACCTTGCTCAGATTTGCAAGAGGACCTATTCATGACTCATTCACCCCACAAATTATGTTTTTTTACATGTCCTTGTGTTAGTTATATTTAGTTTTCATGTCTTCATTTTCTGAATAATATTAAACAAAGGCCCCTTGGTTTCTTGTTTTGGTTTTAATACTTTGGCAAAATGCCAAGTATAAACCTAAGGACAAAGTGCGCTCCTCACCCTGCTGAGAAAAGGGAGAAAACAACTGGACACTTAAACTTGAATTTAGCTGGTTAAATATTTACACAAAAAGGGGAAAGTTAAAAGTAGACTACAATATAACACACAGCTACCCAAGTTAGGTAGAACAACACTGCTCTACCTCCCACCAAAAACAGATCCCATCATTCCAGATCCATAAAGCACCCCAAAAGACACCCAGCAGGGAAAAGAAAGATAATAACAATAAAATGTTTATTTCCCTAAACTAAAACAAAATGCAAAGTAGTGGCAGGGCAGCACCCAAGGCCCACCTCAGCACAACAGCAGCACTGTGTCCTGTCTCTATCTTGGCCATAATAGGAACTGAGGGAACTTCTCCTACTCTACTGTATTTATACTTGAGTTGTGTCCTAGTTTAGCAGGTGGGACCAGTTATCACTGTGTGGGGGTGATCAAAGACTATGTATTCTACCCCCTCTATTCATTTCCCAAGAACAATGGACCATCTGCAGCTGCTGCCCAGAGGAGTCGTTAGCACCTTCATACCCAGCCTGAGGGGGCGTGGCTGCTAATGGGCCATCAACGGTTCAACAATACCCCATGACTCACAGAGTTAATCACAGATTGTGTGAGTCCCTGCCCTGGGGGAGAAGAAGAAGACCTCGGGGACCACTTGTTGGATCCAGAGGAGCAGCAGGACCTCGACAGGAGGAGATTATCACTTTCAACCAGCTTTTGACCAGACTGGGACTGTCATTTGCACCAACAGGTCTCTTGCTTCTTTCTATTTTGGACTTGGGGGAACCACGTGGGATTTGTACCCCAGGATGGTGGGTCACACTGGGTTTTCCTTGTCCCATTGTATTTATTGTAATGTTATTATTAAATTGTAGCTGTGACTTATAATCTCTTTTGTGCAGAGTTCATTTCTCCTCCTGGTTTACCTTTAAACCAGTACAAGATGACATCAGAATATGGTATGGGATACCATTGGCCACTAGAGTCAGCTGTCAGCAGCCTGACCCAGCTCGAGGCAGCTGATAATCTGAGGCCTACTCAGAAAACTAAAGACTAAGTTTAGGTCTAGCTAAACCCACATATACATTCCTTTTTGGATTATAGAAAAATAGGCAGGCTGAGCAAAATACTAATGTTAGCTTGTCTAAATAACAGCCCATTCTGTCTGAATATCGAAGCAATGGTTTGCCTCTGTCCCCTCACAAAGGTAGAAAATTGCATCTCTAAGAGCGCCAGGTACAGTAGCTGTTCATTTCCAGGAGGCAGGTAGTGCAGCATCACTGGAAACTGAGCAGAAGCAGCCTCTCCATACCTCATAAACTCTGCTGATAAACCAAAGCATTCAACAGCTTTGCCAGCTGCCTCAGGAAAGGACTGCAAGGGCGGCTCCTTCCCAAGGCACCAGCCAGGCTGTCTGCGGCGTACGAGTAACACGTGGCAGGCTTGTACTTAGCACTACCATCTGGCACCATGCAGCAGCAGGGGAATTTAGGCAAGTAATGAATGAGCACTTCCTTTAAAGGTTCCTGTAATGCTTTTTATTTCTCTAGCCAAAGTAAGTTTATAAGCTTCAGCAAACTGGCAAGGTGCCAGTTTGGAAACTATCCTGTCATCTAACTTGTGTTCTCCCTGCAGAGTCAACTGCATGAGAAAACCTCTTCATTTTATGGTTTAGACCCTGACTCTGGAAAGATTTCTATTCAGATGCTGATGTTGCACCTGGAACTAATGAGGTAAACAGACTGTGGCACAGCTGCTAGGACCTACAAGGGCTGATTTTCTGAGGCACCTACGTCATGTTCCTTTTAAGTGGTCATGGTGGTCACCTTCTGTCCTGTCAAGTGCTGCACTTCATTGCTGGATAAATTGATTCCTTTGCAACAACCCTTCAAAGCTGGAACAGCATCACCTTTGTCTTTGGCAATGTTAGTACTGAACTCTGCCACCCTTACACTGACCACACGTTCTTCAAAATATTGCAAGCAAAAAATTGATGCAATGCCTTCTCTTAATACAGCAACACTAATTCCTACATTTGTATCAGTTTAGAGAGCTGTTACTTTTTGACAGTGTCAGTTTAATTCTAAATTTGAAGCTTGTTGGCAATTCAGTAATGTTACTATTTGTTTATTACAAATAATTGACTTCAGAGATTACATTCAACAAAACCTGTTAAAATGAAACAGAGTAGATTTAGATTAGATTAGACTAAATATATCTGGAAGATATTCTTTACTGTGATGCTAGCAAGGCAGTGGCGCTGGTACATATAGATGAAATGCGGATGCCCCCTCTGTGCAAGTGTTCAAGGCCAGGCTGGATGAGTCTCTGAGCAACCTGATCTGGTGGAAGGTGTCCCTGACTGTAGTAGTAGTGGGTTTAGACCTAGATGATCAATAAGGTCCCTCCCTTCCAATCCAAACCATTCTGTGATTCTGTCTGTTAATTTTTTGCTGACTGAACAATGCAGCAAGACAATACTTATTTTCAGCATTTCAAGTATAAATTCACATTTGAAACTGTCTAGAACTAGACATAATAGTTTGCCATGCACACGCACCTATGCTGCAGTGCCAAGAGGGGGCCAATCTCCTCCTTGCCCCTCCATGGCACGTGGCCACAGGGAATGCTTTGCTACTTCAGGCAAAACCCCCCACATTTAGAGAAAGAAACATCATTGAAGGTTGCAAAAATAAGTAAAACCTGATTTTAATTTGAGCTTGTTTATTCTCTAAAGCCTGCTGCTCATGAAACTGAATGCCAGGATGGTACAGAGAGTGCTCTCCAGCTGGCCTGGACAATCTGCCAGCACACTCCCCTCTGAAGGGCATGCTGACACTCTGTCCCACAGCCACCCTGTTCCTTCACGCCTCCTACCCATGGAGTACCAGCAATGTGCATGTCAATACATGGCATGAAGAACTGTCATTTGAGCACTATTTGAAATTGCCAAGCTCCTTCAAATATTCAAATATAAGAAATGAAGCTGTTTGGCTTCAGATGACAATGCTTAGGGAATAGAAAACCTTTTGGACAACCATCTTCTTATCACAAAGTAAAGTCATGATCTGTAAATGATACTTTATCATACAAGGGGTTTATGCCTGCAAATAGCACATTTATATTTCAAGTTCTTAAAACTGTTTGCTTTCTTTAAAATACTATTCTATGTTAAAGGAAAACTAGAAGTATAACTATAAAATAATCTGTCTCACTGCAGAGAGGAAGATTAACTTTCACTGTGGCATAATCTCAGTGCAACAAAGTATTTGGCATCAGTCAGTGCAGTTTACTACATGGAGCTGCAGTTCATCACATGCCTATGATTACCACGTGCAGGGAAGGCACAAGCATGTATGCAGAGATAGAAGACTGCATCTCCTTGCCAAAAACTAGGCTCACAACTGGGAATCCCCAGAGTGATGCTGTGAACTCAGTGCTCTCCCCATCTCACTGTGGCTCCAGGTCCAGGACACCCACAAAAACCAAGGCAGACATTCCTGACCTTGCGTAATGATAATCCAGGAACTAGTATGGCAAGTGTTGATTTAAAGTCATGTATCTGACATGTTCTTGTGGGTCTCTCCTTGACCATCAAGTTAAGGGAATCACTATGAAATCAGTGTCACAGAACACAGATGTCTTGCAAGTAAAAAAGAATGTTGTAAGCTAATAAAATATTACTCAGGCTTTCACTTCACAGCAAAATACCCAGGCTTTTGACAGGAAATCCAGTATTATTCTTCTCCTCAAGTTGGCACTCCACAAGAAAGAAAGATTTTGACAGGTGCAGATTTCACACATGTCAAAGGCACAAGCCCAGCTCTTATAGATGGATTGCAGATAAATAGGCCCATTGTTAAATGACAGAAAATTAAAGGAACATTTAATCATGCTCTGACAGGCTTTTTAGCCCAAGGCTAATACACCAAGTCCATGTCTTGTAATAATTCCTGAACTCATATATTGGCTTACAGCAGGTGACTGCAGAGGTCTCAAGCAGTGGAATTGCTTTAATTGTAGGGCAAACTCTCTAGTTTAATAATAAGAAACATGTTAATACTACTTCTTGCCAGAGAAGCCTATGCAAGCACAAGCTCGCAATTTTTTTAATTGCTGCATAAATAGTTCCTTAATAGCTCAATCTCAAACTTATGCTAAACCATCAGTTATTTTTCATCTTTATGAAATAAATCAGATCTAGAAATATTTTTGGAGTTAATATTTACAGGCAGCAATACTTGCAAGAACTTCCAACTACAAAGATTAGTCACCTTACAGATGGTGAAAGAATTTTGTCAAAGCTGCTCTTCCCAAACTGTTAGATTGGTTGGATCTTTGAACACTGGGTCTTAGTCTGACTTTAGACATCATGAGTGTGAATAAATATTTCTCTGTCTTCTCCTTCTAAATCTTCCCCTTACAATCCCATAGTTTATCTTTTGTTGTCAGAACTTGTTTTGGGAATTGAGTACATAATTTCAAGAACAAGGAAATTTCCATTCAAAAGAAAAGAGAAAAAAAAAAAAGAAACCGGGAAGAAACCTTCCACATGGGTTAAGCAAGTACTCAAGAATATTATAAAACTAAAAAGGAAATAAGTAGGCTTTCCATATTTTTATCTAAAAGCTAAAAATACTGCTGCTTCCATTTGCAAAGATTTATTAAGAAATATTTGTGTGACCCTAAATTCTCTAGTTCCTAATATAAACCAGCTAGTCACATATGCCACGTTATATAATCTCATGCAAGTACCTTGCAAAACCAATAAAAGTTAATGTAGACCTGCAGAGTCAGTCTTCAGGTTTTGTCCATACTCCTCTGCACAGTACATCAGCAGTGATTTTAGGCATGGCATCATGAAAAGAAATTCTCTACCTCTAAATTTCATGAACTAGATTCAAATCAGTCATAAGTGTGATTGGCTCCAAGCTTCCAAAGATTTGATTTCAAATTAGTGGATGCATATGCTTTGAACATGACCCTTGTTTACTCCACCAGATGTCAGGTAGTCGGTGTGCCACATTTACAAAATAGTGAGTTTTTCTGTCACCTGTCTGGCAGAAATCCTTGCAGGTATCAGGGCAATGGATTCATTTGGTGTTTTACCTTCACTAAATGCACATGCAGTTAGAGACAGTCAGTTGAGAGATTTCCTCAATACCCGTTCTTTCCTTCAGCACAACCCAGAATTTTTTTCAGCACCCCCTGGTGCTTTCAGACAGAAATAACACCTCTCCAGCATTCCCCCTTCCAGCCTTGAATTCCAGAGCTGCCTTTTATGGGACAGTTTCAGTGGGAATTTCTGACCAGATGGGAAGCCGGAATGGGGTACAGCAGGCAGCTTCTGGTCCCTGTGTCTGCAGGTCTGCAGGCATCGGGTTGCAGCCCCTGCCAGTCATATCATGCTTTCCCTGCTTCCTTCTACTTCAAATGGGGCCATTGCATGTTTGCGAAGCAACATCAAACGTGGCAGGTGAATTTCCCCAAGCCACTCTCTTTCATAACTTCCTCTGAATACTTTCTGGCTCTGCATCTCCAAAGAGCACTCCTTTTCAACATCATGCAAAGACAATTTTGCGTTTATCTTTGGTGTCTAAATATTCCACTACCTTTATTTCTGGATGTTTGTGGTGGTGGTGCTGGTTGGTTGGTTGGGGTTTTTTGTTGCTGGAGGTATTTTTGGTTTGTTGAGTGGGTGGGGTTTTTTGGCTGATGGGAGCAATTAAGATAACATTAACAATTGTTTCTTAGTGCTGCTCAGATAGTCAGATCTAAGCTTTCAGTGCCCCCAGGGAAATCAGTGCAAGCGCTAGGACTGAGAACTTAAGTGGGAACAACTTCATTCTTGCCATTAATGGACTGGTCAGTAACCGCTTGCCTTCCTTACCTAACATCAGTGACTAATTATTAGAGGAAAAAGTCATGAATGAAAAGACTGGAGAAAGATGCCAGTTGACTTCAAAGCAGTTACAACAGTGTGCCTAAATTCAGGTGCTTCCCTTGAGTTGCCCAAGCAGCCATAGCAATCTGACCCTCTACATCCTGTGGGGATCAGAAAGCTTTGCTCAAGAGGCCAAAAGGCAATGTGCCCAAATGTCTGTGTTTAGAGAAGCCCTGGAGAGCTGTTGGCCTAGTGTACATGACACCAAAAGCTGCCTAGCTGGCCCTGCCTTCTCCACACAAGAAACATTGCGTGGCAAGTTTGTAAAAACAGAGATGATGCCTACACTTCATGCCCAGAATGTGACTATGCAAATGACATTTTCCATACCTGCCTTTTCATTTGCTGGGGGAGCCACACATCTAGCGAGGTAAGAGATCGGTCTTCATTCAGGGCAGAAGAAGAATGTCATCATCCTATTAAGTTTTTATTCCCTGTGACATGCCATCACTAAAATGGATGAACACTGTCACCACTATATAAGGAGTTTTGAAAGTTATTTCTGCCCTTACAGCTTGTCCAGTGATAAAAGCACAGTCTCACTGAGTGAGAGCCAGCAAACTATTGCTGCTCCAATCATACCATGAGCAGGAAAAGCAGCCAGCAACACCTGAGATGGTCAAACAGCACATAATACTGGCACAGGGCATGGCACTCACCACTATTCTTGTCCTGTCTTGGCAAAGCCCTGTATCTACCTTATTCATATCCACTTTTCTCTCTGATAGGAACCACTCCTGTCTTGCCAACATAAATGGTCTGAGATGAGGTATCACTTGTCATGAAGATGAAACCTAGTGAAATCCTTTCAGAAATACCTGCTATTACTTTGACAACTGAGTCCACAATGACCAGAAGGAGGAAATGCATTTTCAGCTTCATCAAAATTATTAAAATCAGGTTTTCATTTAGGCATCTTCAAGACGAGTGAAATCTAGCCCTGATAGTTCACTACAGAGAAATCTTATGAACAGCAAAGACCCCTTAAAGGAAAATTGGGTTGAGGACTGAAAGTATCAGGATGTTTCCATGTGGCCCAAAGGAACTGTTATTTTTTTGTTTTGTGATTCTTCTTTAGGGGTCCCGAGAGCGCTGTATATCCACAGGTCCTTTTACATAGGGCAAAGGAATGCAACAAGCATGAAATGGCAGGTGAATACACCTAATTCACTGAAGAAAAAGTAACTATTTGCCTAATGTAACAGATATTTTAATGAAAAATCTGTATGTTTTGAATCACATAAAATAGAATATGTCATAACACGCTAAGTGTAAAAATACATCAGGACATGATTTATTTAACTGGTGCCTCAGGGTTTTTTGACTTTTGACTTTTTTGTTTTTAGATTTTAGAAGTACTTGTAACTGTAGTAAAATGCAGATTTAATGTGTAAATATTTCTGTCAGCTTAAGTTCAATGTTTATGCATATCAACGTTTATCCCATATCAATGTCCAAAATTCCATTAGTTATTTAGGCTTCTTTTCAAGATAGAAGGCTGAATAATATCTTAAGGCCTGTGCTACGAGGCCTAAACATAAGCCAGTTACCTCGAAAACAGAACACTGGAAAACCTCCAACGTGTGCTGAGGAAGACGAAGACGATAAAAAGAGGGTCCCACTGTCCCCTAGACTCAAATCTTGATGAGGTGTGCCAGGGCGGGATGGGGCTGGACCAAGAGATGTGTGAACTGGGGATTGGGTGGACAATATTATAAAAATCATGGAAATCAGAGTTTGAGAGGTGCATCATTATGTATTCCTGAAGGCCCTAAGCCTAGACATTAAAGAATCTACCTTTTTATCTTATCCCACATTAACTTGGCTCAGAGTACTGCTTACTGGGGTCTCTCAAGGCATCATCACAAATTAATAAGTAGCAATAAGTTCCGAAATCAAATGCCAGCAAGAACCAACTGTGTGCTGTTCACAAGGCAATGAGTCCCCTCAAAAGTCATCAGCAGAGCTAATTTAAGCACAGCAGCAGTAGAAGAGAGCATTGTGTCCCCTCAGTTCTGTCACAAAGAGCCTGGGCGGGGAAGGGATCAGAGCACCAATGCACCTTCCAATTCCCAAGGCCAGAGCAGAAGACCCAGTGGCTCCTGGGCAGCCTCCAGGTTTTGCAATGGGGGTAGGCACTGTCCACTGCAGAAAGAGCAGCCCTCCTGCTACAGCTCCTTCCCCCTGCATGACTGAGTGAGGAAAATTCCATCTTGCTCATGTCCTGTGGTGATGCCCTGGCACGCTGGATTCAGCAGCCATGCCTCAGACCACGGCACACAAGGATAACTGCTTTGAAATACAAACTAAGTAGACATAGGGATTGCAGTAACCATCTGCACAAGTCTGGCCAGATTTGGGAAGCAGTGTAAGTAATAAAGACTGTGTACTACTTTTCTAGGATGTTTTATATGTTATAATCTAGAAGCAAAATGCAAACATTTGTAGGAATTACAGGTCATTGAACACTCAAATGCATGCCTGTTATATGTTGCCTTCTGACTCCCTGTGCCTGTCCCACTTCCTAGTAGCAATTTCCCTCTTTTATTCACAGCATCTCAAAAACAAGCCTCAGACTTCCATAGCAACTGGTCTCACATATCCTCTTGTATTTACCTAACCAGAATGCACCAAAGGTGTTAGTATCTTTTTTTTTACCCCAGTCATTTAAAGAGTACTCATCACCTCCTTTTTTTAGTTGAAAAATGAACAAAGGAAATGAACAAAAGATGATGATATTAAAAAACTATAGTTTCTACATACCATTGAGAATCAATAATATCAACTTTTTCACTACTGCACTATGAGGAAGAAAACTAACTATTCCTTCAATGTTTAATCTAGAGACTAAAAATTCCTTAAGTGTTATAGGACTATGGAGCCAAGGATGTTCCCTGTGCCAGGACACCAGAAAAAGTCAGGCCCTGTCACTGGAAACACGTGATAATTTCAACTTAGATCCTGCTGCAGTGAAGCCTGGACTTCCTTTCTTCTTCTTTTTGCCCATCCTCCAGTCAGAATGTCTTCTCTTCTATACTAATGTGATTAGTTTTATGAAGCATCCTCCAAATGACTGAGCCATTATCATCATTTCTCTAGTACTAGGAACATACAGTTATACTCCTGTTCAGGAAAGCTGGGAGGCCCCTGAGAGTGCAAAGATTTCTTCTAGGGAGAGAAGAGCTGGTACCTCTTTGGAAACATTCTTTACTTTGATACCCACACATATCCTTTAAGCTGTCTTTTTCATGTCAGTACTGCATAATACTACCTTGAGTTATACATTTATGGTGATAAGTAGCTTTGTCTGGCTGCCCCATTTTCACTTTTTTAAAAGTAAATGCCCAGTCATTAAACGAAGACAACTGAGAAAAAAGGAAATAATTATGAAAATGTTAATTTTAGGTGTGTGTCAAGGAAACAATTTCCTGGTTACACCTCTGCAACACTGAGCAGTGTTTATTTGCATGGAAACTTGTAAAGCAAGTATCATACCTTTTGTAGTAATGAGGCCCATTGATAGTGGTTGTACCAAAGGAAAATGCTATGTGTATTCCTGGCTATTTTAACAGGTGGCTAAGAAGAAATGCCATTAGCATGGAAGAATATTAGTAACAATTGAAACTGGAACAATTGGCTTGATTTGCAAATGCCAGTCACTTCAGACTTCTTTGTGTTCTTCGCTGACATTACAGATTTGGATCCCTTGGAAAGCTAAGCACACTGCTGGAAATTACATGGTCATTATAAAGCTATACTCAAGCTTTATAAACTCATTCTTTCCTGTTGTTAACACACTGTTTTTTCAGAAGATAAAAGGGAGCAGATATGCTTTAGGATGGGTCACAAACTGTGGACCTTCTTCCACAAAGCTTGGGACCCTGTCTTATAAGAAAAATGAGAAGTTCAGGGTAAATCAGCTGAACCAATCCACTTATTCAGCTATCAAGGAGGCGAAATACTTCATGCACTATGTGTGTACATAGGTATAACAGATAACATCAGCTAGGTCTAGTAAGTTCATAATTTGATGCATCTAACAGATAGAAGAATGTATTTGCCCTCTTTGTTAAATGGATAGTGTACCATTGTCTCCTCTAAAAGTGTAATGAATCTGAAACCCCTTCGTTATGAAAACCAGCATACTTTTGAATCAAATGCTTTTCATATTCATAATCATCACCAATGCCTACAGGGTAGGATGGCCATTTTCTTAAGGAGTCTCTTAATCATAAATTAATATCAACAATCTTATTTCTAGCTACTAGAAGACAAATCTGAACTAAAGTAGGACTCTTTCTTTCAGCTCCTTTCGTCTGTGTAGGCTCGGGAATGACGGGGACTGTTACTGGCATGTGATAGTCACAGAAGGAACTAGAAGAAGGTAAAGGTTGTCATAAGTATGCACAACAAAATGCAACAAACCATGATGCACAACCTTTGGCTAGGACACATGATTAAAGCATTATCTACTGTATTTGGTAAAAAACACAGGACCTGTGAAGTGTAGCAGCAAGGCTTATTTTTATTAAGATTATCCTGATAATGTATATTTAGCAGTTGGTATCTTACATGGATTCACACTTAATTGTGCAATCTATAGTTTTTATGTTTCTCCTGTAAACACACATGAGCCACTGCTGCACAGCATCACTGCCGTAGCATGAGTACTGTATTTTCATCCTGGCAATGGGCTCTGGTTAGATATGGTCTAAAGGCAGGTGGGATTTATTACCCCGGTCAGATATGTCATGTACTGGGAGGAAAATAATTATATATATCACACTACATTTATGAAGTTTGCATTCTGTCAGCTTTTCTTTTGTCATAAGTAGAAGGTGAGAAGAAAAGAGTTGGTGAGGAGTGATGCAAACTGTAGAAGAAAAACATATAAATATCTCACAGATGTTTCTGAGTTCTACTTCAAAGCTTCATTTTTCATCCACAGTAACTGGATAGTGATTGATCACTGGGCAAGGTAGCTTGCAGTTTTTTTTATTATAATATATTTTGACATATTAATATTTTGCCTGTCCTCATGAAGTTTCACAGAATTTTGTGTGTGTGCTAATTTACAGCAGAAATCACTGCTGCCAGGTGTTTTCTTCCATCATTCTTTACAAAATGGTAGTGTTAGATTTTGTGACATTCAGATTTGATGCAATTCATCTGAGGAGAACAGAAGTAATTTTGCTCATAAATATGGGTTGTAAGGTCTTTCATAACTCTGTTCCTACTATCAGGATATGGGCATCCACAGAAGAGTCTACTCATTCTGTTGGCTTCAAAAGGATAAATATTTTTTATACTGCTAAGAAATAAACATTGCAAAATTCTACTGTCATGGAAGAAGGAAAAAGTGAAAAAAGTATACTTAGATTTAAAAGGTCAAAATTTTCTCAACTCTGGAGGTAAAATACTGCTTTCTTTTGTATTTGAAAGTATTTCATTTTTACAAAGTATTTAATTGTTATGAATTATTTTATTAGAAGTGTTACACTGGAAGTATTTTGTTGGGTTTGAGAGTATTTTATCATTACAAATTCGTTTTAAGTGTCAAAATTAACTGCACCTGTGGCAAGCCCACATTCATTATGTGCTGGCCTTAACGCATTTGTGCATAAAAAATACAGTACAGTCATTATCTAAGCTCAAGTGCATACACAGTAAGTTGCTAATTTTTTGTGTCTCTGTGTAAACAAGGGCTTGTGGCACTTTGAAACTCTAGAAGGCACCTTACACACTCTGGGTGGATCTTGTTACAGAAACATAACCACCTAATAATTTTTAAGGGTTTGGGGGCTCTCTGAGACATCTGAATAGGCTGACAGATGGTGCAAGACCTCTGTGCCCTTCTGGAAGCAACTGGGAGGCCCCTAGGCAAGGTTCATTAGCATGTCAGATTGCACAGGATGACTGCATGGAGGGAATGAAATCCCAGTCTCCCATGTCCACCCATCAAAATCCAACTTTCTCACAACTGGCCTTTTCTTTTTTTGACCTCTGATGCCTCCAGTGCATTAGGCCAGAGCTGAAGGGCAGAGAAGCTGCGCTCCACGTCGTGGGGTGGGCTTGTAAAAGTAACCATTCCTATCACACTGTAATTACAGGGAAATTAATCCTGGAAGCCTAAATTATATAAACAAGTTTTTCTAATGAATCCCCTCTCTCTTGCAGAGCCAAAGCTCTAGATAAGCCCTGAATGTTCATTTTGCCTGTTACACAACTCAGAGTAAAACTCAGATCCATTCAATTTATACCACTATGAATATTTACTGTTAAACTCCGAAGATGAACAGGTTTAAATCCCGAAGAGAGACTCAGGGAACATGCTCCTTCTGAAGCTGCTAGACTGCCAGCTAGAAAGATAATACATCCTGCTTCTCTGTACAGTAACAGGCCAGCCAAAACTGTAAGATGTCTTTTGTTGCATGAAAGTATCAAGGAATAAAATGAAAGAGGACACATTATGACAGTATAGCAAAGGACTAAGACATAATTGCTCATATTGGTTAGAAAAACAGAGAGTTTAAGAGCCACATCTTTTCTTCTCCAAGTACATCTGTACTGTGTGGCATGAAAGCATATTAAGCAGTCCTACAAAAGCAAGAGAATATATGAAATTTTAGCTGTGAACATGTTACTAAGAGTTTCCAGAACTGTTACTACTGTCAGTATTTTAGCATTAAGGATCTTGGATTCCCTGAAGCTGGACTATACTAGATGCAAAAATAGACCCCTATTCTCACTGTTGCAGGAAGTTAACCTGCTATGACTCCCATAAACATCTTTACAAGGGTGAACCTTACCACCATAAATATTCTGTACTATCATGTACAATAAGCTTACTGAAACAACCTCTGCCCCAGAGGAACTCGGTAATCTACATACTGAATTAAGACAACGGTACTTGCCTAAATGCCTTAAAGTCAACCTTAGAGTGAGTTAAAGCAGACAATCCAAGTTTACAAATATTTGGGCGAAATTAAAATTGTTCAACTCTGAAGTCCTATCTTCTCTGATTCTAGTTTTTGGCTTTCTCCTCAGGAAGAGTTCTGTTAAAATTAAGATCGTGTTGTCATGTAACCCCAAGAGCAAACACAGCTGGCATCTTGGAGGACCAAACAAAACCCAAGTTCAAGGTTCAACCCCACCATGCAATATGAAACATGCTCAATATTGCAGTGAAAAGGTGACCCTCAACCATTGCAGCTCCTTGGAGCACTTTGGCTCCAAGAAGGGTTGCCTCTGTTTTCCCCTTAGGTATCTGAGAAAGCATTTCTAGTTTTGCCCAGGCTGGGCACACTGAACTCCATAAAGCATATATGAGCCAGATGCAGGTTGGTTATTTCAAGTGTTATTTCACAGGGCTGGAAAGGCTTCCAGTAAGTCTGTAAGGTAACAGGGCAGGAATGTGGTGATGAATACAGCACAGCACAGGAGTATGTAAACTGCTAAATACATTTTATCTGTTCATGTCTTGTTTGTGTGCACATGCAGGAGGGCACAGGAGAAAGGAAAACAAACAACCATTAGACAGGTTTACAGTAACAAACCCATCTTCGTATTCCCCTTGTCAGATTTTGGCTATCCAATTTCCTACAGTCAAGTTCTGGCTGCCATGCAAACTGCAATTTCATGCCAATCTTGCATCACTGGCAGGATATAGTTTTTTATGTACTCTGCTGTGGTTAATCACTGCATTTGAAATTTAGTTCTTCCTCCTTTGCTTTCTACAGGAAAGTGCTAGAGAAATCCATCATTTATGCATCCAGCTGTCATTAGCAATCTGATGAAACACTAGCAGAGAAAACATTGCTCTCTGATTGAGTCATCTGCATTGGATGTAATGGTTATTTATTCACATTTTGTTAAAACAAGTAAGTCATTAAATCCATTGCATGCTACAGAAGCTGAAAAAGGACTCCTAACATTGCTGTTTAGATTCAGAACCTTTTCATGTGAGGGCACAATGGATTCACCTATGTTAAATTATCAAGAGTTGGCAAATGTATATGAAAACTGCACTTCCAGGGCCTCACTATTTATTTGAGGGGGAAAGTATCCAGAGAGCAAGGAACCAGTATTTCCAGAGGCACCTTCACTCAAATTCACAGACAAAAGGCTGGGGGATTTGAATGGGTTTTATCTAGCTGATATACATACTTGACCTCATCTACTCTGGTGCTATACTGGCTTTCTAGCACAAAGAGGGTAGCCACAACCGCTTCACTGTAACCCTAACTTATAACTGAAACTACACCCTGGGGCTCTCTGCCAGCAAATAGAACCTGGTATCTTCTCCTAGAAGTCCTTTATGGCTAGAAGAATAAAACCCAGGCTACACTTTTCTATGTCTCAATCACATTTGACTAGGACTGCACCTTTAAGAAACCAGTATTTTTTTATAATAGTACTTGTTTCACCAAAATTTTTCCTCAGAAATAAAAAAATGGTACAGCTCAGTTAGCTGTTTGGAAAACACTTTAGCATCATCACAAAGCAGCAATGTGCAGAGACCTGGCAAGAAATCTATGTATTGTTTTTAGTTTTCTTAAGTCCCACAGTTTTTCAGTCATATGAAGCTTCTCAATTAATGAAAATCAAACCCAAATGAATACATAAAGGACAAGGGAATGCATCATAAAATAATCTTTCCCTCCCGCCCCCGTCATTTTAATAATTATCACACTTGTACAGTCTCTGATTTCCATGGTGCTTCCTAGAGGCAGAAGCCATACAGTACAGGGGCTTATTGATTAGCCAGTAAGATGTTTCTGGTTATAATTTTCTGAACTCTGAACTCATATGTATATACAGCAGCTAAAACAGCAACCATAGTAGCAATGTTTAACACCCTCCACAATCAACATAAGTGAAAAATACCTTCCCTGACCCCATTATCCCACACAAGTTTGAAATTTTTTATTAGGTTAGAACATAAAAAGATATAACTCTGGCCCAGTCTCACCTTGGCCTCATGCCAGGTACATGAGCCTTTAGACAGGGAGACAAGCAGCATCTCAGGCCATGCCACAAGCCCAAGGACGCACACACAAATTGAGCAGTATTCCTACAAGCATGCTTGTCCTGCACTGCAGGCTGTGGAGGCACCACAGGCACTTTCATGCTGCTGGGATCACCACAAAGAGAAGCACCCACACACAGGCTGGCATCCTTCCTTAGGCATATATCATGGAGACAGCTCTGTTGCAGCTGCAGCAGTGTAAATAAGGAAACACTCTTCCAAATGCTGAGTATTTAGTGTCCCTCTACCTCTTCATTTTTTTATATTAATAGAGTGACTAGAGGAGATCTGGCAGTAGAAGAGTGTTGTGCTAAAAAATTCCCTGCACTCAGATGCACTGATACACTACACCAGGCTAAGGTGATTTTGCAACCATTCCCATAGGAAGAGTGGAAAACTCAAGATTTTTGAATGTGTTTTAAGAACTCCAGTTTCCAGAAGAGGATGTTCATTTAAGCTTTTGATCTAGGGGAGTTGTGTGGTTACAGTACTCTTGAAGCTCAAAACAGCCACACACTCTACCTGATACCATGGCAGAAGAGGTGGTGAACACTTCTTGGAAAGCTTTGGAAAGCAGCTGGGAGCAGTGATGCTTTAAATGATCTTGGCTAAACCTACTCGGGCTTCTCTGCCTTAAAAACTGCTGAGACACCCAAAAGTTAGTCGGCTGCATTTAAATACCTTATCTGAGGCCACCTTGTGCACCTAAAATAAAAAAAATGTGTTTAAATAGATTTGATTAATTTAACAGTTACAGAGCCATAAAGAAGAAATTATGTTTGCAAATGTCTGTTCAGAACTAGAAGGCATGCAATATCAATCTGAGAAGTAAATAGACTACATATCCTGTGATCTCACTAGTGAGAGTCAAAGATATAACATGCAGTACATTGCATACCACTATCCCAATTAAGCAGCCAGAGGTCTTTATCAGGATGTCAGTTAAGGTGATCTTTCCATCTCCTCCATACACGCACTTTGTACATGTGCTCTCCATACATATGGGTCTGACTCCACACAGGAAAAACTACATTTCAAATTGCAGGTGAAATAACGTAATCATCTCCATTACTTAAGTATCACAATATTTATTTCACTTATAGTAAGAGTTATTGTCATTCTAACGGCAAAATGAATGTAAAGTGAGTATCAGTGTCAATAACTTGTACAGCAGTAAGCAGCAACCACTGGAAGAGAATCAAAACAATTACTCCTTGACTGTTGTCATTATTCATTATTTTTAAAGACCCATGCAACGATCTTGCAGTGCCACTGAAGAGTCTTTGTGACACACAACACTGGAAAAATTGTCCTTAGCTCTGCAGGCTTCAGTGAGATCTTTATGGGTATCAGATATGCAGTTTTACATGATCTCAGTGGAAGAAGCTTGAAACTTCAAGAAGACTTAGATTTTAGTGGTATTTTAAAATATGAGGCTCCTGAACCATGGAGGAAGGAGTTGGGGGGAGGGAGAGAGACAGACAGACAGACAGACAGAGATCTGGATTAGAGGAAAGTAAATATTATAATTAGTTTTTCAAATAAAGAAGTCATGCACAGACATTACAAGTGAGATGTTCAAAAGTGATTGGCACTGATTTAAGCATTCAACAGAATTATGTCAGAAATTTTGTTTCAGTGGTTGTCAATTTAGGTTAGTATGAGGATCTCTTTAAAAGTCATCTATGATGTTACAGTTTCAAATCTTTCACGGAATTTTTCTCTCCCTTACCAATACAGAGGTTTGGGAGCTGGCACTTAACCTCTCACTACCTGCGCCTTGACCCAGCCAACAAAAGGATAGCCAATAGCTTTGCTTTCCAACTTAATGGCTGGATTGGACTGGGGGAGGTAGGGCCAGGGGAAAGAGGGTTTTTTCCAGGTATTTTTTTGCCACAGTTTCTCGGCTCCTACTGCAGTGTGGGGTGAGCCAATATTTGCTGGGCTGGTGGAAGCTCTCGGAGCGAGCTGCCTCAGTGTGCTCCTCCACCAACTCCATGCACCCTGGATTGTTCAGAGAGAGAGAGAGAGAGAGAGCAGTTGCCGCTACCTGGACTTGCTACAGACTCCCTGAGGGTTGATGCCATTTGCAGAGAAGTTGCTAAAACCACTCTGCCCCAGCCGACTCTTTCAGACAAGAGGACAAGGAGATGGTCTCTACCCTGCCCATGGGAAAGGTTTCAGCCTGTCCCTTGTGACCGCCATTTTCTCACGTGAGTTTTTTTGGAAACACTGCCTCCGTGGTTGCCATCTGTGCCTCACCAGAGCTTGAGAGTGACTCTTGCATCTGCTGCCTCCTGAGGCATGGCATCACCTCCCACTGTCCATAAATATAACTGCACCAAAAGGAGCAGAGAGAAAAATTCATATAAAAGTATTTGTTAAGGTGTTCCTGTTTGTTCTGTTCTCTATTTGGTTATATAAATATAAACTACAAGTTTAGAACCGTTGTCCTTTTCTAGACATTTTTTTTTTTAATTAAAGTCTCTTAATTTCAAAGGTTGTGATGTTTTTTGGGAAGAGGCCCACTTCCTAGTCCAGGTAGACATCTTAGGTTTCTTTTAAACTGAGGCATATAGTGTTATGAAATAGTCTCTGGCAGAAATATGAATAAAACCTAGAACTCAAAGGAGTGGAAAGATCAGTAGACTGATGAAGACCCTTAATAAAGATTCGTAATGTTTTTTTTCTTTTGGTCATTTTCAATCTATCCCTTATTTTTATTTTTTCATTTCTCAATTTAAAGTGTACTAACTTCAGCAGTGGAAGGAAAAATATTTTTAAATGGCTCATGCAATAATTACTAGGTTTCTTGACACCCTTAAAATCTCCTGGGACTCTTGCAAGGGAAATTTGCAACCAATTTTTCATTTTGTTTCCATCAGGTAATTTTGCTTGCTCAACCAATATATTCCTTTTTGATTTAAAACAAATCTCCATAAGGTTGAACAGGTTAGCAAAACTGTATATTTGATAATACAGTCTTTGTAAAGGATGTACTTCATTGATCGTTGCATGAAAAAGTCCCACCTATGAATCACAAGTGATCAGTGTATAAGAGGGGAGCTCTCAATCGTCATGGGCTGAACAGAGAACACATAGTCATTAACATCTTTTTCATTTAACCTTCTGTTACTAAGCTCTGCAATTCTCCTTGTGCTGGAGACACAGTGAAGCCCATATTCCACCACAAAAATCTTGGAGTTTTATCAAGATTTTGATCTTTTTTTATACAAACAGAAATTTTTATACGAAAAAGAAAAATTTATGATGCTATTCAGCTTCTTTATACTCTGTGTTATTGTCAGAAAACCAGAATGTATCCTTTGCAGTTGTTGCATGTTATCTATATGCAGTAGTTTATGCAATGAGAGCATCATTACAATATTAATATTTGTGGCTCTGCAGGGATAGTTTGTGTTGTTAAGCCAATCTACTTTAAATGCAGCACCTGTTTTACAAGGGGGTATAATTTTGTAATTGACATTACCACTGTTATGTAATTTTGCGTGATTTAATTTCTATGCACAAGCATAACCAACAGTGGAGATTTGCTTTCAGTTCCACCAACACCTTTGTCATTGTATTATAGTAGCCTACGGTCTTCTTTCAACTCTTTCACAATTCCACCTAAAATTATTAGAGTTATTCACCTTCATGATTGTACTTGCATGATATCCACTAATATTACATCAGAGCACAAAACAAACTTGTTGCAGTACCCTTCCTTGGATATTCAGTGTATTTTCATCACAAATAGATTCATCTCCGTTTGAAAATCTAGTGCAATACTGAACCAGTCATCAAAATACTGCAAGGAACAGTAGTATCAACAAAAAGTACCAGAACTGTATTTTGATAATGCACCTACCCATGAAAAGTTTGTGAAGGTAAGAGAGTGTATACAAAATTGACCTCACTTCAGGAGTGCAAGGCCCTGAAAAAATATGAAGGACTCACTGAAGACCAGGGTATTGTGTCAGCTATTGGCACATTCCCCATAACTAAACTGGACCCTTTCTGATCAGTTTCATTCCCACCTTATCTCATAGCCCAGCTCTGATCTTTTTGTGGGTGAATTGCACTCACACCATACAAGGACAAAACTGACCACGTAAGAACAGCCTTGTCTTTGACAACTACTTTGGCTGGCCCTCCCTGCAAGGCCTGACATGGTTGCTATGTCAGAACATCAAAGGATGGCTCACCACCCTGCTTCATACCAAGCTCATGATGAGCAACATCTCTGCTGTCATTGAGGGCCACACTGGGAGGCAAGCCTGCAAGCTGAACAGTATGGATTGACTTGGGGCAGCACTGCCCTTGGCTTGGACCTGCCAGGGCACTTTTGCTTACCCAGATCTCCTTGGGATGCTTTGCAGTGTCTGTAATCTCAGTAACAGCGGTTTTTTGGGGCTCTCTGTCCAAAATGTTCAAAATAACAAGCAGTTACATCACAGTCCAGTAGAGCATTTTTTACATTATGATTCTAGGAATTGACATGACAAGTCTGCTTTGCATTAGGAGGGATACCACAGCAAATATCACACTATGAAAGATTAAGAGCAGAACCAAAAATTGAATCAAAGAGCAAGACAAACTGACATTGCAGACAGCTGGGTTAAGCCAA
>JAWWLZ010000094.1:30866677-30881956 GCA_035041345.1 Poliocrania exsul
GCAATCAGCATCGATCCCTGAAAGCTAACACATGTTCATGAGCCAGTCTGCAGTATTAAAGGGACACAGCTCCACTTTATGAAGCTTCACAGAGCTCCACAGAGCTTCATAAAATCCTTTATTATTAACGAATGTAAAGCTATGGGTTTGTACATATATATGGTCTTATAGAGTAGCTTAAAATTACTCCACTTGACTCCTGATGAAATTATGGGATATGCACTACATGAGAAGCCTGTAGAGAGAGTGTCTGTTTAAATACATCTGTTAGTGATCCACAGATGAAGGGATAGTTGTACCACTCATCCTAAGAAAACATTTGCACAGATATTCAAGGAGTCTTTTTAAGAATCATGAACTCTGACTGTTCATTTGTCAGGCATCCAACATTCAAAAGTTTATATTGAGAAGCATAGTGGAGGTTCATAACACCTCTTTTAGATAACTACAGCAGTTAAAACTCCCTAGGACAGGTAGTGGAGAAGAGCTGCTTCCTACTGTAACACAGTAGAAGTAGCAGTACTATATACGTCAGAATTTTATGTAGCAGAATATCCTCTTGCCACTTATGGGCATAATTTTACTAAGGATAGTCATAAATACCACTGAACAGGGGCATCTCAGATCCTAAAACAGAATCCTTGTGGAGTTCCACAGCTGTTCCTGTTCTAGCAGGAAAGTTCACCATTTCCCACCTCTTCATCCTAGTTTCTACCTTTCAACTTTTTATTTATCTATGCTTTCCCTTGTACATCTAGACTGTTTATCAAAGCTCTTTGTGAAGGAATTTTTCTGAAAGCCTTTCAGAAATCCAGATAGTATGTATAAAATTGTCTCTGATAACTAACATGTTTTGGCAAATCACTTCGAAGAACACAGGTTATTGAGGAAGGTCTTCCCTTTACACAAGTTACTAATAACTTTGCAAATATATCATATTTGTCTGTGTTCACTCTTTCCAACTTTTTCTTACCATTTCTATCAATTTTTTTACTGAACATTATTCTCACATGCTCATAGCTTCCTGGGACATCAGCTGGACTGTATTTTAAAGTTGGTGTCACGTTTACCAGCTATCAAAGCAAAGTAAAGCAAGCAGTTACTCAGCAATTTTAATCATTCAGACGTTTCACCCCTGAATTCCTCTAAAACTCTTAAATCAATACCATCTGCTTCTAGCACTGTGTTACTGTTCATTTACTGCTCCATAATTTTAATTGTAGGTCAGTCATCTGATACGCCTCTCACAAAATAAAGCTCACAGATGGAAATCTCCCTGGCCTTTTCTACTCTGAAAAGATTTTATTTACTTGTTCTGCAACAGCTTTGTCTTACCTAAGTTATTCTTTAATACCTGTATCATCTATTAGCCCTACAAATGCTTTGTCAAGCTTCCTGTCCTTTATGCATTTGAAGAAAGATTTATTACATCTGTTAGCTGTTCCTCATTTTTTTTTCTTTGACAGGTAAGTCATATTTATACATTTAACCTGGCAGGATTTATGAACTTTTTCATTTTCTTAATTTGGATAACACTTCAGCCTTTCAAAGTGTTAACTTTAACATGGGTTAGTTTTCTCTCCCTACTCTACAGAACTTGGTTTCTTTCTGTCCTCAGTCCTTTCTTAGTAGGTGTAACCTTTGGTCTGTGAACTTAATATGGGTCTGCAGGAAGGAAATTTAAAAGATCAGGTGCTGTGAAAGCCCCACTAACATATGTATTTAACCTAACTTCTGACTTCTGAGGCCTAAAGTTTGACAGCATGAACTTTGCCTTAAATTATAAGCAGTAGAAATCAACCAAATACTCTAAGAAAAAGCCTATAACTAACACAGAAGGGATTTACAACAGAAGGACTTGGATGATCTTAACCATATATTTATTAATACTGTATTACTTAATTAGTAATGAATACATAATACTGTGGTAGAATGCACCCGTAAGTATAAACGCTTGAGGATCAGCCCTCAGAAATGCCAGGCACACTTCATAAATAAAGTTTCTTCAGCCTTTACTGTCTTCTTCTAAAGTCAAAAAGCTGACAAGGTCCCTTCTCCTCCGCTACTGATGTGCTTTCATGTGTACAAGCCAAGGATCTAGCAATTTAGATGCACTTCTTACTTCTTGAAACAGTAAGACTTAACTCCCTCTGATTAAAGGTAGTGAGCTAGCCCCTTGTAAAGCAAAATATATGCAGGAACACACCCACTCCCCAACCCCACCACCCAAAATAGCAAAGAAGTGGAAACGATTCAAAAAGGTTTATTTCAGAGGCAAGGACACTGAAAACCTACAGATCCTAATGACACTGTGTAGTAGCACTGGGCCTCAGAGCAAAAGGCAAACCTTTCATTTGTTCCTCAGGCTTTTTCATTGCTTCTCCCCCTTCATCTCCCCCATTGGCTGCTAAGGTTGTGCTGCACATCTGTAAGCGTTACCTCTCCTGTGCCCAGAAAGTAACCTTCTGTGGAATGCGTGGATAGAGACATCCTAAACTGTGTCTGGGAAAGATGCCTCATTCCAGCTAGGAAAGCTTTCTTAGTGAAAAATAACTTGCCTCCTTGGAATTAAGTATACCCTGGAATTAAGTATTACAGTATGGTATGGTAGCTAGAATTGCATTATGCTTCAAACTGTCAACTGTCAACAACAGATTCATTCAAGAAGAGAGTCATAAGCTTTGAATTTCTTGTCTTTGAAGATGCTGATCAATGGAATTTCTTTTTTGTAACAAATGGTCATGGACAATTTTACTATCCTACTAATCACAAAGGGAAATATCCCTCCTACCTGTACGTCTGCGAATACACAGTGCCCCCAAGGCAGCTCCTTTCAATTTTTGGAGCAAAGTACCTTTTCTTCCAGTGAGCTATGAAGCCAAGAAATCCTGCTTTCTTGTCCTTCAACACTGAATTGATAAGGAAAAGTCAAATTTCATGACCATCTCAAAATGCCAGCTAAGATTTCAGGGCCATAAGGACTATGAAGCAAAGGGTTGCAATAATAATCTTGGAAGAAAATACTTTTTCAGCTAATTTGTAAAAAGAACAAGTGCTTCATGCCTTTGACATTCTTCTAAAACTTGAGAGAGCTGTGTATGCTTCTTAATGCAGCTGCTTTCTTTTACAGGCATGTTTTATATTTGCCTGGAGTCATATTAATCTCACTCAGCAGTAAGCTGCTGAGGGGCATCTGCCACCACTAAGCACAGCTAATAAAATCCTGGAGCAAGGTGCCAACACTCCAGTTTTGCTGAATGGCACATGGGGGTGAGGGAGGGGGACACAAGGGGAAGTGCTAAATCTTAGTATAGCTCAGTAGAAAAAAATTTTTAACTCAGCACAGTGAGGTGAATTCACCGTGAGTGAATTCACTGCCTGGAGTCAACCAGGCTCTGCAGATATCTCTCTGTCTTTATGCAAAATGTACTATTGATTGTGTTTGATCCCTAGAACATCTTTCCCTGTCTCAGTTAAAGTAACTGGTGCACAGCTCTAGAAATGACTGGGGCATGAAGACACCTGCAAAGGGACAAGAACAAGTGGTGGACATCCATAGACTCAATCTGCTCGAGCTGCATGTCAATTTCTAGCTAAGGAAGAAGTAGAGTTTAAATAACGCTGCAGAGGAGGGTAGGATTGGAAGACTGGCCAAGCAAGACACAGATTCACACAGATCAGCGAGCACAAAAATCCCCTAATCTCACTTCCACTACTTCTTCATGTGGGAGATGCCAAAGTGATGTCATCTGAAATCTGGTCCCCTTCTGAGTGCTGGGGGGCATGGCAGAGGTCCTGAGAAAACCAAGGACTGTCTAAACAACGTTGTTACATTATCATGCCTTGAAGACTGTAGCTCGTGGTGTAAGCAGGTACATTTAACTTGCCTCAGGAATAAGGCTCCAGGTCTCTTACTACCACTTGCTGCACTCACACTCCTCAGCTTTGTAATTTCTGAGAGGCTTAAGGACCTAGGATGCAAGTTACATGGATGACTCTTCTTCTTGGAACCATTGTTTCACAAGTGAAACTGAGTCATTCCATCAAAAAAGAAAAATAGCTCCACATAATCCATACAGCATAAAAGGTAAAACATAAAGAAATTCTGACACTCCATAAACATTTTTTTAATGGTCCTTTCCAAAAAAACACACAGCAATTCAGAAATTGATTGAAGGTTTTGTACATTTGTCAGAAAAAAAAAAAGTAAAGGCAGTACACACACACACACACACATACACAAAAAAAAAAGTAAAAGCCAACAGTAAATCCCTACTTCCCACAGGCAATAATGAGTGATCACTCTTCCAAGAAGCAGATGTCCAATGTGGAAAATGGTCACCAGCAGGCAGCCATTACCAGAGAGAAAGTGCACCTCCTCCCTGCTTCTTTTATATCTGGATTGATGTCATATGGTATGGAATACCTCCTTGGTCAATGTAAGTCAGCTGACCTAACCTGTGTCTCCTCCCAGTAACCAAAACATGGGCCTGTTATCAACACTTCACTGGCTACCAATGCAGAAACACAGCTCTGCAAGGTTACAGTGCGAAAATAAATTTTGGCTCAGCTAAATCTGTTACATACTGAAAGTGAGATAAATCTCCAGGGTACACAAAAATGTAAGTGCACATCAGCAGGCAATAAGAAGCACAGAAGCACAACTCCTTAGCACTGAGAATTTGCTATAGGCCACCCAGCGAAGATCACAACACCAATGAATTATTCTTTAAGGAACTAAAGGATACCTCTAAATCAATGGCCTTTGTCCTTATGAGGGACTTCAACTTCCCAGATGTTAACTGAAAACACCACATAGCTGGTACAAATAGGTCCCAGAGATTTCTAAAATACATTGTTGATAACTTCATGGTACAAGTGCTAAGGAAAATGACGAGGAAAACTCTGTGCCTTGATTTGCTGCTTATTAATAGAGACGGTCTCGACTGAAGTGGGGATTGCTGACTGTCTTGGTAACAGTGAACAGAAAGCAGACAGCTTTAAAAGTCTCTGGGGACAGAAGTAAAACTGCTAGCAAAATTTCAACAGGGAACACAAGGAGAGCAGACTTCAGGCTGCTCAGGGAACAAGCTATTCATGTCCCCCAGAAAAACATTTCTGAAGGTACTGGTCCATCAGTAATTGTTGCTTTTTAAGCACCACCTCTTAAAAGCACAGGACATGCAATTCCAAATGTCTGAAGTCCTGAAGTCAAACAGGCAAAGCAGAAGTTCAGCTTGTCTGAGCAGGGATCTTCTTCTGGAGTTAAGGTGAAAAAAAGGTCTATGCCCAGTAGTAACAAAGGCAGGTGATATGGGGGTGCAATGGAGAAGCAGTTTGCCACCACAGGGAGAAAATTCATGTGGCCAAAGCTCAACTGGACTTGAAGGTGGTAAGTACTGGCGGTGGGGGGTTGTCAATAAAAAGAACTTTTTTAAATATATCAATAGCAAAAGGCAGTCCAGAAATTACATCAGCTCACAGCCTGATGAGAATGATCACCTGACAATCAGAAGCATAGACAAGACAGAGATGTTTAGTACTTGCTTTGCTTCAGGCTTGAACAGCAGGGATGGATTCTGGGCATCACAGAACCCTGAACAGGAGGACCTTGACTGTGACAATGATAAATACCCAATCAGCTCCAAACTTGTTCAGGATTTGCTGATTCAGGTAGATTACTTTAGGTATACATGGCCTAATGGGATTCATCCAAGAGGACTCCAGGAGATGGCTGATGTAACTTCATGGCATCTCTCAATGATTTTTTCAAAGGTCTTGGGAATCTGTAGAGGTCTCAGTTGACTAGAATCTGGAAAACATTGTCCCAGTTTTCAAGAAGAGCACTAGGATTGACACTGAAAATCTACAGGCCTGTCAGTCTCACTTCAGTGCCTGGTAAAGTTACAGAGAAGATTATTGTGGAAAGTATCGGAAAATACCTAAAAAGCAATGCAGTCACTGATCACAGCCAGCATGACTTCAGAAGGGGAAAGCCCTACTTGACAACTAAATTTGCTTTTATAACAAGGTAACCCAACCAGCTGATTATGGGAAGCCAGTTGATATTATCTTTTTCAATTTCAGTAAAGCTGTCTATATTGTCTCTCAGTGACTTTTTGGACAAAATGTCCAGCACAGAGCTGGATAAACACGTGGTGGGTGAGCAATTGGCTCATGAGTCAAGCACAGAGGGTAATAGTGAATGGGGGAACATCAAACTGGGGACCTGTCACTTGGGGGGTTCCACAGGGCTCCATCTTAAGCCCTGTGCTCTTCGATATCTTCATAAATTACTTGGATGCAGGACTGGAAGGGATAGTACGTAAATCTGATGATGATTCGAAATTGCGAGGAGCTGGTGAGTCCCTTGAAAGCAGGAAGGCCATGCAGAGAGACCTGAACAAATTAGAGGACTGGGCAATCACCAACAATATGAAAGTTTAACAAAGACAAGTGTTGGATGCTGCACCTGCGATGGGGCAACCCTGGATGCACGTACAGACTTTGGAATGAGATGTTAACAGCACTGTGGAAAGGGACCTGGTTGTCCTGGTTTATGGCAAGTTGAATATGAGTCAGCAGTGCCCTGGTAGCCAGGAGGGCCAACCATATCCTGGGGGGCATCAGGCAAAGCATCACCGGCTGGTCGAGGGAGCAAATTGTCCCTCTCGGCTCTGCACTGGGGCTGCCTCACCTTGGATATTGTGTGCGATTTTGGGCACCACAATATAAGAAAGATGTCAAGCCCTTAGAGAGTGGTGAAAGGAGGGCAATGAAGATGGTGAAGAGTGTAGAGAGGAAGCTCTATATGGAGTAGTGTGTTCAGCCTGCAGAAGAGGAAACTGAGGGGAGACCTCACTGCAGTCTACAACTTCCTCGTGTGGGGAAGAGGAGGAGCAAGCACTGATCTCTTCTGTGTGGTGACCAGTGAGAGGACCCAAGGGCTGAAGTTGCATCAGGGGAGGTTTAGGTTGGATATTATGAAAAGGTTTTTCACGCAGAGGGTGGCTGGCACTGAAGAGGTTCCCCAGGAAAGTGGTTACAGCACCAAACCTGACAGAGTTTGAGAGGTTTTTCGACAATGCTCACAGGCACGTGGTTTGTTTTTTATGGTCCTATGCAGGGCCACAATTTGGACTTGATAATTCTTGTGGGTCCCTTCCAATTCAAGATATTCTATGATTATTAACAAATCAACATGGCACTACAGCAGTTTTTGTGGAGCCATAGAATGTTTCACATACTTGCTCCAACTTTCTTCCCAAAATACGTATGCTTTTTCTAGGACCATTAACTAAATAAATCCCAGAAGTTACAGCTCCCTTGACCCCTATTCCAAAAGGAACTTTCTTATACTGTAATTTTAAGTTCAGTGTAACATCACAATAATACTTACAAGAGCTTAAGTGTTTTCATTTTATTTATTTTAAGGAAATAAGGGGGAAATGAAACAGTATTTTTAATAGCCTGGCATTCCCACATGTAAGACAATTCGCCAATGATGCACCAGAGTTAACTTCTACTTGACTTTGATGTTCTTTATTTCACACACAGCACTCTTCTTAGTTATAAGAAAACTAGTTTGAAAATATTCTGATGCCTTTTTTATCACAAACCAGAAAAAGAAAGCTAAAAGCAGAGCACTGTGTTTTCTAAACCACTTGCAAACTCATGAAAAATCTTCTGACCTAAAATAAAAAACTTGCAGAGATGCTTAAATAAAACAGGCTGAGTATCTACTGAAAAACCACAAAATTTCCCTCTTATGTGGGAAGACTATTCAGCAGGACTAAATATTAGTGGGATTCTGTGGATTTTAGTACAAATATCAAGGAAAAAAAAAAAGAAGGTGAGTCCGTGAGAAGAAAAAAATTGCAGGATGCTATTCATTTGTGAAGCTCGATCACATTTTGAATTTTTAACTAGTAATTTACTAGTATCCCACGCACTTTATTTACAGCCTTAAATTGTAGGGAATAAATTCCCAGTCACAGAGGTATCCATGAATGATTTGCTCCATCAAAGATATTTTTGCTTGACTTACTTGGAAAGGCTGCATTTAAAAACCAAAGCAGCATTCCCAGAAACATGCAACTGACCCTTGCAGTTAAAACTGTTATGTGTTTTCTCAGATCCTGGATAAGCACAGCAAAGTCGAAGTGCAGCCAGCGTGCTAAGCAGCATTTTACCTCTTCAGACATGTAACAGAACCAATAGGTAGAGAGATGAAAATGTTTCATCCCACATTACTGTTTAACAAAATCATATCTAAGTTAAAGGTTACTCTGTACAGAGGGCGTGACAGGCAATTTTCTACTGGTAATGCTTGGATAACCTGTGAGGACACAACAAATCTTTCATGCTGTCACTTGCACCCCATTCCCCCAAAGATAATACCATTTTCTCTGGATTCAAAGTACAGGCTTCTGTAGGCTTTGATTCAGTCCCATAACAAAAGAAATTAGCTACATATTTCCCACTGGTGCTAACACTGATACAACTCTTCTGATATCAACCAAGGCACAAGCCATTGTTCAGGTAGGCATTCAGCTTTTTGCAATGCCACATCAATTAGATCTGCCATTTGTGCCCTCCAAGCTCAAGCTTCCCAGCTGGTTCTCTTTTGTCTCATATGAGCAGCACACTCCTGTGATATTTGTAGTAACCCCCTTCTTCTCATCTTGATAGGGAAGTGGATATGTTGAGGTGGTTTTTCCACCTACATTGCCCAATAGATTGGCTTTGAACAACTGCCTGCTCCCCTTCCCCACAAACGCTGGTGTTTTATGTACACAGCAGCTCCTGAAACTAAAACTTAGACGGAATTAAACTGACAAGCAAGGCAGCAACCTTGGGAAATAGTTAGTTTTCTCCATATGATTCCTGGATAGTTTGATTCCAGTCTTTTCTATTTCTTGACATCTCAGAAAAAAACTTTTCCTTGTTTGTATTTTAAAACCATAATTTAAAAAGATAATTGGACCAAAAATTATAATTAAAAAAGTGAAGCAAAGTTACAAAGAGTTTAAAGGGGAAGAAATTGGAAAAAAAGTAAAATAAGCTAAGAAAATACAAGGGCTTTTTATATTGTTTCCTCAAAAGATGCTCTAAGGTGTGAAGTTCCTGTAGGGGTGACAATGAGTGCATCCCTTAAGGAAAGCAGTTTAGAGTTCTCCCTTAAAGAGAAGAGAGCTACTTGTTGTGTGTGTGATGTCTTGTGACTGATGAGATGCTTCGGTGTATGTGAGGTGAATGGGCTAGCCAATTATGTCATGACATGTTGGATGTGAGAGGACATAAAAGCTGTGGATATTACTGAGTGAGATTAGAACTACTAGGAACTAGAACTAGAACTACTTCTTCTACTAGAAACTACTACTATGAACTGTCTGTGAAACTATCTTGAATAAATTCTTGTTAGCCTTCTGATGCCTGTTGTGCCTGAGCTCTTCGGACCATCATTCACGCTGCCCCCTTACTTGGGATAAGGACGACCTTGATAAAGGGTGACCCTCAGCATACCTCTATAAGTTCCCATGTATTTCTGTGAACAAAGATATTATCTAATTTTGTTGCCCTTCAGACAATTTGTCTGGTTGCATTCCTAAGCATCTGTGCAATACCCTTAAAAAGTTAGGTGCAGTAGTGTGGTCAACCCAGTTCTCAGCAGAGCAAAGGGAGGCAGAATTTTAGGAGCTGCAAAACACCATTACCTGCTGAAGACTTATGCAAGGTTACGAAATGACACAGGTTTCTGCTCTAATTGGAGCAATCCTTGGTTTCAATGCAAAGAAGCTGGATTCTTTCTTTGTGGGATATTTTGTGCAAGATCTACAGCTTCTGTCATTCATACCTGGAGTAAAACCTCTGACAGTCCCAAAAATATAAACCCCAGTACTTGTACTGCTGCTCTCAGGGAGAATGCTAAGCTTCCAGGGCAAGCAGAGGCTGCCCAGAGGATGCTTCCAGCAGACTCTCCCTTCCCAGTGTGAACCCTCATCCTTGAAGTATTTGCCATCACCCAAGACCACCTGCACCCATTGCCTTGTGTGGTCCCTTCCACCACCCAGACACTTCAGATGGAATGTTGTGGCATATTGCCTTTAACAATTTTAGCAATGAGAAAGCTTTTCATATGCTCTTGCTATACTTGTCAAGGCCAGCACACATTCAGCTCTGAGGACTGTTTTTCTTCCTCTTATCCCCAAAACCTCATCACTATGTGCAGTGGATGGGGATGGCAATGTTGTATCCTGGCTACTTGCATACATCAGGTCCATCCTTGGACTGCCAAAGTTAAGACATAACAGGACTAGAAGGGGGCACATGGACCCCAGCCTAACAGCTGAACAAGCTTAATAGATGTAAATTATGAAAATACATAGAGAAAGGTCAGGAGGAAGTCTTTGCTCATCATGGAGAACTGACAGGTTCTCACTCCTAATTGAGCACTGCTCATATGAGCTGCACTGACAGAGCAGTTACAGAAATGCAGCTGGGGGAAAGAGAGGATGTGATTACTCCTCAAAATACTTGGAAGCCTAACAAGGCCTTTTTTCCTTTTCATTTAGTGTTTCCTTCAAAGTATTTTCTAGTCCATAAAACCTGTTTTCTAAGGGGATTCTGTGTGCTGCCATCTCTTCTGGCAGGAACTGTTACTTCTTAAACTTACCTTTTTCTCTTCAGTTTGTGGTTTTTTGGTTGTTCTTTTTTACCCCTGTGTTTGCCACGTATCCTGTTTGAGGTTTTATTATCACAGCATCTGGAGCAGAGATTTCCGGGGCCTTCTCATGCTCTCTCCCTTAATGACTCCTGGAGTAGTTATAAATAGGCCAAAATCTACCCTCAGAGATAAAATGCTCCCTTTCACCTTTCTTCTTCTGCTGCTTTCTCCTTCTGCTTAAGGATAAGTTCACTAATATTTAGAGCATTATTATCTGTCCTTCTCTTTCATGGGGGCACTGGTAAGACAAAAACTCAACTTCACAGTTCTCTTTCCCTCTGCAGGGAGCACCCCAAATTGGGACACCAGTCTGCATATTGACATGCTTAAAATGAAGGGAGAGGCACTGTGTCTTTGAGTCATCACCACTGGAAGTGCTCCTCCAGAGCTGCTGGACTGCAGCACCACCAAAACAGCACCAATTTGTGGGACAGTTGCTCAAGAAGAGTAAAGAGACAGTGTGAAAGGAACTTTCTTGAATAACATGCTGCACTTTAGAGATGAAAAAAAGAGAGACGGAGAAATATTACCAAGAAAAATGCCATGGGAGAATTCTGAAAAGTCATTAGTAGCTTATTATAGTTCCACACTAAAAGCTTTCAGCAATTTGTGAATAAATGCCCTCTTGAAGAGTAGTCTAATATATTTACCACATTTTTCAAAAGCCTTCCATTCTAATTAGAATGTAGCAGTCAACAAACAAATAAAAGCATGTTTATCTTTAAAAGAAACCTATGAAACAAAACAGAAACGTACTGCTCTGTTTTTCTGCAACACAACACTGTCAGTGAGTTTTCTGCTTGCCTCTCTCCTTGACCATTGTTTTGATGGCCAGTGAAGGCATATAGTACTGTATCAGGATTCCAAAAATTGATAGACTCTCTAGCTGCACTAGATCATCGCAAAAGTTCAATACTGTAAAGACTAAAAAGTGAGTGGGTACACCCAGAGTCAGTGTTTGGGTGATCCATCAGTGCTTCTGCAACATATGCGCTATCAGCAAAGCGATGCCCACACCAGGAAGGACACATTAGGAAGCCCACTGCTTCATAAGGGGTACTCAGGGCAATGTCAATGAAGCAAGGAAAAAATAAACAAACAAACAAAAACATTGCCCTTTGTAGTTCCTATACTAGTGATATCTACAAGACAACCACTGAGGAATAATGTTGGTGTTAGGACTGGTAAAAATACACATGAAAGAAAAAACTCTGTCTTTCAATATTGTCTGAAGAATGAAAAAGAGAAAAGGGGGAGGGAAGGGAAGAGAGACAAACAATAGGTTACATCCAATAAATCCTTTCATAAAAAAAATCAGACAGTAAAAATTCTGTGAATTGAAACATACCCTCTTTCAGTCCATGTAGGAGAAGATACACATTCCCTCTCTTCCCAAGATGGAATCTGTTCACAGGCTATTGATTCTAGAAGAGTTTATTTCTAATGTTCTCTAGCTTGCAGGAGAAAAAGTGTGTCTATAGGTAGAAAAATTCAGATAATTGCGACAAAAGAGAAAAAAATCAACCACTGGGAAAAGTCTGTTAACATATTAAGCAAATTTTCCTAACAGATATGTTTTTTTAATCAAGTTCTGTCAAAATTTATTGATGCTTTACCCCATTTTTAAGTTCCTCAAAACTTTACCACTACAGTAAGGAACCAATTAATTATGATGAAGGTATTCAATGAACAATATGTTCCTGGAGCAAAGTATTAAAAAACCACAAGATTTTACATTTATATTGAACTATACATGAGATAAAAAATTATGTGTTAAATGTACATCTCTAATTATAATAAGATTTATGTACTGGGAACAAACAGCTAACAACAGCAAGAACTTTGCAGCTCAAATCATTACTCATATTTATAAACTTCATAAAAGCAAAATTAACTCAGGATATATTTTTTGTTGTCATTTACCGGCAGTGTCATACATGGCTATGACACTGCCAGAAGCAATTTGACTTAAATAGCTCAGCCTCCAAAAAGTTAGACTTGTTTTCTGTGGAATCTCAGAGAAAACCCCTTTATTTTTGCAGGTATTTTTCCTGTTTGTCTTGGATAGGGAGTGAGAAGGTTGATTACTTTCCAAGTTGTACTGGAATAAGTAGCCTTTTTTTTCTTGTGCCTCTCTAACAAAATGCAAACACTGTAAATTGAATTTTAACCATGAGGCTTTTCATTCATTGCCATATTACTCTTGATGTTACTCTTTATTACGCCAGGAATGCACTCCACAATGGACAGGACACAAATAAAACCTCTCCAAAGCAAAGGACTGTACCATTTAGTTCTTCAGCACTTTCATGTATTTTTCCTGTATTTATACCTGTACAATGAACTTCTACAAGGCTGAGGTGCTCATATTTCATTTGGAAATTGAGGGAAATATAGTAGATTCAAAGATCTTCCCTCCTCTGCTGAGAAAATGCAAAAGAGAAAATGCAAAAGAAAGCCATTTCACCATGAGAAAGAGTTTGATTAAAGTGTTCAGAAGAGGACACAGAAAGATGGTCTTCAGCAACATTAATTAAAACGTGTGGACTGGCTATGACCACATTGTGTAACACACCCACCAGAGACTACTGTCAGCAAATTATCACTGAAAAAGAGGAGGAAAGACCGTTGGTCCACCCACATGCATGGAACCAGGTAGAATGCAAATGGGAAATGTTGATGATACAGTAACATAATTAAAACTCCTCAATATTCCCATTTCCCCTGCACGAGTCCACTAAGGTAGTTATCCTGCCTGCCTTATTCCCATGCATGTGAACTGCTCCCATGCTCTAATGGGCTGGCACAGTGAGACTTGCAGAAAAGTTCCCACGGTCACCTGCACTGCAAAGATGGCCCATGGGACTATCCCTCTTCAGGGCACTTCCCTGTGTCTGCCAAGGGTCCACTGTGCCCCACCAGTCACTGTGTCAATAGCTGGCATGTCTAAAAAGGTCACAGACACTCCCCTGTCCCCGCCTGCTGTTTATTTTGGATGTTATGAGGAAGTCAAGCTGTTTTTCCTTAATCTCACTGACTAATTAGAGAGCTGTGGTGCATACATTCCTGCTGAGAAATATGCTATGGGAGGAGGTGTCAGACCTCCTGACACTTTGCCTCCATATCTGGCTCTTCTGTTTATCAGCAAACAGCAAAAGGCAGTAGCTGCAGCTACTTGAATAAATCAAGCATGTGAACAACTGATCTTTGGCACAGAGAAGCCTAGGTTCTTGCTATTAAACATCCCTTCTTTCCAGAGGAGGATAGCTGGATGCAAACTGCCTGTTGGATGTGGGCCCTGGCCAGTGCTGAATTCCAAATAAGTGCCTGGCAATTTTCTAGGAGAGATCCATCTGGTAAAGGTTGAAACTCCAAGTGTTTTAATGATTTGAGAGTATAGCTAGCAAGGTTCCAGGACCTGGGAACATTCCTTACACTGTATAGCTTACAAATATAAATACAGCAAGCATGCATAGCTATGCACCGCACTCACTCCCACATGAGCACTGTTTGGCAAAAACAAAAACGGATGGTTAAAGCATTCGTCTGCACTCTGCAAGCCACAGGGCATCACAGCTGAATCACAGCCTTCAAGGCTAGCTCATTGCTTACCTTAATTATACACATTTTATTTTAAACTGCCTGCCTTGAAAGGTAATAATTATGTTTTTCCCTAGTACAGGAACAAGGAGGACAGTATGACCATAGGTTCCCTGCTGTTCTGGTCAGATGGCAAGCAGCAACAAATTACTTTTTGCTTCAGTTCTGCCAGGACATAACCTAGCCTATGTATTGAAGAGTATACAGGCATTTCTAGAAAATCTAAAAAACCCTTGAAATGGGACAAAGAACAAGTTCAGGTATCTTGACTAATCAGTGTTAAAAGAAGAGAATGAAAACTGAAAATGTGATCCTAATAAATGATACACTGCATCCCATAAAGAACACTAGAAACCATATAATAAAAGTACAAAGAGCCATAAGCATCAAAACAGCAGTTATTTCTGAAAAAGAGCAGGAAATAAACAAATACCATGAGACTTGTAATACTAAAAAAGAAAAATTAAAATGTTTGGGGAGTTTTTTTAATATTATTGTTGTTGTCATTATTGTAATTATTATTATTGTTATTATTTCTGAGGCTTCCCTTCTTCCTCCATATGAAGATTTCATGGCACCAAACCAGTACTAGGAAAACAGCAGCCCCTTATCTTCTTCACAGAGCTCCATACAAGGGGGAGAGCAATCACTTCCTGTCCTATTTGAAATGCTCCAGCAAGGAGCACAGCCTCCCTCAGCTCTTTCTGAAGGCAAGAGTGGAGAATATACCTGAGAACCCAAGCCAGCTTGCAGCTACCCTCCTCCAAAACAGTAGAACTCCCAGGAATGAAACATATCAAATATTGACAGGTCAGAACAGAAATAGTCTGTTGGAGGAGACCAGACCGAGAAGGAATTCAGCAAGTGGCAGATATATTATAAACGCTGGGTGGATGAGGACGCCGGGGCTGAATCGGGACTATGGGGGTTTTCGGGTGGACACTTCCCCAGTT
>JAWWLZ010000094.1:30896177-30906983 GCA_035041345.1 Poliocrania exsul
TAGGAACATAAAAGCTAGCATTTAGAATCACACTGCACCAGAGTGACATGTGAGAATAGAGCAGGAACACAAAACTGTTGCTGGTCCATAAACTCTGAAATGCAGACAACATGCTTGGTGACTGGGGCCTGCAGCACACAGCAGGATAACCAGAGGCAAACCCAAACTGCTCAGCCAGAGCTTATATCTTTTTTTCCTGCACTTTCTTCCTTTTAGTTTTCCTCTCCTTAACTTACCCCACAAGTCATGCAGTTATGTACAGTTTCTCCCAGTTGTGCTTGAGCTTCTACATGACAAAAAGTAAAAATTAGAAGACAAAAAACATTGCAGCAGGGTTGTCTCAATGCAGACAAAAGTTCTTGCCTCTGGAAAAACAAAAGAGGAGAGAAATTTCATTCCAAGCATTGCTCAAGTTGGGAGAGCTCTGTATTAATATTTTCTTTTCAACCTTAGTTTCTGGAGCCATAAGCAAAAGACCGCAGGAAAAAAACTCTTAATTTTTATGCTTACAAAGACATTGTCAATATTTCCTTTTAAAAAGTGCTGAAATTGACCTGGGGTGGTAATAGAGGGAAAGATAAGATTGTGCATGTGTGCATGTATTACTAGGGCACGTAATTATGGAAAATGAAGTTAGAAAATCCTGGGCAATCCCCCAGCCTGGTAGCACCCAGGCTGGGGCATTGTCTCTTCTCATAGTAAGCCTTTTGAGGCCATGCGAAGTGTTCAGGCTCACCCAAAGACTCATATTTAACTCAGGATAGAAGTCAGGATTTTCTAGCAGCTGTATGTGGAGCCAGCTCGGTTGCCAGACATAGCACTCACAGTTCACCTGAGGCCTTGCATTCTTCAGACTCACAAGAGTAAGGATCCAAATGAATTTCAGAGGATGTAGAGGATGTGAGACACATCATCTCCATTTCTCCGGTATGAGGGAGTGATGAAAACCAGTTGTTTGATTTTTCTTAGTGCATTTGAGAGCTGGGTATTACACATTATTTTGCTTTATTGCAACTGTAAACTGCTTTTTTCTGACCTCCTCTTATTCTCGCTTATTCAAAATCCTAGCAGTGCAGCTCAGTGGTGTGTCTCACATACAGTGTTTAGATATGTAAAAGTCACTACAAATTTTGAACAAGGCCAAAAATTTTCTGGTAAATACACACGAGGGGAAATTTTTTATTTGAGTCAGAATTGAGATTTTGTCACCAAAGACAAATTTTTCAAATCAGTTTCATTGAGCTACCACATTGCCTTGCTTAATGTAGTAAGCCCAGGACATGATACTGCTGTTACTAAATGCATAAGTACAGAAGGTTAGGTCTTACTTTCACATTGCCATAGAACATATAAACTGATGTTGTATAATCCAGAAGCAGAAAACTCAGTTCTTTAGATCTTAGTATTGAATATAATCATTTTTTTCCCTTGGTCATATAGCAACTGTGGGGGTTTTTGTGGGAAAACTCATACAAACCTTAATGCATGCCTCACCCAAGAAGATTTATCACTTCTGTGCACAGTAGCTGTGCATATGTTATAACTGGAATCTGGTTTTTGCAGGCTGAGTACTGTTCACTGTGTTTTCTCTCAGAGGGATTTTTTTCCTTAGCAATGATTGAGTAGAGGTGGGTAGTAGTACCTGTAGCAAGTTCAAACAGATGCTTCACATACAAAGATGCTTATCGTAGTTACAGTTAATTAGATAGTTCCTTCTGAAACTGAGTCACCAAAGCTCCCCTGGAGTCACTGACAAAGTATTACCGACAGTGGGTGTTCAAAGCACAGCATACTGTCTGCACAGTCAGAAGCCCTTGACTAAGTGTGCATTTTACAAGCGTGCACTGCAACAGTGTGGCAGTGGGTGTGTGGGCAGCCCCAGAATCGGGGCTGTCCTGTGCCAGTCCTTGGTCTGTGCCTTCTGCTGCCCTACAATAACCAAGTTCTGGTGGGCAGCATTGTGCCCTCCAGACTGGTTTGCTCTGGTCTCAGACCAAGCTCTGGATTTTAGACATTTGAAGAAAGAAGCTACAAGTGCCAAAATGCACAGTAACATTTGATATCAGATAACATAGATCTTCTCAGCATTCTGGAGGCTCAGCATGGGTGGGATATGTTCACCTTCTCCCACAGTCCCCACTTACCTGCTCCCTCCCACAGAAGAATAGGGAAATGGGAAGAAAAGTGTTGTTTAAGCTGGGAAATGCAGCAGCACAAGATATTGCTGTAAAGTTGGGATTTTCTGTTCTGCACACATTGCTTCGAACATTTGCTGCTCTCTTGTCATGAGGACAGCCACTTCTGTACAACATGCCATCACAAACATTAACAAATCCAGCTGGAGAATAATTTTCACTGCCAAAACCAGACATGCTGCAACTTGCATTCCTCCTTTCTGACTTTCCATGTTATCCTCAGCCTGGAAAGAACAAAGGTATCATGCAAGGAGCTTTGCAGATTGGCCATTATAACTACCTATACAGCACCAAGGAAAATCCACATAACCATGCACTCTGTCACATTATGTGACATCTATTTAGAGCAAAAGCCAGGGAAGACCACCCATTAAGTAATTCTGACTGCCTTGGCATCCACCATTAAAGGATATAGCATTTATGGTCCTAGCACTAACAAATGCTCAGCCCACACAGCTGCACACATTTGCAAGCATGAATAATGTGAAACACTGAGACTCTCCTGAAAGGTCTGTGCATGGGTGTGCAATTATTTTTTACAGTTCTCTGGAGCTTGTAGCTAAAATGTAGATGAATACCCTTTGGGAAATGCTTGCCTAAACCAGCAAGACAAACAAATGCATTGCTCCTCAGACCAATGGGTTGTGCCTCCCAGAAGACCAGCCTGGAGGCTGAGCAGATTGAGCCAGCTGATATTCACCTGCTTCCCAAATGAGACAGCAAGAGACAGAGAGAAAACAAATGGGACCCCATCACTGCTGAACTGATGCTATCTGCAGGCAGCTGTGCCTTTTGTGCAAGGAGCACACAGTGCCACAATTTGCAAATGTGGTTGATGAATTGGTGCTGTCTCTGCAGCTCACTGTAAAAAGCTGTCTACTCTTAATTGCCAGGACTTAAGCTTTTTGAAGCAGTAATGCAGTAATGAGTCAGCCTAGTCCTCAGGAAAATTAAGTTCACCTTAAACAAAGAGTTCCCTAACTTTTTCATGTAGTAGCATATGGAGGAAATATTGCATGGTGATTGCACTTTTCACATCGGGCTCCTTTAAGCTGAAGCTGGTATGTGTGGTGTATGAGCATCACTAGAGAGTGAAAAGTAAAAGTTAAGGATTCAACCATACGTTAAAGATACCAGAAGTCCTGTTGCAGATCATCATAGACTGATGTATAGCCCTGAGAACAAAGCAAAGTGATCTAGGGACTTGAGACTCATATTTCAAAGAGAGTTAAGTAGCAGAACACACTTCTAGAGATAACACAAAAAATCTAGCTGCACAATGTGAAGGTATATCAGTTCCAGTCCCCAGACTGAACACTCTCATCTTGACACTGTTCTTCTGAAAAGAACACGTACTAGTAATTTTAAAGCAGTAATGAATTAGTTACCATTTTTCACTTTTCACCTTCTTTCCCAGATGAATAGACATTGCTGGTACGGAGGGTTTAACTTGATCTGTTATACAGAGATAGCAGTAAACACAGTGAGACCCCTTCTTTCCTGTTTGAAAAATTAATTTTCTGAAGGTTTTGGCATTGGGTTTGCATTTCATGCCCCTTCACATTGTACAATGTGAACAGTTTCAAGTGGTACATTATGGACAATATTGTGTCATTAAATGCAGTAAGTAAGCATTGAAAAGACACTGCCTTATGAAGTGGTATGACATTTACACTTGTTTAGAAACAGTTGCATTACCACTTCTCCCCCTCCAAATAGCAAGAGATAGACCTCATAAATGTCAGCAATGTTTTTTATTCTCCATATTATTCTCAACAATTCTTCTCTTAGGTTGTTGTTTATAGGTTTGGGGTTTTTTGTTATGAGCAAATAAACCTGATGTGAATGGGACACAAGGTTTCAGAAAGGAGTTCCTCATCAGATCCAAATAAGCCACTAAGTCAACTCCATTTTTTACATTTACTGCTGAAACCAAACATTTTCACAAGGCATCATATTCACAGTCCCCCGTCCTTTCTGCAATTTGCATTATTTATGCAGGTCTTTTTGGTCTTCTTAATGCTTTGCAGAAGACTTGGCCCTGCTTTAACTTTTAAGATGTAGCCTGTGTGTACTTTGAGCAGGCTACCACATGAACACCGTGCAAACACCAAGGATGGCAGAGTACAGCCCCAGCCTCTGCTAGCTAGACAGGACAATGGGAAAACTAGTGAGCTGAGTATTTTCCCAGGTTAATATCATGTCATAATTCTTGAACTATTAAAACTTTTTTAACTATTTCTTGTTCATTTGAAACTATAGGTTATGTACCCAATCTGACACAGTGTGCTTTTGTCGAACTGCCAAGTATTAACTTGACACCTCTATTGTATACTCAAGGGTTATTCAAGTTTTACTATACAGTGACTATGGCCCAGACTATCATTTTACACCTGTTTTACTTTGGATTATTTCCACTGCTGTCACTGGTGACTCACCAGCTGTAATTTTTTAGCTAAAGAGAAGCCTGTACTATATAATTATCAAAGGACATTCTTGGATCACTTGTTCAAACAAGATCAAAATATATATCCTTATATTAATAGAGTTTCCCTGTGCATCATTTTTTTGTCCTTAGCACATTTTTTTCTGTGCTTTATATTACATTTTTGAAACATTGTCCCTTTGTTGTTTTATCATCTGAATTTCTGCACTTCTTTTCTGGGGAGAAAATTATAAGGATTAGATAAAATATGGTTTCTCTGATATTTTAGCAAGAATCACATTTTTAACCTTTAGACAATTTGAAAATCACTCAGAAAAAAATACAAAAGAAAACAAAAACATAACCAAGTGAAAACAAATGTATGTGTTTTTTATTGTGTTGGCCTATATTGAATCTTATCACAGAAAACTGGAAAAAGTCTGAAGTGCAACTTCAAACTATTTAATATTTATTCTATTCATTCTATTTAATAAGGAAAAAAAGGTAATCACATTAAATAAAAATAAATTTCTCTCTTGATAAGTAGGATTTGTCAACATGATATACAGAATTCTTACACTTATGGCAATACTTTCTACACATTCCAGGCAGGGCTGTAATCCTGTTCTACATGGTGACTATAAAAATGTCTGCCTGGAAGGTGTCACACTATATCATACCACTGACAATCCGACATCTGCTGTTAAAAGAGGTGTTTTGTACCAGTGTGATCAAACCAGTTCAAACCAGTCTGTATCTCTCCCACTGTTCTCCTCTCCCCTCAAAGGCAGAAAACTTATTTTGGAGTAGAGTGGGCTGTAAAGTGAATGAGACGTTTTTCTATACCTGGAATAAAACAGAGACAAGGAGCTGTCCATGTCAGCAAGCAGCCTGTGGACATGGCCACAGTTTCAGTCACTCTTCTGTACTCAAAGTGCCACAGCTACCTGAAGGTGTGCCAATGACTAAAGGGTCATTGTCAGCCCTGGGTGGTTTTCTGTTGCTTTTGTTAATTTGCAAAGTCATCTTTACAGAATAAAGCTCTCACAAATTCCCTACCATTTTCCCCCTTTTGCTGATTGGCCCACATTCTTCAAATTCCCATTTCTAATATGCAGCATAATCTGCTTCAGCTACTTCCTTCTTTGACCATAAATGATCCATCATAAAGTCAACTACATAACATTTTGCCATTGAATTCTGCAAACTCTGCTGACTCTATTGAAGAAAGCTTCAGTGTCACTGCAGAGATTGGCCTTAAAAGACCTGCACCACAGTCCCTAAAAATTCAGTAAACACGTACATGCTTCAAAATGATATTTGGACACCACACTACCCAAATGCAGCGTGGGGGAGGAGGGTAATGGTAAATCTCACTGCATGGATACTTGTCAATTTTTACTGACTAGATGGGACCTTCTGGGAAAGGACTAAACTAGTATTTATTTGCCATTTATTAAAGCTACTAACACAGAAAGTCTATACCTTGACCTTGGGAGGAAACAGGGGTAAAGCTCCAAGAGGCCTTTCTTTTGTGAACTCATTTCTACTCCCAGTGCAAGAGTTCATTTTGTTTCTTTCCAAGGTAGAAATATTAATAAAGAGTAACTTTTCCTGGCAGGGATTTTCACAAGCAGTATCTGGGGCAGCAATTGCAGGGGAGAGGCCAATCACCATCATACTCAGCTCTGATATCTTCTGATGTGAGTGGTCCTGTCATTTCTCAAGCAGGTGCAGCTTGTCATAATTTCAAACAAACTGCTCCAACCGTACCAACAAACTAGATTCCAGCTCAGGGCCAGCAGCCTGGCAAAATGCCACAGCAGACACGTACATAGGCATATACATAAGTGGACACTTTCCTCTGTAACATTTATTGTGGAGCATAGCCCTGCCATAAACTTTTAATTGCAGGGCAGGGATTTACTTCCCCTTCTGGTCTGCGGCACACTTTTCTGCTGTTCTGTGATGTACTTTGACTAATCATTTCTTAGTTCTCTAGGTGCAGACTTTTAAAAACACTAGGAGCTCTGAGTCTCCCTTTTCAATTGCAAACGATTCATTTTTGGTGGTGTGGCCTCCCTATTCTTCTTCCAGCCGTTGTGTTTGTGAAAGGACCGTCTCAAATTTCTTGTGCGGGAGCAGCTGTTGCTGGACCGAGGCAGCCTTTTCAGAGCCCTGCCGCAGCAGCTTTTCATTTCTCCTCCTCCTCCTCTCCGTCGCCCCTCCTTTTGTCTCCCCCAAAGCAAAGGCCCCTCTGACCCTTTGCCTCCCTTCAGCCTCCCGCCTTTGTCAGCCGCTGCAGACAAGTTCTACCCTAAATCAAGCATTGTCTCCATCTCCAGAAGCCAGCACGTGCCCACATCCCCCTAATCTTTTAATTTCCCCCTAGGAAAAGGCAGCTGTTAGCGATACACGCTATGCACAGCTGTCAGCTGGGGCCTGCCGCCTGCCTGCACTGAACAATGAGCAAGGCAGCGCCGCCACCAAAGACTAATATCTACATATATGTGCCTTTGGCAACAGTTGGCAGCACGTGCTCTGAAATGCGGCATTGTCAGAAAACCCGCCTCTGCCTTCCCCCACCACTGCTTCACACACGTATGAGCTTGAACTCTGGCTGATTTCAGAACAAAACACCCAGCTTCAAAGGGCAGGACTCCCTGGATAGCTGCATTTTACCTTCACTTCTGAAACAATCCCCTGCAAAATTACAGGGTATGAAAAAGACAGGCCTTCAGTGGCCCGGCGCGTGCTTCACCCATTCTCCTCTTTTACACACCAGCCATTTGAAAGTTTTGTCCCGCAGAGAGAGCAGTGTAAACAATATGGAGTGGGAGAAAAGACCTATACATGATGATTTTACCTTTTTCCCCAGGTGGTGAGAAGGGCCAGCATTTTCAAGTAAAGCAGGGACAGTATGTGTGGCTGGACTGGTATTCTTGCTGCACTAAAGTTCAAGGGACAGTCACTCCACATCAAGATGAAGAAAAAGGTGGTTAATTAGGATGAGAAAAAGGCAAGGCATAATTACATCTGCATAAATATAAGCACATTTGCATGCAAAATTTGTACCTACAACAATGGCAAATATGCACACAAGTGATAAACTACACACTACAGTCATTTGCCAGTGCAGTTGCCGCAAGTGAGCTTGCAAAACACAGTAGCTATGGACCTCAAATAAATCCTGTGAACATGCATGCCTCTTCCATATACCATGATGCATGTAACTTTACAAAAATCATACCCTCTGTGCTTCACATTATCTCCTGACAGAACACAGTTTCTTAAGGAAACTCAATTTGCAAACTCATGTCTTATGGAGACAATATGTAAAAACCTCAAATATTTGGGACTGTCTGATTTCCTTTTCCCATGTAGATTGCCTTAAAGTATGTATGTAATCCTATCACTAGCCTTCTGGCTAATCATTAAATGAGAATTTGATTGATTTCTACATGCAGAGGTTCCCAAAGGCTAAGCACTTAAAAAGTGACAGTCTCATCTGTTGCTTTTTTCAGAGGTCTCTTGCATAGTTTCCTCTCTAAGCAATGGAACAAAGAAGTGTCCCTCCCAACTTTCATCACCATAACCTTTTTGCAGTCAAGTAGACAATTCTGAGTTTACTTCACCACTTTCAGCCATTTTACATGATAAGGAATAACTTCTGTGTTATTGGTGTATATTCCCCAGCCTGCTCTGTATACTTGTTTTTACTTGCTTTATCTCATCTGGCCTGTAATTTAAAAGACTTAAAACATACACTGTGCTAAGCAGACCATATGGCATATGGTACACCTGACCAGCGCTTAACACCTGCTGAGTGCACTGTGGGCGTCAGTCTGTTTGATACAGCACTCCTGGCCAGAGGGCAAAAACATATCCATGTATTTACATGCTGGATGGAGGCCACGTGCCTGGGCTGTGAGCAGATCTGACACAGCAGCCTAGGTCAGGGCTTTCAAGATTAGCAAATCTGTAGAAAGCAATGGATTTAGCCAACAAAGGAGATGCCACAAACAGGAGACCTACACATATACAGACACCTCAAGGATCCTCATAGCTTTGTTGTGATGAACCAGGATCTCCAACAATGGTTAACTTGCTCTGAGTGGGGAATGTCAGCATTAATCATTTGGATGCAGTCAGAGTTTTTCTAAAGTATTCAGAGAAATCACAAAGGGATGTATTTTGCTGTCAGTTAGGCAAATGCCATCATGACCTACCTCCACACAGAGCCACCAAGGGCACAAGCCAGAAGCAACATGCAGTCAAAAACAGATGTTTCAAAATCAAAATAGTAGAGATCAAGTAGAAAGAAGATGCATGAAACTTTAATGCACATAAGGATTTGGCAAGCATGTGCCTGAAGAGTGGCCTGCAAGATCTGACCTTTCATCCTTTTCTGGTTCTGCTGGCCCATGACTCACTTTCTCTATATTCAGATTTGTCTGTGAAGCCTATATTTTTAGTGTGCAGTTCTGGGAGAGTTATGGAGCAGGAATAGAGTGCAGACGTATCAGGAGATGCTATCACTAGGAGATTTGCAAAGCAAAATCTCATAGCAGCAGCCTTTGTCAAAATAGTCTAGGTATCCAGCAAAGGCAGGAGACATCTTGGTAGCCTGTGTGGGAGCCTCTTAACTGCCACTAACGTTGGGCCGCTGGACAAACAAACAAACAAAAAAGGCAGTCAAAGGGATTTGTCTCTCTTACACTGCTCAGGGAGGAAAATTTATCATTCATGTAATTGGAAAGGGGATGTTAGGTGCAGACAGTGTGGTAGGACTCTGCTGGTGTCCTCAGCAGTGACTGGCAGGCTGCAGAGGAGCTCAGTTTTGCACCAAGGACAGAACTGGACCTCGTGCAGTGTTAGTCTTAGCTGCAATGCCATGAACATCAGAGAGGGCACTGAAGGGTTTCTCTTTTCTGAGGATTCTCCAACACAGACTTTGGAACAGTCCAGTTTAGAAGTATGCCTTGATTAACCTATCTGAAATAAATTTTGCAGTAATCTTTCCATCTTCTAGTTGGAATGCTATCAAATGAAACATAGGTGTTTTTTTTTCTTTCATTTGTACCTCTCTCTCCTCTTACTCAAATAAAAATTCTCTGGCTGGGAGAAGATTGTCAGGCTGGGACTGCCTTCATCTTCATTTCTAGAAGAATCTTATGATGGCTTAGATCTGAGGACACCCATGACTCTCTAACAAGAATGTGTTTTTCATGCTGTCTCTGCAAACCTATCACTCAGAGAAGAGGACAACCTCAGCCCCATAGGACAGGCTGTTTCACTCGCAGCGCACCACTGAGGCTCGCTGTCGGGGTGGTTCTCTTTGTGCCACCAAACAGATTCTGTCAGCATCCCCACCTCGGATACAGGTGGGCTCCCCTGTCTGGTGCAGGGAGCTCAGTTGGGAGTTCCTTCTCTTGCCTTGCTCCTCCGTATGGCAAATCTGTGGAGAATTGAGCCGAGTGCCCCAGGCTCCAGTCTAGCCTCAAACTACCCCGGCTCCATCTGTCACCTTATCTGGGGCATCTTTGCCGCATGATTGGCACAGGGCTTGAAAAGGCAGCACAAGATGGGCCATGTGGCAACCCTGTGGACTAGGAGGGGGCAGCGGGGGAGCAGGATGAAATATTGTGACAAGACACTTCAAGCCCCAGCTAATCACAGCTGCTAAGGGTTGCAGAGTGCTATACATCCTCTCTTATCAGGCAGTGCATTCCTGGCAACATTATTAATTCAGAGGAGTCCCTTTAATTTGAAGCAGAGATTAAGACTTTCCCCGGTTGGCCTCACTGTGGCTGTAAAGGCAACAGGCAGGGCTATTGTAAGGCCATTAGGGAAGAACAATAGGACGCTGAAAGGGGGATGCGTGTGAATAGGAGAGCAAGGGCTGGCTTGTGCCAGAGGCCGGCTCGCCTCATTACGGGAACGGCAGATGGAGCGTGGCCGGGTTGCTGGGCAGAGTCGGGAGTGGCAGCTGGCGGCGGCCACCCCGCACCACAGAGCATCCCCACCGCACCCCACCGTGGCCTGCGCTCAGCCAAGAAACAACAGGTGGACGGAGACTGTCGCCCTTACCAGTAACCTCCAGTAACCCCCAAAATAATAATAATAATAATAATAATAATAATAATAATAATAATAATAATAATAATAATAATAATAATAATAATA
>JAWWLZ010000094.1:30907083-30925991 GCA_035041345.1 Poliocrania exsul
TAATAATAATAATAATAATAATAATAATAATAATAATAATAATAATAATAAAAGTCCTCTGTTCTTCCCCTCCTGCTTCTTCCTCCTTGTTTCATTTACTCAGACATCCTCGAACTCTGTTGAAGAGTCATCAAGATGGTGTGGAAATCACAGTCCTTTTATCCTATTCATGGTCATGCCAATCCATGCAGGCATCACATCCTTTTGAATAGGGATGAATGACAGCAGAAACATGGTGGCTGTGCAGGAGATGGTTATTTGTATTCAGATCATTAGACACGGTTAGGAATCTAAATGATTCATCTAACTTCTTACTGGATTTTTAAAAGTGCCCATCAGCTCTACTGACTTCAGAGTGAATTTCCTATCTTATGCTAACCAAGATTTTTCTTTTCCTTGATATGCTTGAACACATACCTGAGAGGAGTGGCTAAGACACACATGAAAGTCTAGCCTGGCAGTCTACCAGGTGCTGTGGTATGTGTCATCCCCCATCAAAATGACCTCTTCAACACCCTGACAGCCCTACCACTGTGCCCACTCAACCCTCTCTCCAGCTGAAGAGCAGAAGGGCAGCATGGACTTGACTAGAAAGCACCAGAGGTAGTAATTTTTTTTCCTTAACTGAGTTGACGAAAACATCATTTTATCATTGCTTCAACTCCCAGAGCTTGTGAAGTGATGGTTCTGGCAATCAGAGATCCTTCCTGGGACCATGACAGCTGCCAGGAGTACACACACTTCCATCTCTCTAGATGTGGCACAGTGGCAACTGTATGGAGAAACCTGTTTGAATCTGACAGTCATTCCTCTGACTCTCTTAGGAAGGTGAATTATAAAAAAACCCGTTCAAATCCAATGGAATAGAACAAAATTGTTCCTTTTATTCAGCACTGGGAACAAGGAGGGTAATTCCAGCAAAGTCATGTTCAATGAAACTTTTGTGTTTTCAGGTTTATAGACTTAGTTACAAGTGATAACCCCTCCCCAAAGTTAAGCAGTCTGTTTTGGGTGACTTTTAACAGCTCTGATGGGCTGCTCTTATCTCTGCAGCCCTGTATTTCCTTTTAACTAAACAATGTTATAGCTTCAAGCCTCAACCTAGACAGGTTTTCTGATTTATTTCTTACAGCTTAGCCTCTAATCTAAACAAGGTTTGGGTTTATTTCTTACAGTTTATCTTACAGCCACAGGGTTAAATTCCTCTTTGTCTAAAGGTTAATATAACTGACAGACTAAGGTACAAGCTAAAATCAAAATTAATATAAAACACAAAGTTAGTACAGGTCTTATTAAAAATTAGTAAATACTCTTATGATTTTATGGAGATGGGATAAAATCCATTTTCTTGAGGGGTCCCTGTATCAAAGGTCAACCAAAAGATGTTGCTGAGCATCTCAACAAAAGTAGTATCTTTTCAGGAAGGTGTTGTTTTACAGTTTGATTTGTCAAAGTTGTTTACTATGCTTTTAGGCACTTCTAAGTTCTTCCCTCTTCAGAGGAGAAACTCCAGTGACCTGAGCTAAGCTTGTGGATGAGAAACCTGGCATGGTCCCAGGTGAGTGCAGGACACCCAGACCAGGCACTCTGCCTTTTAACAAGCTGACTTTCTGTCTTTATCATCTCTGTTCCCTTTCAAGTCATGGTCATGCATGTAATTGTTGGTCAAACAGCAACTTGAATTTCTTCCATGGGAAAAATAATTTTAGAAAACTATGGAGAGTATTTTTAGTTACAGAGATGGAAGCAAGAAAAAGGAGCCAGCGCTCTGTAGCAGGTCATTTTGTTCAGACCATCATTAGGCACTTTGTAGACAGCTCGCTCTTCACAAAATGCTCTTTGAGAGTAATGAGATTATTACGTATCAGGCAGAGAAAGGTCACAATATTCAAAACAATCCTGCTTAGGCCTTCTTCCATCATCTTTTCATTCTCTGCACTGTAGTATATGTATCTTATTTTCTTTTATATACCAGAATGTTTTATTCATAACTTATTTAAAATTATCATATTGTATGGCCTTCAGTTTGTTCAGGGTGAAACTCTGTTTTCATCAAAAGAATTCATTGGAAGTGATTATGGAAATTAATTTGATTCCTTTTATGTTTACCACTGCTGAGCTATTCTTTTAATTTTCATTTCTTGTGGGTCCAACAAAGAGAGTTTCAATCCTTCAGTGCAGTGCTCACTCCCAAGTAGCTGCATGTGCACAATTGCTAGTGAGCTGTTAGAGTGTGGCACAAGGTGTTTAGTGGCAAAAACAGAGTAGGGCCTAGTATCTGCTTACACTGGTTTTGCCATTGAAGAGACCACAGCTGAATGAGGTTCACTGACAGGGTAAGTCATGAACGTTGTCTGGAGTCTGAACTTAGCTCCAACCAAGAAGCACATCACTGAGTCAAATACATTTGAACAGCTATAGAGATGATGTGCTCTAACCTTTCAATTGCAAACACAGCTATTCCAGACCCATAGAAACAGACAGTGGAAGAACTTAATGCTCAAATATAAACTTCTGAGAGCTGAGAGACCTGATCTGTATGAATTTGTTGACAGCCATGGCATCTACTCCAAGGAAAGATAAAAAATCCTAATGCCTAGTTATCCAGGCAGAAGTCAATGATCATACAATTACTCCTCAAGTACTACAATAATTTAAAAACTTGTGCAAACTGGCAGATTTAGTTTCATAATCAGATGCAGTGTTGGAAATCAAAGGTTTCATATATGCACCTGTATTTGTCTTGTGCTAAGATCAGCAGCATTCACCCATCCTAATGGTTTTGAAATGTACAGCTTACCATTTGCAAAGCATGTCAGAAAATTAGGAGAAAAAAAATAGGAGCTGTAAAAAGTCTTGCTCTGCAACTGCCTGACACTCCAGACACGAGGAGTACCATTTCTGCATAAAGACAAAGTTTTCTGCAAGGAAGACTATAGTTGCCAAAGCGACTTAAACCAAACCTGCTGTAGAAAGCTGGACAATTTAACAAGTAGAACGTCAGAAATTGGTGCAGTTTTTCACAGGAGACTTTTTGACTGCATGTTTGTAACAATCCGCTTAGTTAGTTTCAAGTACGTTTTGAGATGGGTCCTTGAAGGTCTTTCCATCTTTCTGTTGTGAAATCAGGATGTTTATTGCTGTGTGTAGTAACAAACAACCACTGCCAGGAGCTGTAGACTGCTGACCATTTAGTAATAGCCTTGTACTCACATTCCCCCATCTTACCATTTCATGTCAAGATTAATTCCCTGAATAGTGAGATTGGACGGCCTGAAGAGCAAACACTTTGATTGCCACTGTAAACATGTGGAGCATAGGGAATAGTGAAAAAATAACCATCTGGCTCTGACACTGTGTTCCCAGCACAGGGCTTTCTATCTTTCACTGTGGGCAAGTTCATGCCTTCATTGACAGCAGACATTCATTGACATTCATTGACATTGCTCTGTAACCCTACATCATACTGTCAAATGCCAGCAAACATAAGACACAAGGAAAAGTCAAAATACACACCAGTTCTGTCAATACAGAGCTTCTCTCTGAGGGAGAGACCTGGGACATAGGGTTATGCTGCTCTTTTGCCAATGTATTTTAGCCTGTGAACTCTGACAGAAGTGCTACCTGCCAGGTGTGCAATGCAGTGACTGTACAGATATACTGTACAGCACCTTGATGGAGAGCAAAGTGCAAAATGCTGAAGATACAGGGTGTAGGCCACATCTCACAGCTCTGCAGTTTCTCTTTAGAAACATGGAGTAAAGTCAAGGACATCATGCAAATGTGTTTGTGTACAGATGCACATAGCACACCTTAAAAACTCTCAGAAGTGCTTAGGTTATACTGTGGTTCACACAACCTGAAAAGCTTAAATAAAGCTTTTATGGTTTGATTTACAGAAAATTAGTTCTACAGAGAACTTCTAACCAAAGTAGTCATAGGCCTATGTGCCCCTTAAGTGTTCCTAGAAACTGTATGGAGTCTTCATTTGTGCACAAAAATGATTTGCATTTGTAACTCTGGGAGCAGTGACTGCAAATAAAGGTACACCTTTCACATGTGTTCTTGTTTATGGGATACGGTATTTCTTTTTTTTAAATACAGTCCCAGGTCACTGGACTGAAGGACATCAGCCACCTCCAAGATCTTTAAAAATATTTTGTCATGAAAAGTTACCTTCACCCAATGCAGCCTCTAACAAGGCAATAAGACCAACATAATTGGCTGTTCTGTCATGCTTTTTCATGAGACTGTTCACAGGGGGAAATAAGGCCCATTTCATTTCTACCTATGGTAAATAGACTCTAAAGACAGAAATACAATCTTACTATACAAAACCTTATTTGAGACAGTGTTTACCATGTTCTTGTGTTTCAACACCTTTATGTGAGACAAAAGGAGATAAATTTATTCTGAGCCGTTTCCAAATGTCAAGTCGTCCTCCTATCACCTTCTTGGAGTGAAAGTCACAAGTACCCTCAATCCCTTTGCAGGATGAGTAGACTACTCACTTTCAAGAAAAGAATGTCCTATGAATCACAGCTTGCAGAAATGAAGCCATTTTCTAAAGGATATGTACTTTGGAACCAGGACAAACGTGAGAAGTGCACCCACGAGAACCTCATGAACTTCAGAACATCAGAATCACAGAATATTCTGAGTTGAAAGGGACTCACAAGGATCATCAAGTCAAGCCCTGAAGTGAATGGTCCAAGAGCAATGCATCAAGAGCAGTGTGGTCAGCAGGTCAAGGAATATCATTCTCCCCCTTTACTCTACCCACGTGAGAGCCTACCTGGACTGCAGGTGTGCAAAGTATTTCTGAGTCATACTCCTGCAGGCAGTTGACATCTCAGGCAGCCTCACAGGGAACACAAGTATCTTAGAGAGGGGAGATGCCAACATTAGTTTCACACTTACTTGCAGGAGAAGAGTGCAATGCCAGAATCAGTAATTTTTTATGCTGTGGCAAGAGAAAGGTTCTTGCTGGAGTCACATCAAAGCAGTGATGCTGTTTCTCAGCACTGCTCTGAAGGTGTTGGGAAACTTGTGCTGTGAACTTGCATAGTCAGGCACTCACTGCATTTGAGTTAACATTGTTTTTTTCTTACTTGGAGTAGCTTTGCTCACTGAAACCACATCCACTTTTTATGCTGCCTGCTTGTACTGTAAACTAACATAGAGATGTCTAAAAAAAGATTCAGAGGCCCTTTATTGAGTACTCTGCTAATTATTTTCTTCCCCTTTCGTATAGTATATGCAGAGATGATAATGTCATGTGAAGAACTACCTACAGAACTCTCATTTTCGTTTCTTTCTCCTCTGACACTCATCAGTTCACAGCCTCTGTGTTTGTATTTCCTGCCATGTATGTTACTGGAACATTCAGCTATCTCCCTCTCTCAAAATGTCCATAACAGCCCTCCCTCCCTTTTCTACTAGCAATTGCATTCATGCTTCTCTTTAGCATCCCTGGTCTCTCAGTGTGCAATGAAACATTTGAACATGCATATGCTATCACTTCCTCTCCTGCTTGTGTTGTAATTGAGAATAGATCATTGAGGTTTGCTGTGGCAACAAGGGTGCAAAGTAACAGGGGTACTTCCTTTCAACCTGACAACCAGATTTGCTATCGCCATACTCTGTGGTCTGCCGTTCACTTGGATTTGAAGTGAGCTAGACATCAGGGCCACAGTTACCTCCTAATTTAGCCCGAGATTTGCACCTCATAAGCAACCACACAAGCTGAGAGAAGTCCAGTACTAAGAGGTGGCAGTCAGGTGGGAACAATCAAATGAGAATGTGGCACTAGAAGGGCCATAAAATTTGTGCTCTTCCATGTAAAGAAGTATCAGTCTAATTTTGCTACCTAATAGGATTTTCATAACGTATAAGAAGATATACATTTAAATGGCAAATATTCTTGCATCTCTTCAGATGGGTGTGGCTAAGTGAGTCTTCCGTGACCCAGAGAGCAAGTGATCTTGGATTGTTTTCCTGTCCCTTATAAACATGCCTTAAAGGTACAAGATGTAAGTTATAATAATGATCTGTTCCATCGACAATCTAAAATGCCTTGAAAGAAAAACCCTATCAACAAAAGTTGGCATATTTTTCAGACTTACCAAAGAACAAGTTTTACACACAACAAATACTTCACTGTCTCTCCAAATAGTCAGGTAGCTGTGGAGACCACAGGAATGGTTGCATGAAGGAGAAATCAGCCTTTGTCCCAAGCCTTGAGAGAAAAGCTTTCTAATGTTTTTTCTCACGTACCCATGGAGTTCCCATACAAGCAAGAGTGGTGCAGCATCTATATTACTGAATATGCAGAAAAAATTGTGTTAGCAATCTCTGCACTAGGTCATTTTTAAAGGCAGATATCTGGAGTAATAGAAGCTGAGTGATAGGATCTATGGTGGTATTTTTCCCTTCAGCTAATTATGAGCTTCTATATAAAGGTTAAAAGAAGAATTGCTCTTGGAAACAATATGAGATGGAAGATAACATGAATGAGACAGCACTGTGTCTTGTTACCTACCCTGCTAATGTTGTCACTCGGACTACACTAGAAAAACATGCACTAAGGCTCCAGTGCCTTGACATTCTCCTTGATTCAGTGGTTTCTTTTTTTCTGTGCAGTAATAGGATTGAGAAAAATCACTACTTCCCATAGTGTTCTAAGACCCCTTTTCAAAGACTCTTTGCTTTTTCCTCCAAGTGCTTTTACATGCTTTCACATTGCTCACAGTTTGCATAACATTGTCAGGGTCAGTACATTATAGGCACCAACAGAGTTCAGTGTTCCTCCTGTGGCACTGTACAATATAACTGAAAATCCTGAACATGAAGTCCAGGAAGCAGACATTGTTTCCACATAGAAAACTGCTTCCCTCAGATATATATTGAAATTTTTCAGCTTTGACATTTTCTACCAGATTTTTGGATTGCTGCAATATTTAGGGAGCATCAGCAGTTGCCCCTAAATACAGTAAAACAAACCTAAGGGCAGCATGGTCCTTGCAATGAATGGTGTCTTCAGAGCTGACAGACTCCTGCAAAAATATGCTGTGAATTTCCAGTGATGATATATACTAAGGTAGTTGTGAGATGCTTTCTTTAGAACTCATAACTATTTTAGTTAGCCTTTATCACCCTCTCCTTCAGATTATCAAATTGCAAAAGCAACAATTACAGTGTCAGAAGGAAGGAACAGAAATAAAACTAATAAATTTTACCCACTCTGAATAATCAGACAGTTGTCAGACATGCACTGCTGAAACTACTCCACATTAGACTTGTACAAGGATTGTCACTACAGAGTAAAATGAGAGCTACCACTGGACTGTATTTACCTTGGTTAACAAAGGCATGCTTATAGCAGAGTGCTAGTTCTGTGTATTTGAGTATTTTTTCTCAGTAAAATATATTTGGGGAAATCTCCTTTGTATACTCAGGAACTTTATCAAATGGGATGTGTACTGCTCTGTGAGCATCTCAGATTAAATCAGCCTGACTTCCATATATGTGTGATAAAGGCTGTACACTCATTGAAGGTGTTGCCTGATGCTGGTGGCTGAGATATGAGAGGAAAGAAGGATCTGACAGTTTTAGTCAAAACCAGATTCAAGGAAGTTAATTAATGCCATTGTACATTATCTGCCTGGTCTGCAAAGACCTTGTTTTGCTGGAGCTAGGTAAAATTTAAAATATCTTAGTCAAAGGTTAAAATGAAGTGATGGTCCAGTCTTAGCCCACAGCTGAATGTCACAACATAGTCATCTATCTCTAAAGTGAACAGACAATGTTAGGCAACTTGTGAGAGGTATTCAATTAAGACCTGAGTTGCACTACGGAAGTGTGTTTCCCTTTAGCTGACAGCTAAAGAAGCTCAGACTAGTTGACATCAGGCAAACTCACTGAGTATATCAGTTGAGGGGTGTCAGGTCGGAGGGTATCAAGCTGTGATGGTATACAATGAGACAAACAGAACTTGCAGCAAGGCCAGAGTGCAAAATATGTAATGACCCACCCCTTGGATTGGCCCCAAAGAGACCAGAAAAAACATATGGGGATGCTGATATCAGAAAAGTGAAGCTGGTAATACCAGTTTGTGGCAAAAGCTGAGCAGCAACTCCCACTGAGCAAGGGAATTAATTCCTTCTTTACACCTTGTTTCTTAAGACCACATCAGCAGACTACTTGGCTGGGAGGGACATTTAGGACACTTTCAGAATCTGTGAATTTTTGAGATGTATATTAGTAAAACACAAATTCAGAGATTGTAAAGATAACCATTCACAGTGGAAACCACATTGTAGGTCACACCAGCTCTCTTGGTAGAAAGAGGTGGCAGCATTATCCAAATCAAAACCAGACAACACTGCTAGTATTCCAAAAGAGATGAGCATAGTAAGTAAGTACAGATCTTTGTGAAATACAGAATATGACTTGCTTCTCACCTCAAACAGTTTACAAAGACAGGTTTTGACACTCAAAATAAATGACCATACATTTAAACTCTCTTGGTTTGAGCAAGTGGTGCCAGTGGGTTTGTGACTGTGACTGATATAGGCATGTACTGTACTCTGCTTAGACTTCGGTTTGAAGTCCTAATTCTGTGTGTGAAATCATGGTGAAACCAGTGACACACTCCTCATGCTCCCAGACCTGAAAAGATGAACAGAAAAATATACTTTTCCTGCATGCCAGGAAGACAAAGTGCTGTGTAGGTTGATCACACATAGCTGCTGATGGACCCTTTGTTGTGCTGGTTGAGCTTAACTTAATGAAAACTTGGGTACCTGCACTTGATACATTTCTTGACTATGAGACTGACCTGTTCACTTGCACCTTCTACCAGTAAGTGACTTTTAATAACGTCGGTCTTTCATTACAATACCTTTCTAAAACTTTTTAATAATTATTTGATCAAATGCATAATCAAAAGTACACAGTGTATGGAGACTTGATTTTTAATCAGTGCTATCCTGTGATTCTGAAACACTGCGGACCTTAGCAACTAAGGCTTTGAATGTGTAGCAAGCAAAGCATGCATGAAAGAGCTGCATGCTAGAAAAGCTGGGTTAACAGAAGAGACTGAGACAGCATGATGAACAGCCCAAAATAACATTGAATAGAGTATTCACTGGGGACATGGGAAATATAAGTCCATGATGCATTTGTGAATATTTCTAGATGCTCATTTGCTTCGTCTCATTAGAAATTACCCAAGAGGAGATGGTACATATTTTGGGTCAGAAATCATTTATTGCTTGACCTAAAAGAGACATTTCTTTGGTTATAATTTCTGAAAAAAAAAATACCATTTCATTTGGATCAGTCTTGAATTTCTCTGGCAGTTTGGTAACCAAAAATATTCAGATACAACCTTCTCCTGGAATACAACTGGCCTCCAGCAGACAGAAAATATGTCATAAAAATAACTGTGTTAAGAAAGTTTGCTGAATGTCTACTTAGATACTGTTATGTTCCAATAAAATATGTGATTCATTTCTTGTTTATGTTCCCACAGAATATGCAGAATTGGGATGCTTGCTGTTTCTGCAAGCACAAAGTCTCAAGTACACAATGAAAACAGTTAAGCTTCTGCAAAACAAAAGTCTGAACAGCCGTGTAGGTACAATACTGACTTATGAACCGTCTCATTCATTGCGCTCATTCTTCATACTGTAATGAAAATAAGATCCTTTGTCTCTACCCTTTTCTCCCTGCCCTTCCAATCAGCCACCCCATCCCCCACACTGTTGTTTTTACATCTATAAAAACTTAACTTCTAAAGATCGCCTTCCTCTCCTCTGGGCTGAGCTCCTTCTGCAAATGGACCAACCAGTAGGGCCCAATATGCACACCACTGGAGTTGTTTCCACTCCCTGCTATGCCCATAGACAAAATGAAGGAAAGGAAGTCTGGGTGATTAACTTGCTCCTGCCTTCATTGGTAGGCCATAGTTTTGCCCCTGGTACTTGGTTTTGCAAGCCACTCAAACAGATTCTGCAGGCTCCCAGTCTGCATTCCCTTCAGCAGTCTTTCAGCACAGCAAGGGTGTCTGGAAGAGGAGATGACTATAGGTATGACTCTATGCCTGCTAAGAGTCACTGGAAGCATTTCTAAGTTGACTTTAGTGAGGATTATGCTTCAAGACATTTGCCCAGACAGTATATCTCCTGTAAGACACCACAAGTGAATCTAGATGGGTGTATAGGCTCAAAAACTAGCTCCTGGACAAGTTTCCATTGACTCTGAAGATGAAAACAACTGACAGGCAACACACATTGCTAGTCTCCTCCCAGCACCTCACAGGACCTCCCTGAGGCAGGAGGGTTTGTGGGGGTTTTCATCTGTGTTCCCTGCACCCACTGCTGTGCCAGCAGCACAGAGATGATGGGGTTTTATCCTCCACACAGGCAGCCAAACAAGCAGCTGTTCTGCTGCCCCTGGCATGAACGTGCAGCAGCTGGGCTGGCAGGTGGAAAGGACAGCCTTTGCCTGCTCCTCCAGTAGTGCGCCCCAGCCAGTCCTCTGAAGTTACAAAGAGCTGGAAAGAGGTCAAATGTGTCATGCTCTGAGGGTTACAAATAAAGGTACTAATTAATGATTGTGTTACGCATAAGATCCTGAGTTTCGCAGAGAGACTCTAAAGAGAACAAATAGTGTGTCTGTTGGTGAAGTCCTTGGTGAACATCCAGTTGGCCTAATCCTCAAGCTACTTTTGTAGCACCGTGCCATCCTTTGCACAGACCAGAAGCTCTGTTCTTGCACGTGCTGGAAAGGACAGTAACGATCATTCGGGGGGGGATGCTGAGAGCATTTCCAAGGAGGATCAGGACAGCATGAGGAGATGAGGGTAGAAAAGACAAATACACAAACGGCTCTGAAGCTCACTTGACACCCCCTTACACACAGTTGTGGTGCCCTGACAGTCTCACATTGGTGCAGCTGTGGGTCAGGGATGGAGCAGGGGGCCTTTGGGGTTGCCCAACACTAGCTGCTGCATGAAGACCTAGGACCATCTACAAATAGGTCACTATTGCCACCACACTGAGCTCTTGCTTGCCTTGATTTGTGTCCTCAATTGGTACAGTGAAATCTAGGCACCAAGTGCATCTCTCCTGCAAATACCAGGTTACACTGGGTTCTGATGAATGCTTTTCGAATGCAAATTTTTGAAATTCAAGCTATGGTAGATGTTGCTTACAAACAAGGCTAAAAAAGTCACAAGCCAAGATAAACTTATAGAGGGTATAGTTACCTTCACAAAAGTAAATTTGTCAATGAGAAGAGAAAAATTTTTGTCCTGACAATTCTAATACAAGCCCCAAATAGTTGAGAAACATTTACTACATATCTCTGGCTCAAATGCCTGTTGGATACCAATGAGTGCACACTTTTATATGCACTTTATTGTGGATACATTCAGCCATCACGTCTCAGACACCCATCTGAAGGGAAAGTTCCTCAGGAAAAGTAGCCAGGACTGAAATAACAACATCAAGAAGGAGAAACGGCCAGATCTTCATACTGCTTGCTTCAGCTTACCACTTATTTCAAGACTCCTGCCTAATGACTGATGGGAGGAATGTTGAGGACACAGGGTCCAAATGGAGCTGCCACCCTGACCAAAGAATGGAAAAAAATAAGCAAGCTACTGGCCCAGTTTTGCTCTAATATGTACATATGCTTAGCTTTGGGGAAGGGAGTCAGCTAAGTAATTGCAGATCTTGTTTATGCATTGTTCTGTTTATGTGACTGGCTGGATCCATGCCCTTTACTCCTGAACCACTGTGCTCTCACAGCAATTTCTGCTGCCAAGGTGTACAACTGCCTGTGCAAGAGGCTGTTGCTGCTGCTGCTGCTGCTGCTGCTGCAGAATGGAAAGGGGGCTTTGGCTGTACGGGCTTTGGGCAGCTCCCCTGAGGCAATGGAGCAGCTCTAGATGCCCCAGCAGCTTCTACACTGAGTCAGAGAAGTTAGACTTAATGTGAAAACTTGTTTCTACTTGTCCTACAGAAAACCTCAGCAGGATGAGGAGGGAGCCTACTCTAGAGTAGGCTTTCCACATCCAATGTTTTTTCATCTCTGACCCAAAGATGGGTCAGCTATGACACAACAGTAAGACAGAAAAGCCAGTTCAACATTATGCAAGAAATCTCTCCTTTGCTCCTCCCATTCTTCATGCTTACAACTTTTAGAGGAACAGCTTTATGTCTGTGCACCACTTTAATGGCAGTAAGACAATTTTTTTTAAGTGTTTAAGCAGAATGCCTATCACAAATAGGTTTCTACTGGCCACCTGAACAGAGTAAATCTACTGTTTGAGATACAATCCTTAATAACTGTAGAAGTCTCCCACCCTCAGCAACACAATATTAGTGATATTCCTGCATGGATTTAAGCTGTATAAGCAGGAGCAGAGAGCATAGGCCAGAACTGCAAAGAAATCTCTTTTCTTGATGCTCCCACAAGGAAGCATTTTCTTGCATGTCTGACAGCATGTAAGGACTATCATATCATACTCCTGTATGTGTCATTCTCACTCTTAGAATTATGAGCAGGGATGGAAAAAAACACCCCAAACCGTGCTCTAAAACTGAAAATCAAAGCTACAGAGTTTCCAGCATGACATGCTGCTCTAGAAACCTGAAAGACCTTGATAACAAGGAAATGTGGTCATATGTGGAAATGTGGGAGAGATGAACCATAGAAGAATATACCCTGAACTCCTGTAATTTATTCTAAATGAAATAGCAAACAAATCCATGGATACATTGTAGCAGTGAGCAAAATTCAGTAACTTGTTTAAAAGAAAAAACATTAAATACATGATTTTGTTGTCCTCTACAGATATGTTCTTCACTGAGGTGGAGAGATTTCATTTTACTCTCAGTAAAGCATATTACAAGTTTAAGAGTGTGCCATGTTTATGAATTGAACTGATCTTCTTGTAACATCTTATTAATTCAGAAATATTTGGTAAAGCGTTCATTTTATCAAGACTTAGCCTTTCATGGACTCTTAGATTATTTACATTAACTGTTTACTATAGCAAACAGTCACCTTGAAAGTGCTGGATCTCTTTGTTCTGTGATTATCTGATTGCTAATTTTTAGAGAAGATGAACACAGCCATAGTGAATGATGCAGCACCTGACCAAGGAACCATGGGCTGAAGGAGAGCACTGCAAGAAACTTATCCATCTAGGTGACATTTGAGAACTGCAGATATCCTTGTGGACTATGTCAAAATACTTATGTCTGTGAGTTTAGTCACAAAAAAAAGTTGTGCACAAATCACTTTTTGTCATTTGTCCAGTTATGTCACAGCTGGGTATGCCTTGCTAATGAAAAAGTGAATAACCTGAGCTCATTTCCTACCTATAAATAAGTACAGAGTAGTGAAATTGAGTCTAGTGTTGTAATGAGACAAAAACTGGTGTAATGAACCAGCATGGCTCAAGAAGGCAACCTGTGTTTTCCCACAGAAGGCAATACAAAGAGCAGCTTTTGAGCACATTTTGAGAACTCCAGCTATGGCATGTAACATAAACATCACTACACTCTCTGGGACTGATAGCATCCATGGAAATTTAAAATAATTTAGGACTAAGACATGTCTCTGCAAGAGGAGAACTAGAAAGGAAGGTGAAGTAGGAGCTTTGCAAAAGTTCTGTCTGCATTTGCAGGGGCTCTCCCAAGTGAAGCGGGTTCTGTAGCCAGAGGAGCATCGACAAGAGCCAGCATCGGGGATGGTGTCAAGGCAGAGAGGAGAAAGCACTGATCAAAACAGCATAGCATGAATATGGGTTTCATGTGAGGCCAAGCTGTCTTTAATCAGGCAGGAATGCTTAGGGCATAAAAGACTCTCAGTAGTTTTTGCACGTGTAGACCCACTCACTGACTGCAGCAGGAGACAAAAGCAGTGTGGAATGTTCTCTGAACATCTGCAGACCAGGCATTGCAGGTTCTTCACTAGAAACACTCTCCAGTCACCCAGTGGGTGAGAGCAGCATAAGCCAAGAGAAGCATATTCTTCATGGGTACATACCTGAAATAAATTTTCAAATTCTTGTCCAGCTACTTCCATTAGCAGGCTCTGATACCTGATCCTAGTGATACTGAGGGCTGATTTGTGTTTCTCTGGCCTTAAATCTGTCTTTATGAGCCGTTTGGGAACTAAGATGAAAGGGTGAATTAACTCATGGCAGCCCCAGGCAATTGGTAAAGCAGGATGTGATCTAACAAGGCTTTTCTCTTCTGTCCATTCTGAGTAGTGATCAGGCAGCTGAATCTCCCTTGGGTATCAAGGCCTAGAAACAAGTATGGCTTGAAAGCACCTGCAGAATAGGAATGGTAATGAGTAATTTATAAGTAAAAAAATGGGAGAATTTTGATTTGAAAAGTTTACTATGCCAGGAAGCCACTGAGTCCACCCTCCTCCGCCTCAAGGTTAGGTTTACAAACTCTAAAGTGAGACAAGGACCACTTTTTGTCAAGCTTTGACTATCTCCAGGGACGGCAGTAACACCTTCCTCCTGGTATTAAATGCCCATCAGGGAAAAACTGATTTTCTTTATAGCTTCTTGCAATTCCCCTTGCTGAAATTTGTGGCAGTTTGCCTCTTATCCTATTGCTGTACATGGCTCAGCAGAGCCTGGCTCTCATCTTCACTACATCTACACATTAGGGAGTTGACACAGGCAACTGATCAAGTACTCCAGTCCCCTCTATGCCTGGACTTGCTCCAAGTTATTGGTATCTTTCATGTGCAGTAGCCAGGACTCTAGCTGCAGCCTCACTAGTGCTGAGAAGGAAGAAAACAATCATGTCCCCAAAGCAGACCAGGGCACAATTTGCTGGCTCACTCAATGTGCTAGCCAGCAGGACACTCACCACCTTTTCTGCACAGAACTCCTTTGGACTAGAAGCCCCCAGCTCACACTGTTGCATGGGATCATTCCATCTTAAATGACAGATTTACATTTATTGCCATCAGGGGGTTGCCATGGACTCCAGCTTGTTTAGGTGACCAAATGGCAGCACTGCTTTCCTAGATAAAGACCACATCCTCAGACTCAGGGCAATCTCATCCCAGCATCCTGCATATTGCCAAGAGTGGGGCAAAGGTCTAAAGCCTTGGGTGGTGGAATTGAGACCCAGTACACTTACCCTACTGGCTTCATATGTCCATTCAACATATAGTAACTGTGGACCAGCCTCTCCTTCACAGGAAAAGGAAAGGGGACTTTGTTGCAAAATAAAGTTACTTTGGTCACTCATGAGAACTGCTTTATGAAGTCTTTTCCAAAGCAGTGCAGCAGTGGGGTGGGGGACAGGGATATGTCCCAAGTGAGCATTTCAGATCCATTACTCTTAAGTTCACAGTGCTTTCAACTTTCATTTTCATTTATGCATTTTTTACTAGTAAACAACTCCTAGTTGTCAGCTTTAGAAATTGATTTCTTAATCCCTAAGGACTTTTCCTATACACAGAATTAAAATCTTCTTTTAAAAGTTCTCCTTTAGTAAAATGCAAATTAGTTGTCCACTCTTTTTTCCTTTGAGGCACAGCATCCCTAGAGTAGAAGTGGTTTTCTTTTGCCTGATTTCCTCCAGTGTTGCACAGTCAGTTTTACAATTCCTCTTTTTTGTTTTTCTTTTTTAGCAATTAGTTTCTCTGCAGCAGTACGCTCATAATTTCAGTATATTTTTACAATGAAATTTTAAAGAAGTATTAGACATATTGTAGGCCTGCAATACTTGGGGAAGATATTCTGGATCTCAATTTGACTTTGATTCTAAAGTGAAGTAAACAAATGGGCAAAATTAATTTCTAACTACATCCAACAGTGCTTTTCCCCTCCACAAACTAGTTTAAAATTTGTGATGTCATGCACCTCACTGTGTCAAAAGACAGAACACAAAGAAGTTACTTTCCTCATTTCTCCATCCTTAAGATAAAATAATGAACCTGGCCCCTACTAAAAATAGACACAGACTCACCAGTCTTTTCTTAAAGGCAGAAGTTCTAGTTCTTTTTTACAATGTTGTTACAGAAGGGTATCAGAGTATCTGAAAGCACACTTTTGCTCTGACATGCTGTGTCTAGTTTAGCTGATGCAAGGCTTCAAAACCAGAGATGAAATAATTACCATGAGGGCCAGATTTTGACTTGCAGGTATCATCCACTGAGCAGCTGATTTTGAAAGAAAAACACTGGTAACTGACTTGGTTTAAAAACAAACACTGGGGTGGGAATGCCAATAAAATGAACTCTATCCCCTTTTACTCCCCACCAATACAGAGTAACAAACTGCAAGGAGGTATATGTGAAAAAAAATAACAATTTACTTACAAGGAAATAGCAGCAACCACAAAGATACAAAGGAAACGGCTTACTCACAAAGAGGGGAATTTACCACCCCTTGGAATAAAGGAGAAAAAATGGAGGAGGGTCTTCCCTGCCAAACACCCCGTTCTGTCCAATCAAACAAACAAAACAATGGGGAAACAGGGGTAAAAGCATAAACTTAGGAAAACTGTATTTTTCACAAGGAGTTACACTACTAAACTGCCCACTCTGCGTCATCCGGTCAGGTTCAGCTCTTGATTGTAGCAGCAGTGTTAGCCCACAGGTTCCTTGCTCCCTGCCACATCCTGCCTCTGGCACTGGCGTTGCCCCATCTGGCTTGGCTGAGTGGCAGCAGAGGCTCCCGGTGTGGGCAGGGATTCCGCGTGGCAAGGGAACAGTGAGTGAGCAGCAGTGGCAGCGGTCCCAGCGGCATGAATAGGGGCACCCCAGGTTGCTCTGATCCCAGTGCCGCTTGGGTCTTCTCAGGTCCTGTGGGAAACAGCAACTCCTGGACTCTGCCAACCACAGAAACACATGGTCCAGGGAAGAGAAAAAATTGTGGTTTCCACCCTTTTTTTTTGTTGTTGTTCTTCCCCTCCCCACCCAGCGGGGTGAGGGAAATTCTTAAAGAGACAGTTCCTCCAAAACAATACTGGAAAAAGGGAATAGAATACAAAGCTTCCTGTAACCATGACACTAAGCTTTCCAGTATACTGCAGTTTAAAAATATCTGTACAAAGGAGCATCACCTCACAGCTGAGTGGCTGACCCTGGCTGCTAGTCTCCACTGGTCACCTTTGGCATCCATTGTAGTTCTAGACTAGACTAGTTCTAGACTAGTCTTTCTGTACATGTGAAGTACTAGGGACCAAAGTAACATTGCTTCTGTTGTATGATCTGGGAGGAGGAGGAAAAAGTCTTTCAGGTTTACTCAGCTTTATTTGACATAATTTTGTCAGCTGTTGGCTCCCTGAATTCTCACCATTCCCTGCTTACTTACCAGCTGTGCTCATCCTCAGTCCTCAGATGTCACACTGCATGCAGCACATGGAACAGGTCTGCCCTACATTTTTCTCTTGTGAAGGGTAAACAGCCCCTAAGTTTATAGCTAAATGGCTTACAAAACTTCATGGTTGTTTTATCTTGCAAGGGGTCGCATCTACTAAAGAGCTTGCAGGCTCTTTGAGGAAGATTGTGAACTGCAATCACATACATAATGGTTATGCTTCAGTTTTAAGTTTCTTCTCTGTTTCATTTTTAATTTTGACTGCATTACTGCCATGCCAGCAAAACACACCTTTGGCATTTTGAGCCTGCATGACTGTGAGTGTGGGTGAGTGAGCATATTTGGAGCAACAACCCACATGCTTACAAGATAGATACACTTGTTGGCTAATCATCCTGGCTGAGGAGAGAGAGGACAGCAGCTGAGGTAACTGTGTAGGAATGCAGAGTACCCAGCATTGGTGCCATGCTGAGTTTCAGTCCCTCATGAATCCTTGTCAAACTGTAAGAGCATACAGTACAATCCTCATTAAAGCAGAAAAGATGGAACATAAGTCTTGGAGCAGCGGTATTTGTTTCCCTACAAAAAGATGTGTACAGGTTCACCTGTAGAATCAGAAACTCACTTCCCTGTTTACTCTTTCACACATCATGTAGAAAAATCAATAGCTGTCAATGAAGGCAGGTTTTCTTGTGTTGCTGTGTTTTTTGAAGGGAGCTACACACAACTACTCAATAAGACAATCTAGTATTTCAACATGAAGGCCTAGGTGCTAGCTCTAATTAAAAGTATATATCAAAAGTAAATGCAGAAACATTTTCCAGAAAGAGCAGCTAAGTAAGGCTGAAGACAATTAAACCATAAGGTAACATATGGTGGTATTTTTTGTCATCCTACCAATGAAACAGGGATGTATCTTGGCTACACCAGGCCCACATCCTCCAAAAGAAAGCACATCTTCCAAAAGTGAGCACATCATCCAGCTAAGCATAGGTACTGTGTGTTTCATATCCTTAAGCAACATAGGCTGCACTGGTATGATGTTTGTAAGGCAGTCTGGAGGTCACCAGTCTCATTATAGTGCAAATAGCAGGGAAACTCAAGGGTGAGATGAATCTTGAAGGACTCTGAAGCAGCCATGCAGCCTTCCAAGGGAGACTATCACAAAGTCACAAATTTAGTTCTCATCTCATCACATTGAATTGGTGTCTTGGGTTGAGCTGGCAAAATGCCAACTGTCCAATACAGAGTCAACGCCTAAGGAAAAAAAAAAAAAGCCTGGAAACAGATTTAATCTTAAACTAACTATATATATTTATACAGAAATGAGAAAATTAAAGGAAACTACAATATTACACACACTTACACAAGTTAGCAATAACAAGAAATAACTCCCCAAACCCCATTGAACACAAATCGCACTATTCTACCCAAAAATAACTCCAGAGAACTTAATTCCCAGAGGGACAGATTCAAGCAGAGAGAAAGACTAAGAACAAACATTTTACTTCCCTAAGATAACATGATGGTAAGC
>JAWWLZ010000094.1:30928072-30939968 GCA_035041345.1 Poliocrania exsul
TGCAGCACAGCAGACACCAGCATTAGTACATTTAATTGATATTTAATGAAAAGAATAAATACAAAGAACTGTTAAAAATAAAAATACACACCAAACAACTGTAAGTAACTGGAAGGACAATGAATCTTTTAGGGATAGGCCACACTTCAGAATTAATAATATATTTTTCTCTTTTGTGTTAAAATTTTTGTCTTTTTTAATAACAGTTTAGGTACAATAATAGCATCAAAGTAGGGCATTAGATAATAAAAACATATATTCTTAAATTTCACTTGTGTTTTCTATGTAGAGTCAGTCTCTGCTACTTGGAAGCTGAAAGTCGGCAAAGAGTGATAAAAGAAGGGCTGGCATTAGGGCACTTCTAGCAGGGATAATTATTACAGGCAATTAGGTTACATAATTGCCCCAGGAGAGGAAATCATCTGCTGCTAAGAAACAAAGAAACCTTAGTTTCTACTAGCAGCTCCTACCAGCTGATGTGCTGCTGCTCTGAAAAGCTTTATATGAGTATATTTGGTAACGTCAATTGTGGGTTATATTCCATTTTTGTTTCAGTAAACAACATGCCTGTGGCAGATTAGAATATTGCTGTGGAAGCTGAATCAGGTGGCTTCTTTATTCTGTACTTCTCAGAAAAGGAAATTTTATCTCCAGCTTGTGGAAGGAACTGCAGCTTCTGAAGTCTCCTACCAGTCTTCTGATAGCTTCTCCATAGCTTCAGGGAGTCACAGGGAACCTCTCCATGGAGCATTTTCAGCAGATAAGCAGTTGGTCCAGCATAGATAAATCAGCTGAGAAATAGGGAGCTCTGTGAGGCTGGGTGGCACATGGAGAAAGCCCTTTCCCAGAGAAAGGAGAGCAGACAGGCTAGTTGGTTTGGCCAGTTCAGGATCCCTGGGTCTGAAACACCCCTGCAGCCACTGTGCCTTTGGCATCTCATAAGGCAATGGACAGTGACAAATTTGCTGTCCTGTCCTGCTTTAACTTCAGTCCCTGTCAAACAGGCACTGCAGAAACTGAAAAGGGCAACAAAACCATGCAGGAAGGCCTCAGAAAAGCATGGAGCAGCCTGCTCCTGCACAAGGAAGCTACACAAATATGTCTGAAGCTGTGGGCTCTGAAGAGGCAGCAATACAGGACGTGGGCCTAAGGGGGAGAAATGCAGGTTTGAGAGGTGAGGAACCAGTTCTTGCAAAATGTCTTCAACCAGCTAAGGCTTGCGCAGTAACATCAGCACTTCTGAGAGAAGAGCATGCTCCAGCATCTTCTCCACAGGGCACTCCTGGATCTGGTCTGCATGGGTTTATTATCATAATTAACACTGCAACTTGCTTCAAATGACACATTTTAGTAAGTTATTAGTAATTCAGGTGAAGGTACAGCAAGGCCAGTTAAATGTTTACCTGCTAAACAAAGCATCATATTATCCTTCAGAGGAATGCAGATGATCACATGTAACTTGCGTGATGCAGTACGGTTGTTACACTGTACACAAGCTCTGGAGCCTGTTTTCACCTGGATGTGTATTTCACAGCTGATTGTTCATGCTTCCAGATTCTGTTTCTGCAGCTGAATCATTCAGAAATCCTTTCTCCAAAGATGATTTCTTGGAGTCCATAATAAGCCATGAGCATACACAGCAGGCTTTGCACTAATAAGGACAATAAGTTGCTCTAATCTATCTGGACAACTTTTATAGATTGTGTAAGGCTTAGTTATTTTCAAGAGCTCTGGTCCTGTAGCCAGCTGGTTCAAAATTTGTTATAGAACTCCATATAAAGTGTTTAGTCCTCCAATCATAGTCCTAGGATATGTTCTCATGTCACCAAACTCCAGTGAGCGCTTCCATTCCTGATGCCTTCCACTCAGACACGTATCTCTGGTTGGGCTTCTTTAAAAGGCAATCTATTACTTCCACATACAGGTTAGGAAGAGCACCACTTAGCTCCTCTGGCAAACCAGGTACAGAGCAGCATATATTTCTCAATGGTTAGATATGGAATAATTAAGGATGCCAAAACTATATTACACCATTGCTTTGAAAAGAATCATGCTGAGTTGCTTTTACCTGCTTTTGTAAGCTACTCTTGCACAACTCTTTCCCTTCTTGCTTGAATAAATTCAGTGCTCCCTCATCCTGCACCTCAGATGCCAAATCCTGTGCCCTTGATATCCATGAACTCACAACTATTGAGAAGCATAGCATGAGACAAATAGTTATTTGAAAATGCAGTCCAGAAGTATGCATAGAAGAGGTACAAAAGTTGGGAAACCCAAAAGTTTTCCGAGTATTGCCATTGTTTTTCCATTAAGAGACCTGACCCATGGGAAGTGTGCATTACAAGTGGACCTTCCCAGTACAGTATCAAGTTTGTTGGTTGGTTTGATTTTTTCTATTGAAACAGTCCAGCTTTCAGAAACTGTCAAGCCAGGAAATTCCATTCTGCCTCAGTTTCCCCATGGTAAATTTTCTTCTGAAAAAGATAGAGTAGAGCATATGGAGAGAGAATAAAAGCCTATATATATATTTGAATCATTCTGTATCTCTTTCCTGTGTATATATGAACAAAGGTTTATGGTTGAGAAGCTATTTTGCATACACACTACAAGGATACTACTATGTTTAGTTAAATGCAGTGTTTCTCTTCTGGAAGTATGTCTGAATTACTTTACAGGTACAACTACCATGATTCATTGCTAATGTTATATATCTATTTATTTAATTTAGGCACCCAACTCCTCTAGTGCTTCTCAGGACTTAGCACTAAATTAGCAATTATTTTACATATTACACATATCTTAAAGTGAAGAAAAATGTTACAAAATTTAAGATGTACCTTAGCATAAGGACAAAAACACAACTTCTCCGCTAATTAAACAATATTTTCATACATGTTACATGACATGGAGAACAGCCAGAGCTGTTTTAGATGCCATAAAGGCAAAAACCCCCAGCACTTTTAAAATTTTATTTAAATCAAGAAACTAGATTCTGAATTGGAAAAGTATCTTTTTCCAGAGAGCCATGCAGTCTACCTTTGCTGTAAATTACACTTGCTAACCAGATGGTTAAAGAGACTTGAAACAATTTTTGTCATTACATTTAATAGGCAGAAAGCTTGCATCTACTACCCATGGCCTGGAAACACAACCAAAAGTACCTGTTTAAATTTGTACAATTCAGTCCAACTTTGTGAGGCAGTGACCTATGAAAGGCTGAGCCTGGCATCAGCAGGGGTGAGCAGTTCCCATCCTAGACAGGACAGACTATGTACAGTCCACCTATCGTCCCTCTGCAGGAGAGGTAGCATCCAAATGACACACAGTCATTTAGTAGTAACCATGCAGTGCTTGTTATTGCTTTATTCTTCATCAGTTTCTTTGAAGGACTTTATAGCACTACAGCAACAGAGCAGAATGTGAGACAGAGACCATGTGTACTAATGAAAGATAAAAGTGATTCTTTAGAAAAAGTGAAATGTTTTACCACCCTTCCATTTTTAACCACATCCAGCTAGCTTGCACTTCATACCTCACGTTTCCATACACATGCCTTCAACAGCACAGAACCACATATAACAACATTATGTATTTTGTTGCATTAACTCTTATATCCGGAAAAACAGCCTACAGTAAGTAGTTTACTTTTAACATCAGCAGAGGTAAAGCACAGAAAAATTGTACAAGAGCTAAAGACATTGTGGCACAACTGTAAGATTCCATCTTTCCCATTTGGTAGCTATAATCTCCTACCATGAAAGAAGATGCATGTTTTAGAAATTGTTAGTGATATTGTAACAATTTAATCCAGGGACTCAGATCTCAATGTAATGATTTCTCTTAGAGTACAGTCCTATTCATCCTTGTGTCATCTGGAAATTGTCTGCAAGTATTTTGTACCATTGCACCTATGTAGAAAGTCCAGCGACATAATGAGTGGTAATTGAAGTGGACAGGTTCCACATTGGGGACAGCCCCTCCTTCGACCAGCACAGGATTCATACAGTGCCCTGTCTGTCCTACGAGGCAGCATGGCAGTGAAACCACCTGCTCCTCAGGCACAAAGGCAACAGGCCAGGCAAAGCTGTCCCAATGCTGCCAGTTGGGCAGTGCTGGTCTATTACAAAGAATATCTTTGGCAACATTTCTAGAAATAGTTCCATTCATCGTTCTTGCCTCAGAGACAATTAAATTCAGCAAGCTGCTGCCAAAGCAGATTTTTAACCCTATTAATTCAAGAGCACGGGATTGTTTAAAACAAATTGGTATGAGTATTACACTAAAATCTCTTCTTTTGTGAAAAGTAGGCCAAAGTACTTGTCTTCCTTGATTGCCAAGACTTGCTTACTTACTCTTAATCAGCAAATTATTGTGCTGTGTGTACCTCAAGTGTGATCCCGTGAACTGAATGCCCAATAGCAGCTTTAGACAGTCCCTTAGATTATGTCTTCTGGCTTGTTTTTTCTGAAAGAAATCCTGTTTGCATGCTCCAGCTCTGTTCTGCCATGTGAACCAAAGCAGTTTAGCAGACGAGATCCACAGATTCATTCCATCCACTCATCCATTCAACCATCCACTCAATCCGAGCTAAAACACTTAATGCAGCTGTACCCTACAATACACATTCTGAAGCAGAGGAGTAAAGCCTGAAGTCTGGTATGTAACTTTATGGCTACGTAGCTAAATAAGTTGATTGGCTAGAGAGAGTTAACTCTGGACTTCCAGTTGAGCGTATCAGTATCTTAATGTACTTAGTAGGCATCTTTTTTCTGAAGTAGAAATTTGAAATATTGGGCCTTGGTTACTTGTACATGCATTTAAATAGAAATTACTAAGCACTATTGCTTTGTTCTGGCTTCAGTAGGGTATGAAAGCTAAATTGCTATAGACTATTTATCCCCAAAGAGTGGGAAAGCAAAACTTAAATTCACCACTCCGAAAATTCTTAACTTCACGGTGTAATGGGACATAAAAATTCCTTCTGATATTGAAATTCATGTTGCACCTTCTTTGTTAAATTTTGTCACTATTCTGCAACAGATAACAGCACATGGGACTTTCCATAGGAAGTGAAAACAGCCTTTCTCCAGAAGGAAGAAAAAAAAACAACAGTAGCTTTTGTCGCATCACTTGCAACATACAGGAAACATAAAACCAGTAAGTAAACCTTGTGTTATGCTCTCTAATGATCTCTCCACTACAGGGGGAAAATAAAAACCCCAGCTGCACAAAGTAGTTTTGAATCAGCAGTATGTACTCATAGTAACATAGCAAACTCATGATTTCAAAGTAAAATCAGCTCTACAGAGAGGATTAGATACATGGAAGAAAATAATTTTGTGTTATTTCCAGGCATAAAGAGAAAATAAGCATGTAGAATAATCATATACCAATGCACTGGAAGACTGGAGGGAGATATTATAACCACTATAACTGTGATGTATGGAATCTGATTATGCTTTTAAAGATACCAATACATTCAAATTAATCCCTCCAGTAGTCTGAATGTTGTGTATAAGGATATACTACAGAATAATCAGAGCACTCATTCAGCATAAAATGATTATACACAATTATTAATTTAGCTTTTCCAATATCCTGATGTAGGGAAACAAATAACATGTGAAGAATGGAAAGAATATTGTCAGAAGAGGATGCAAAAAGATGGAGAAGAAGCAGAACTGATGAGAATAGGGATGGACAGTGGATTTGGAGCTCCAGAAGTTTGAGAGTCGAATGTTGCAAAAGATTTTATATGGGTTTTTGGCTTTGTACCTTCCCTGCGGTTTCCCCCACATTCATTCCTCCCACTGTGTGCTCCCCCTCCAGTTTGTCCCTAATGCTGCACCACTGAGGCATTGGGGCCATCTCCCAAGCACAGCCCCTGCTGCACACTGCCAACACAGCTGCCACGGCGAGTGTCACTGCCACACAGTAGCTCCAGGATCCACTGGCAGGTCCGAACCGGGGCAGCCCATCCCGAAGGGATCGTCTCTGTGTCACACTGCTTGTGGTCCACCAGAAACACGCTTACCTCTTCTGCCTATCCTGTCCCAATCCCTGAGTCCCTAAATTCTGTTGTCACTTGATGAGTGTTTCCCCATTGGCTATTTGGGTTGTCAGTTAACCACTCTGCCCTTCCCCTTGCCCTATTGCATCCAAGTTCCAAAGCCCTCCTCTCAGATTTCCTTCCTCTTTCCAGAACTCTGTTCTTATTGGATGTTTAATGGTTACCGACATGCTGTTCACCCAATCCCTTTTAAGTTTCCACCCCGTTTCGAGCACCTCCCCTAACTGACCTTTTATAAGTTGTCCCCCTTCATTAATAAAGGGCTTTTTTGGTTGATCCTCTCACTGAGTGTGGAGGGTTTCCTTGGGAGCCAATTCCGCTCAGTTGGTTACTGTTATCCTATTGTTGCATGTTCAGACTTTACCAAATGAGTAAATCATATTTGCCATAATTAAATACACAGGGAACGAGCAGGAATAAAATGCAGTTTTCATAAAAACCTGTAGAAAGGATGGCTCTGGTGAGGTGCATATACTGTCTGAACAGCTCTATCCCTCTGCCAGTCTTAGACTCTACCACTGTGCTGTGGATGCAGTCCTGAGCACAGCTGTCCACAATGTGTGCCTCTACAAGGGATACAATAGACAACGTCCTTCTCCACACATCTCTCTCTTGCACGCACTTGTGATGGTATTTTCTTCCACTGGTAACATGCTGTCGCATACTTCTATGTTTGAACGTGGGCACACACTGCTCTTTCCTCCTCATGTCAAGGGAACTGAGAGCTGGAGTAAATAGATTTGTTGATACAGTCCAGGTCTCCCTTACGTGTCAGACAGCAGTGCTACAGCATGTTTCTGACACTAGCAGTTTTGCAAAGACTGTCTCCTTGCAGAACATATTCAAACAGCCACCGCCTATAACTAAAACTTCACTTGTCTGCAGAACTCTAAGCTCCATCCCTGAGCATCCAGTACTATATACTGTTTATAATATGCAGCATATGCACACATCTTATGCTAACATTATTCAGTGCAGGAGTTTCCCCACCTCTTTGTAATACAGCCTTTATTATCTTCCTTTTTGTATTTTCTACTTAATAGCAAAGCAAAGACCTGTGTGCTGGTATTTATACATATATCCTGATAAGATGGTAAGGCCATTAATACTGCATGTACTAAAACAATTGGACATCTGAAGAGATCACTATCTATAATCACAAAGAGAGAAAAGTAGTGATGCACAGAAATGGAACAGGAAGAAAATAGAATTAAGAGAGTGAAACCACATAAAAGGAGAAATTCTTATCTGTCAGTACTATTAGGTGGTTAAATAGATACACAGGCAGAGAAGTGCAAACTTGTTGCTCAAAAAACCCTGAAACTCTATGAATCACTTCATAAAAAAGTGTATTTAGAAGGTCAGCACAACATGAATGGCTGATTACAATATTGAAATACACAGGTTTTATCACCTAGTGGTACACAAGTGAAAGGTTTGATGAACAGCAGAGCCAGAAGCACCAGCATTCTGTGACTCCACTCCAAGTCCTACACCTCCTTCCATGTCCCTCAGCTGGAACATGTCCTGGACAGCCACCTTTATTATCAACAGCTGTTAACCTCGATCTCCTCCCCAGAGTCCCCTTATGTTGCTCATCATGGCACAAAGCAAGCCAGCCCTTGAAGACCATGGAGCACAGCTGGAATGTGGGTTCCTCAGCAGAGTTCCCAGCGGTCCTAGAAGCCCACGCTGCCTCTTTACTGTGTAATTCTGCTTCTTGCAAAGGCAAAGTACTCAGTGCACACTTTTTGCTGACACAAGAGGTTAGTGTCCCCAGCATCCAGATGCCCCAGGTATTTCACAAAACACCCTCGACATCTGGTGAGCCAACCATCTCTCAACCAGCTGTCCTCACTACAGTCAATGACACCCACGTCTACTGTCTATCTTTAGTAATTGTATAATTGTTCCACGCACAGTTACATATCTGAGCATGTAAAGATCTAGATACCGGCTGCTGAATTTTTGCTACATTAAGTAGAGTTGATCATTACAGAGACTGGCAACAGCACGTAAGTTGCAAGTTACAGCTGCCTTTGGTTGCAACACCGTATTGACAACATTTGCAGGCTAACTTGGTTTGGTACTGTTTGCGTTACGGTGTATTTGCATGGACCTAAAAGAGATTTCAGAATAATATGCATCACTAAAATTAGAAATCTTGTACCTCTCATGGGACACAGCTCATGGCTTCAAAAACTGGATGGGAAGGTAAAGGTCATCCTTCTGTCTTCTAAAATACTAGTGAAAACATTCTTACGAGGGTATTTTGGTATTGTCTCACTGATATCATTGTTTGCTGCACAGTTTATCTCTTATAGAAAAGCTAGGAAGTTAAACTTCTGCCAGGTACAACTATCTATGCCTACTGTCTCAGCCAACAGATCAGTTAGGCATGCAATACCTTAATGGTCCACATAATTGTATACATACTTGAGAACTTCCTTTGGTCTTCTTTTGTTTAAACCACTCAAGGCTGTAAAGTACTGCTTACATTTCGCAGGAAAATTGATTTCAGGACAGTACACTTTAATCTGCTTGTGGCTCTGAGTACTGATTATGCCCCAAGCAAAGAACAGAAATAAGTTTCTTATCTGTAAAATGAAGGAACCTTCATTTGCTAAGAGAAAAATACAGAAATGTATAGTAAGGAACTCAGACTTGATATTTTCTGTGTACCAAGGCAACTGTCTTAAAGGCAGTTCCTAGTCTCACAGCTGCCAGAACTTTTATTCTCTTGCTTCTTCTTGTGACTTCTTTCAAAGTCCTACAGCTGATGAGTGCAGGTTAAGTAGAAAAGCAGGCTGCACAGAAACTCCTGTGTCTTAAGTGCAAAAAGGAGTACTTGCAGAGGTCTGAGTAGCCCATAGTGTTTTCTTCAGTCCAAGTTCTGGTTATGTCACTGTCCTACAGACTCTCACAACTGAGTAACAAAGGCAAAGCACTGCTAGATACCTCCTGTACAAAGAAGCATATTCCAGGAATGCTGTAGTTGAACTTCCCTTATCAGGAACAATGAAACTAAGAGCAAGCAGCTTCCCTGAAACCATCCCATGTTGAAATGACTTTTCAGCAAATGCTCCTGTCAATCACTGCAAGTCAGCCTAGAGGAAATGTAATTGATAACTGAGTATTTTTAGCACCTGTAAAGGAAGTGAGTAGTTTAGCTTTCTTGCTCTCTGGAGATTTTTACTATGCCATGTTAATGTCAAGTCCCGGAGTACACATATAGTTTGTGGACAAAAATGAGGTGATATTTTCCCTTTTAATGTAGGGCGAAATCAGCCTGCCCATATTAATTTTACATGACAGGATCTCTAAAAAAGACCACACCATCCTTAAATTGTTTTGGACTTAATGTGGTGTTGTCATGCAATTAGGTTTTGCAAAATTGGCTTCTGGAGTGATAGCTTCTATTGTTACAGCATATGGCAATCAGAGAGCAGCTTGTGGCAGATGTGATGTTTATTCACCATTTGCTAGTTTTAGATTTAATGATGTCATTCTAATCAAAGCAAATGTTAGATGTGTTTGACATCTAAGGAGTTTTTCAGCCCCCCCATCATGTTTAAGCTGCTTCTGTCAAGTGAAAACACATCAGCTCTGAATGCATCTAAGTCACATTTAAGAACTAATGATGCAATTTACTGGGAGTCTGTATTCCAAAAATCCATGTTTCCAACATGCATTGTGTTCTTCCAGCAGACTACAAAGGCCACCTATTATAATAAGTGAGCTCATTAAGCATGCAGCTTCTTAGTCTTGCAAGCTGTTGCGATAAACAGCTGTTGCAAGAGGGTAAAGGTTGAATTATCAACTTGGACAGCACAGCACTTCATTAAGCCAGCCCCAGAAAGTATCTGAGCAATAGCTCCATTACCATGCAGTACACCTCTGACTACAGCACACAAGCAAAACATCAGTGGTATTTCAGTGACATGCTTCCCCACCCAGCAAGCAAGACACTCCCAGAAACGAATTGTCAAAAATTTATTATGAAAGCTTCAATTGCAGCAAATATTTCAATAAAAGTTATTGCATTATTAAACCAGTTCTGCAGAGTGACCCAAGCGGTCTGTTGAAGTCTGTCTGCTTTGGAATCTCTGTAGTTGTCTTAGTAACCAGTCCCCAGTAGTCCATCAAACATTGAAACTTTCTCCTCTGTATTTTGCAGACAGCAGTAACAGTTCGTACCTCCACAACTCTATCCAGTCATTCTGGAAAGTTTTGGCCCACTTCCCTCGACATTCTCTCTCCCTTCTTAAACAGCTCCTTATGGCTGACAAACTTGCAATACTTCTTTCAGTTCCATGGTGTGCCAGCCTCTCCACGGTTGCAGCCTACTGAGGCTCACTGGTGAGGTGAGCTGTTCTCCACTTTCTCCTCTGTAAGAGCCCACTGCATGCCAGTCTGAGGGACCTTAATCCAGTCTCTTGACCAGGCTAATCCATGGAATCAGCAACTTGTTGCACAGTTTGGTGAACCCACACCATGTTGAGAATGCAACAAAGGTTTCAACCTCCTTAGTGCACCAGGTCACCATCACTCGGGCAAGGTGATAGTTGGCACCCAGTCATTGACATTTCGTCTCTCTTCACAAAATAAGTTCAGCTTTTCAAGAGCTGGGTCCTTCCAGCCTTCTTCATTCGGGTTCTGCCAGAAAGAAAAGAGTTGTACACCATGAGTGCTGCCTGCCAGCTGAGGTCACCATAATATTTACAGAAGCATTAGCTTAGGATGCCAGGCACTTCCAGACAGTTTCTGTTCTGACACAGACAAGGCAGGAAGCAGAGATGTTGCCCTTGTGGACAACGGAGGAAATCCACAGTTACAAGAAGTACCGCATCCTCCTCCTACTACTGCTCAGCTGACTCGCTGTGTGCCAAGGCCCCCACTCTGTGTCCACAACAGGACTCGAACACCAGAAGTGGGAAAAAGGGCCGCCCCCGACAGGCTCTCGTCGTGCGGTGCAGAGCCCGGGCGTGGTGTAGGGTCAGCCCTCGTCTCCCGCGGGACACCCACCGTGATGAGGATGCAGTGGAGGTCCCGTGGCTCTCCGGACTCGTCGCTGGGCCCCACGATGGCCTCCAGCTTGGCCACGTCGTTCACTCGCACGATGTCGATGTCGTTCTCGCAGCAGAAGGCTTGGATCAGGGTGAAGTGGATCTGCAGGGCAATGTCCCCTTCGTCCTCCTGGTCCGTGGCCAGCAGGCAGAACGCGACGTTGTCAGGGTCGCTGCAAGAGGGAAGCCGCGCTCTGAGCCCCGCGGCCGGCGCTGGCCGTGCCGCCGCCCCGCCGGGCGCACGTAGCACATTTCCCCGGCTCCCGCCGCCCTACTTACACATTCATCAGCTTGGCCGACTCGTATACGCCGGCGGTGAGGCAGCCTCTGCGCTGCGCCGACACCAGCAGCTCGTGGAGGGCCGTGCCGGCGCCCTGCATCCTGTGAGTCGGGAGAGGGCACAGGGTCAGCGCGGCGCGTCCACCACGGCCACAAGATCGCCCGCTCCGCGCTGGCCCCGGCCCTGCCACTGCCCATCGCCACTGCCCACACGTACCAGTCGTGGCCCGAAGGCGCAGGCTGCTGTCCGTGGATCTCCTCTAGAGTCATGGTAGCGAGTTCCCAAAGCACGGCGGCGGCTCTGTCAGCGGCTCCTATCACAGACCAAAGCCTTCCACACACTTCTGAGCGCTCTGAAGCGCCAGCTGCTCGGCCCGCGGTATTTATAGCTCGCGCGGCAGCCTCCCGGGCTCCCATTGGCCGGCGAGGGAGACAGGGACGGCTTTATTATGCTAATCGGCGCGCGCCGGTGAGGAAGCGC
>JAWWLZ010000094.1:30967928-30983066 GCA_035041345.1 Poliocrania exsul
ATAGAGATATATATCTGTGTGTGTGTGACACCTACAGATATATATATATATATATATATATATATATATATATACATATTAAAGTGGGTTTTTTCCTCAGGTGTTGACAGCCTTATTTTTACAGCTCCTCCAAATAGAAGAACCCACGTGTTAGCTAGGTGTGATTAACTTCAGGCTCTTGGCATCACCTGCTAATATCTTCTAAAGCTTAGCCATTCTTGTTAATTCTTGCAGATTCACGTCTTATTATCTGTTAGGTCATATTTTCTATTTTAATTTTAGTTAAAATATGATTGATATTGAGTCGATGTGTTTTGTAATGCAATGCTTCACCACCCCTCCTCCCCAGCATGGCGTTTATATGCTTAGGGAGGCTTTTCAGTTAATTCTTCCAAAAAAAAGGCAATGAGCAAGATCCATGCTTCTGCCAAAGCTTTGTCGGTGCGGTCTATCTGGCTACGCAACAGAGGCAGGCAGCGAGCTACTCTGCAAACATAAATTAGAGGCAAGCACGGCCTAAACACAGAAATGGCTTCTCCCCTCTCCTGTCTCTCCCCTGCCCTCCCCGCCGCATCCCGGCTCCGGCCGGATCTCGGGGTCTCGGCGGGCCGGGGGTCAGGATAGACGCGATGCGTTTGCAGCCGGGAACACGACGGCACAGCAAACAGAGGCGCTTCCCCGGCCTCCCCCAGCCCTGCAGGCATGGATGGGGATATCCTTTCCTCCACTGCTACGTGCTGTGGGAGTTCAAGCTGTACCTGAGAATTCGTGAAGTCAAACGAAACAATTTAGTGCTGAATATGCATAACCATTACGCTGAAGTGCCGGGGCAAACTGCCTTTTCACATGTAAGCAGGTAGTGAACACAAGCTTCAGGTACGTGCTAATGCCCCCCTACAGGGAGGACAATGTCACTGTTTATCAGGCTCTCCTCTCCTTTTTTATAGCTGTAGATTAAGCACTGATACTTACACAAGCCATACCCATCCATCGGATGTCTTTATAGCACTGTTGTCCAGTCTAAAACCTTCATTAAAATTCAGATTCCCAGTTCTACCAGATTATTCCGGCAGCGATCTGCAGGAGGTCTCACAAGACCCGGGCAGGTGGCAATCCCTGTCACATGCGATTGTGATTTCCACACTGCCTTTTTGGTAAAAGGCCAAGACCAGCACCAGAAGCACCAAAATTCAGAAAAGAGCAAATATAATAAAAAATATTTGGTGGGAACGGTGGGGTGGGGAAGTAGAAGGACCAACATTCAAACAATGTGCAGCTCACAAAAGCAGTTCCTAAGGGTCTTCTGGCCAATACACACACTGGAAGTGCCATGGATCTCATTTATCCCTGCAGCTTGACCTCTCACATAGATTAAGCTCTTGGAAGTGAAAAAAAAAAATCCCTCCACCCTTCTCCACAGGCTACATACATTTCTGCAAGGCAGCCAGACCAACAACAGTACAACGCAGTGCACATCTCTCTTGAAGATCTTTCTTTCTTATTTTGTCTCCAAAGGAAACGTGTTTCACAAATGAAAGAACACTTTACCAGGCTTACAGCACATCTCTGAGCAACTTCAAAGTTTCTGTGTTGTACAGTTTTCTAAAAAAGAAAATCCACATTATTCCTTCATGAAAATGGCAAAGCCAAGAGCACTATTTTCTACAGGCCTCGCTGCCTTCTTCTGTAACAGTCTAAGCCTCATGTAAAAACCATTTTCTTGCTCTCTAACAGAGTAATTTAGCATGCACTAACTTATTTATTATTTATTATTTATTTATTAATTAATTACTATATTAATTCATAAGAAACACGGTTATGGACCTCCTCTGAAAGGGTTAAAGTGGTTTTTGCCTACTTACCACTTAATATCAATTTGCGTAGTTAACCCAGTGGGGACTGAGTAGTCAGGCTGGGACTTGCTGCATGTTAGCAGTGTACATCTAGGATGGAAGCCTGACATTATATAAAGTAAATGAAGATTGAGTAATGCAGAGTACTTACTGTAAGTAAGGACTTTATCCCATTTGAGCAAAAAAGGATTAAGAATGTTTATAAATAAACTATTGAGTGCAAATATTTTAGACTCCATCATAACAGGCTAGCAATAAACAGAGATTTCTGTAATGTTAATTCTGGTTCTAGCAGTAACTATACACATATGCATCCTGAGGAAAATCAAATTACATCAAAATACTTTGTGCAGAGACAAGCTATTCTTACCATTTTACAATGCTTGCATAAAAAGTAAGTAATATCATAACGTAACTGCTTTCTGCAAACCTGCTCACACATCATTCCCCCAATATATCATTGTGCTGGTTCATACCAACAAGTTCCCAAAGGAGCAGCTTAGTTAGCAGCAGGCATTGATTTCTGAGCTCAGACTGCATCTTCCTACTATTACATTTCACTTGAGAAATGAAAATGTTTCTGAAAACTGGCAGTGGGGCAACACACCATCTTCCTGGCAAGGGAACATTATAAGGCATTTACTACTGTTAGTACCAATTTGATTCACAACGTTGTTGTGCATGGGAAACTTTTCTGCATTACTAATGAATAACAGCTTCTGAAAGATGGGAAATTAATTTGATAAGAAGTCATCCAAACCCTTGCAGAGCAGGATAAAGACATCCAGGAATGCATAAACAGGATGGCTGAGCTGGCAGGGTGAAGCAAGAGGGCTGTCAGAGCCATGTAATCTCACATGAGCATACTTTGACTTTCTGAGAAGCTCCTCAGGGAGTAGCTTCCCTGGGCACTGAATGCCACAGCATCAGCAGGGCACTGATTTCACACCCAGGTTCACCTTCTGGCCTTCTCTGTGTAGCCTAGAGCAGTAGTAGGTCTGGCAAGAGCCAGGAAGGTACCGAGACCTTCAGACCTCCCTAATTAACTCCTTAGTCATCACAGCCTGTGATCTTTCCAGTATGGCCTGTCTTCCTTGTACTAATCCATGAAATCAAGAGAAGTGCTGACAAAAGTATAATTACTTGGGCTGTTGTTTTATGATACTGAGCATTTGGTGGCAATACAGCCTGAAGATATTCCTGATTCGCTCCCCTGCCCAATTCTTGCCTCTGGTGGGGAGACCACTCCAGTGGCCATGCTGAAAGCTGCTTGAGGAGATGTCCCAATCTTAAAACCCCTGAAACCTGCAAAAACCCCAGACACCACATCTAGGACAGATGCATGCATCTGCATGGGAGAGAATGGGAGAGAGGTGAGAGACCCAGAAGCAGGGCTGCCTCAAGCTTGGATCATCACCAAACACTTAGTAGCCTTAATACACATGAATGCTCAGGGAGGTTTCTCCTCTGAGAGGAACTCACTGTATTTGGTATGCAAGGAAACAGCCATGGATAGCAATTAAACTGCTAGAGTGTGATAACATTTCCATTAGGGAAGATGCATTTTGCATCTAGGTTCAGTGAGTGACCAAGTGCCTGTGATAGCTTCATGCCTAGAGAGTTATCAATCAATGCTCCTTCCTTTTTATTCTGCACTCTCAAGGCCAATAGGTATTTTTGTCTCTGAGGTTAGAGACAAATTTATTGTTCTTTCTTCCTAATACCATTAAAGCTTTGTCATTTTGGCTTTGTGAGATACTTTGTTTAATCAAAAAGGAAAATAAGGGATTTTATTTCTACAAAGACTAGCAGAAGGCAAGAGCTGGTATTACCAAGCTTTGAGAAAAATTGCTATCAGGAAAATTATTCTCCAAATGGAGGCTGAGGGCACTGACCATGGTGAACTGAACTGCAACATGTAATTTCATTACTCTGGCTGGGCTAAGCTGCCTAAGCTTATTCCTGCCTTCAGCAACAGGGCTCATGGGCTTGCAGCACTGTGGAAGGATGTGAAAGGCTTTAGAATTGCTACAATTTTCTTGAGTTCCTAAAAAGTGTCTGATTGGTCATTAGCTGATCATCTTTGAGTTTAAACAAATCACACACTGTTGAGATCCTGAAAACACGCTAGTTAGAACTGAAAGCAGCACTGCCATTACACCAGCTCTTGCAGAATTACCATGCATGTAGGAAATCTGTTTGATTCCCATATGTGTTTAGTTTTCAGACTTACAGGCTCCATGGTGGGGAAGGGGAAAAAACAACAATCAAACCATCATTCTTTCCCCTGAGAACTGTGCTGCATTATTTTACTGTATGCAATCTTTTGTTGTTCATAAGGCTATATATACCAGTAAGGCATTTCTTCTCCTTCCTGGTCTTGTAAAGTAAGAAAGTAAGATGAACAACAATTTTGCATGGTAGGTATGTATATCTGTCTGTAAACATTTATATGTAACTTTCATGTCTGTGAATTGTGCTGGCCAGATAACCATGAAAACTTGACAGCCTCTCCTTCAAAGTAGAACTCTGAGAAGCAATTACATTCACTTTGAATACCAGACGGACAAGCTTCTGACATCATAAAACACTGTATTTAATTTTGAACTTGGAGGAGAGAGTTGCATCCTGCTATCTTTTCTCGGTCTTCAAATAAAATTACCTGCTCCAGGACTAAAAATTATGTTTATCATTTGTGCTTGCTCCAGCAAACCCTGGCTAAGTTCACTGACCTCTGTGATACACAGGGTGAGACTGAATGATCAATCATTTTTAATCCTTAAATCCTACAAACAAAAAGAGAGAACTGCACAGCTCCTTGTGATATAAGCTGTTCTGTTATCTGTGGCACAAACCCTAGCACATAAGGCTCTGAGCTTCCTAAACTGCCTCATAAAATCCTGCATTAAACTCAGTACCAACACCCCTCCATCCAGGGTGTTGGTACTGGGTGTAACTAAACCAGCATGGAGAGTGGTTTAACAACATGTATAAACAAGACCAAGCAATGCAAATCACAGTTCCTGCAACTCCTTTTGAGTTGTTCTTGGAACAAGGAAGAGCAATATACAATAAAGGGTGAAAAATCATTTGTTTTTCCCTTTTTGAGCTTTTACTTCTCGTTAATTCACACTGTGAATTAGTTCTGGTTGGAAGTCACATTTAGGTATTTTGTCAATCTGAGAGCATGTCCTACTCCATTCAGATTATGAAACAAGCACAACAAACACGCCTATTGACTGGGTATCTATATAGCATTTGGCCATTTGAGAAATCTGTCCCCACAAAGGTCAAATGGACATCTGAGGACAGGAGGAAGATGGAAGTGTAGAGGCCAGTATATTCCATGAGGGCTGTCAGTGGACAGGAATTGTGGACAGGCTCCTTTGACCCTTCTGTCAATCTACTAGTCCATACATTAGTGACAGCAATGTGTTAACCTTTTTTTTTTTTTTAAATCAAAGAATATACCTGAGCTCAATCAGCTTCAAATTATCATTAATCAGCACTCCCAAACTACCTTAAAGTCTTCACACACTCCTTGCTATAAGCCACTCAGCCAGGCTCTCTGCAGAACACAGGAAAAACTTCTTGAGGGATTTATTTAATTTCCTTAGTCTGAAACATCAAAAGGAGTGTTCATTATGTGGATGAAAATCCTTTTCTGATTTTACAGGATTCTAATACATATTTTTAAATTGGTGTTTGTCTTTTTCCCTAGGCATAATTCTAGCTAGCCCCCTAGAAGACCAATCCATGCTGAAGTGCCTGCTGTATCTGTTTGTCATAAAGCAGCTGGAAACTGGCCAAGACTTACCAGTTAAGCCCAGAATACAACAGAGGAAGAATTGGAAACATTGAGGGGAAAAAACTATGAACATTCTAAGTAATAGCATTCTCTCATGCCATTTCCTTATTTGTAAGCTCTATGAAAAAAGTTGTTCTGGCAGGGATTTTCACAAATCCTGCTGAGAAGGGAGGTATCACTTAGGAGGAACACGTTGTCCTTCACATCTGTAACTTTTGCCATAGATGAAGCAATCTGCACTGAACCTTTGTTCCTCAGTATCAAGTCAGGATTTTGCTCAACTTGCTCTGGTGCTGAGGTGAGCTGCCAGCACAGCTGCGAAAAGGGGGGAAGGGGGATGACACCGAGGGGCAGATGGGTCTCCCTCACTCAGCATGGCAGGGGCAGGTTGTCTTGCACCACACTCTCTGATCAAATTCGGTTGCTGATTGGAGAGCTGGGAACAGATGAGACCATCCTACAGAAATTGTTGGCCAGCCTAAGGCTTGAAGATCATGAAGGGGAAGGTCTTTTGCATCCAAAGAGATGAGAAAATGCCACTATGAGGCCCAGAAAGGGGTCTTGTGTAAAGGCCTTGTGTAAATTCTGGTATTTGCCTTCTCAATTTAATTGGAAACAAAGCAATTGGCAAGATTCAACAAGGACACAAGACAATAATGCCTCAGAAGTTGGAGATGGTATTAATAGGATTAAAATCCCTTGGAAGAGCAGTTGGTTATCTCATTTTTAAATGTGTTCAATAATTGCATTGCATGAAGCTTTAATGATACATGGTACAAGTGCATACTGTGCTACTAGTCCATTGCATTGAGGTTAGAGGTGATGTGGCTTCTTAACTTGGCCTGCTGTACTCTTGGAACTCTTTTTCTGAGCTCCTACCACTGATAATTTGCTGCACAGATGGGTAATCTGAGCCTGCTTTTTGGATCTGTATTTATTCTTTGGAAGATCTATCACCATTTGTGAAAGTATCTGTTATTCTTACAAAAACAGCAGGTACCTTAACAGGTTGCATTTTGGGCCTGGCTTACTTTTTTCTTTGCTTCACACAGAGACTCATGAGTGGCTCTTTTGATACTGTTTTTGCTTTTTTGACAGTACATACTATCTAATAATTTCATACTACCAGACTTCCTTGGCTGTGATGCATAAAATGATTTCCAAGTGACCAACTCACAGACAAACAAATGAGGTTGGGCTGTGGACCAGGTAAGGGAGCACCAGCCAGGGAGCCTGGTGCTGTGCATGTCTTTGTCTCAAACAATAGGATTTCATACAGAAAGAAGGCAGGAGGATCTCTGTGAAGAGTGACAGTGACTGGAAGGGACTGATATGATACTGATCCCTAAAATCCATTCAGACTCTCTTTGACTGAGCTATTTGTTCAGCTGCAAGGTCAAAGAAAAAGTAGGCATGGAAAGCAATAAATACCATATTCTTATCCTTTGTTGTAGGGTCATGTACTTTTTTCCAATAAAAGAGTGCACACAATAGATACAGACTGAACACACAATGTAAGCAGACTGCCAGTGACTCTCAAAAGCATTGCTTTAAAATGGTTGCCCCTAGGCATATCGCACAACAAATCCCTGAACCTGGAAACTCCAGGCCTGCCCTCATACTGAAGACTGATACAATAACCAGAAACAACAGCCCTTGAAAGCAACTTCAAAACCCTAGGACATCTGGGAGTGAATTTTCTTTATTGCTCCTAATTACAGAGTATTTCTTATCTTTATCAAGTGCAAAAACATATTGTAAATGCGAGAAACATAAAAATAACAGGCCCAGCTGAGTCATTACATTTTTCTAATGTTTTTCTCAGATCCTTTTTTCCTTTGCCTCTTTTTGTTATCTTGGATACTTCTTACTAAAGATGCTTGCTTTCTACTAAACTTTTCATTCTCTATTTTGATTCCTAAAGCCAAAACAAAGCACAGTGGCTATCAGCTGATAATGTCCTTCATAATTTCTTTGTTGACATTTGTCTTAGCCTTTTTGTTACCTCTGTCATCCTAAAATAATTAGAAATTTTAAATCTTAATCAAATAAAAACAAAGGGTAAATATTACATCCCCCTACCTTCTACATCACTCCTGAGGTTAGTAGCTATAGGTAAGAGCAACTGATTGAATGTAGCAGAATCAGGGTGTCTCAGCAATGAGGTTTTTAAGAAAGAGGTTCCACATTTTTCCAGCACATAAACCCAAATGTGCAGTACAGCCCTCCCACGCTCTTTTCTGCCTGCCCTGTATGCCAGTGACAACATTATGGCAGCAGGAAGAGAGAGACAGCTGTTTGGATAACAAATCACTTTAATGTCATATAAAAGAATGTAGAACTGAAATCAGAACTAACAGGTTATGAATTAACAGTTTTGCCAGCCCCTCAGCACAGGTGTGTTGGTCCGGCTTATGGATTGCAATGTGCACATACTCTGCACCTCTAATACAATTTGCGGCATAGTTGCATTGCACTATCATGAAATCATGAGATGTAAATGTGAGCGACCAACAGGTTTTTAAATTCATTTTTTGCTATCTATCAAGCTGTATTACCCTGAAGACAACTAAGAATTTTGGACACCTCCTTTCTTGTTTCCTTGCTATTTAAGTATTGCTAACTCAAAATGAAAAATCAACAGAGAAATTGTTCCTAGATGAATGGTTAATCAAACTGCTTCATCTATAATTGCATATTTTTTTTATTAACTAACAGAAATTGAAAGCTTCAAAATAAGAAATACTTCGGAATAAAAACATTTGGCTCATTGATAAAAATTTTGGCTAACTTGATAATTTTAAGCATAAAACCAGTATTTAATCATAGTAACTCAAACTTTTTCCTTTTAAGTGTTTTTTATGATAAGTAATGGAGAAACTTTGGGATTACATAAACAAAAACCCTAGCTCGCACTACAATAAAACTTTTGCTTCCTCTTCTTCCAAGATTATATTTTTTTCTTTAATTTCTCTGTATTGTCTGGCAGTTCTGCAGAAACATGAATGAAGAACTTCTAAGGTGGGGAATGTTTCAGACAGATATGAGCCCAAGAGCCAAACAGTTCAATGCACATTAAACGCAGTAACCAAAAGTTTTTGCATTTGTCCCCTTTCTAGGGGGACAGCAAGGTACAGAAGTGAATTTTAAAATTGTGCACCTCTATTCAGATTGTTACACAAGTCTTAGAAAGTCTATAAAATGTTCCAAATTTCTGCACACCTAAAATAATCTTTTCTGTCTTTGTGAGTCTCTTGTCAAAGACTATCCTTGGTCCCTTCCATCCTATCTTTTATTTTTCATTTTATTAGGCTCTGGAACAGAGCAGTTTTCCCAAGAGGGTCTTGATAGTTGCAAATTGCTCATATCAGCTTAGAAAAATCCATAATTTCTGGTTCTGTATGTCCTTTTATTTAATTTATAATAATGAGGCAATTGGATCCTTAGCTTTTGTTCTCCATATGAAGTAACAGAACCCTAATAGGAGCAAACAGTGGAAAGGAAAACCTTACTGCAGGGCAGGAAAGAAATGTCCCTGTAACATCACACTGGTTTAGTTCAGCCAAAGGGGTGGTTACTAGATTAACTTGGTACCTTAGTTTCAGAAGCATGTTACATCAGGTTTTTGCATTCTTTGGGAGTGAGAAGGGAAGCCTGCACACACACCAAAAAAAAAAAAAGGACAGAAGAAAGGGCATACAAGGAGAGGAGTCTGCTTTCACTTTTTATTTGCAGTATATTTCCATTGCTGACTTCCCAATTTGCAGGTTCACTGTTGTCTGTGTGTTGAGAGGAACCAGTTGGCTTGTGCTTTACTTAACAGAGGTGACCAGTACAAGAACAGGACAACTATGAGATATCTGTTTTAACATTATTTTCCGATTGAAGTCCAAACTTGGAGCCTACAGGTTTTAGCTGAGTAATTCTTTTAACTGAGCAATTCAGCAGAAGTTACAGGCATTGGTACAAGTCAAAGAATCCCACCAGTTTTATGATTCTCTTCAAGTAAACTGGGGTGTATGGAAAGAAATTGGGTTAAAAAGCTATGCTGAACGATAAAAAGGCAAACTCTTTGCTCACTTCATAAAGGACGCAGGTCTGTGGCTACTATCTTTTACAATCGAGTTTGTCCCCAGGAAAATCCCTTAAAATTCCATTTCTTAATTTGTATTTGTGAAGTGTGATATGAAGTTATTAGTCTATAAAAACAAGTATGAAAAATGTGAAAAATATGGAAATGTCATAAAGTATTGTAATAGTGCAGGCAATAAAAATACAGGGTTCATATTGGAAAACTACAAACTTAGCATAAAGTTTATAAATGTCTCAATCCATTGCTGTCAAACCCTACATTTGCTTTTCTTGTGTTAACAACAGAACACCTTTGCTACCTCTCTAGTTTCGTATTTATTTATGAGAAGCACAGTAACCCCATGTCCATATTTGATATTGATATTATACAAAAAACATGTGAAAAACATGTAATTAGAATTATTCCTGTGATTGGTGATGACTCCATTAAAAATTTTCATTAATTTGATCTTTTTGGAACTGTAATTGCATTTTCAAAAAATATGAAAATCAGTATGTTGAGTTTTAGTTTCCTCACTATTTTTAATGTACTACATTATTGATGTTGCCTCATTGACCTTGTCCCTTGAGGCAGGCACTGCTGACACCTTTTTTATTATTTTTCTCATTAATAAACATGTTATGTCTCCTTCACTAACCCATGCACTTCTTCCACCATGCAGAGTGGATGAAGTGTTTTTTAGCATTCATTTATTATTCACTGACTGTTGATCCTAAGTCTTTTCATGTCAGCTTCCTATGAAAAGATCAGCTGAGTGCTTAGTTTCTTAATTTTGTACCTATGCACATAACTTAGCTGTTTGAGTAAGAATTACAGGCTCTGTGTTTGGATGCTGATAAGTGAAAATAGTTAATGCAAAATATTTTGGCTTTTAATAATAAAATTAATTTGATAATTAATTTAGTAGTAATAATAATTTGTTGTTGCTATTTTGTCTAGGAGCAAAGCGTGTTAGCAATGTAATTTGCTAGTGATACCTCATTCCAAAATACAAATGCTTATACAGCACCAGAATGAGGGAAATCCCTACCACTTTTGCCATCCTTCCTTAAATTCACTGTGTCCCTTATCCCAGTAGCAAACTTTTTAACAGGCTTTGCAGAGAAATTTAACAGAGGTCAGACTTAACAGAGGTTAGTGAGAAAAAAACCTACAGTGTAGCTCCCCGACTAGAAAATAAAATAAAAGGAAAATATTCTCTGTGACCTTTATGGCATTCTTAGGCATTGAATCCACCAAAAGTGGAAAAAAAGACATTCTTCTGCCACATCATCCAGTCATGCACCTCCTCTGCACTATATAATCTAAATGCAGATGTCTGTGTAGCACTGGCTTAGCTCCCTCCTCTGCTGTTTCAGATATACAAACAGACACATGGTAAATAAAGGGACAGTTTTGAAGTCTCAGAAGTGTATCCTCTACATAATTGCTACATTTATCCATAATGATATAGGAAGTGTTCAGTCCCCAAAAAACCTCCAAAACCCCAAGCTTAGGAGATAACACCCCTCGACTATTTACTTTCACTGCCTCTGTAATTACAAAAGTGAAGGCAATGCATTTTCTCTGCTTGATGGGGAAGATACAAAAAAGGTCAAGTCTTTATCTGTCTGTGGTTCAGCCACTGACTTACTGTATAATCTTGTACAAATCACTTTGAGATGTTGTGTATCAGGTTCCTAGCTAGGATAAAGAGTTAATGGTATCTTCCTACTCTGCAAATAATTTTAGGTCTATGTCAGTTCTAGTAGTTTGATAATGTTAATCAAAATGAATTTACTGGACAGTGCTTTCAAATACCTTTTATGGTCCTTATTTTTCTGTATTAAGGTTTCCAAAACTGGGGTTTATATAATGATTGTAAAACACATCTAAAATCTGTATTCTTATAATGTTTTTTTCTCAAGATTGTTAAAGGGTTTTTTTTCAGTACTGGGTTGTTTTCCTCTAATGTTTGCTGATGCCAATGACAAATGATCTGAAAAGCTATGCCTTAATACCAACATAAGAAACTTTGACTTTGTTCAGAATTGTTCAGTCGCACTCATTCAACCCAACTATTTATTCTTTTATCCTCTCATCTATTAATTCGCTCACGTAGTGTGCTACTGACCTATTCACTGCATTATATATTGGTTTACAAACCTCCAGGCACGTTCACTGCCTTTTTAACTGACTTGCTAAAAACCTACCACCTGTTCCCTCTCTCTCTCTTGGACTGATCTGCCCTCAGTCTCAGACCTGGCTTCTGAGCCAATGTTGGTCTCTCATCCCCAACTCTACTCTGGTATCTTCTACCCTGTAACTTATTTCTTCCTGAGTTCAATTAAGGACTTCAGGTTTAAGAGGACACTCAGTTGTTACAGCTTTGTTTAACTTTTTCCCTGCTTAATTGTTTTTTCTTTTCCTTCCTGGCACAAGTTTGATACAGCTTGCCTAGACATAAAATACCCATGTGTATATTCAATCCTCAACACGTTGTCTGAACTAGGTTTTTTATGACTGAGGCAGTCTTTACATATTATTACTTTGCAGAATGCATTATGTGTCCATTTGAAGATTGTATTATGCTTATAGTAGAGGTTTTTTAAAGCATGTTTCCCGCATGTTCTCAGAATACTCATTATAGAATTGCAGTGAACATGTATTAATAAATGTTCATTATATGATCTCATTGCTGCAGCATGCAATATTTGAAAGCTGATAGTCTTTTTTAAAAAAACAACAGTTGTAACTACTGCAAGGACAAATGTGTTTATCCCAACACCACTAATTCACATACAATCCAAAATAATGTCACAGATGTTTGGAAACCTCCCAGATTTGTGTTCATCATACCTTGGAGGGAATTTTTTCTAAGTCACATGAAAGACAGTGGTCATAATTGGAACCAGTAGGAATTTTCAGTGGTGCAGTTCATGCTACTAGCTGTATGTACCCAGCACTTCTATTATTATAATGTTTCCTTTTTCCCAGCAAATCCCATTTAATAGCATGTTTTACTTGAAAGGACATCCTGAATGTGATCAAGAATCTGGTATGTGATAAGGTCCAAATATCAAATTCTTGTTTTACCTTCAGCCTTCCAGTCTGCAAGTCTCTGCAGGTTTTACTGAGAATGGAGATTGAAAACTACATTATACAAATGAACGATATAATTCTTAAACGTCATGAAATCCAATCTGGATGGAGACAGAAGTAATGGAAATTTTGTCTTAGTGCTAGCCTTTGCTCCAGTTACTTTGTGTTGCTCTGGGTTTTTGAAAGCTTGTGCAGACACAGGCTCCCTGGGAAAAACCTGATAAAATCCCTGTGATTTTCCTACTTGGTGCTAAGAACCTCCCTAGCCTACACATTGTAAATAGTGAAAGAGATTTAGAAAGCATCTTTGTTTCTTCCTTTGGAATATAATTTCTTAGCTGTATCTCCCAGGAGATGCATAAAGTCTTGTCTAGAAGGGTTTTGCTAGCATATTAATACCAGCAGCCAGTCCCAGAGGAGATGCAGCTTATTATTCTGCTGGTGTAAATTACAGCAATTGCCCAAATAAATTATGATAAGGATTTTTTATGCTGCTACTGTATTTGCACTATGGATTTGCTGGCATGCGTTCAACGTTTCATTCTTTCTTACGCTCGTGTTAAGACCCAGGTAAATCATCACAAGCGCTTCTCCCCTCTCCTGGCAGGCCCTGGCTCCTCAGCCCCTTCTGCTCCCAGTTGCTGTTGCCTCCCAGAGCTGGGTATGACTCCTTTCTTCTTCATGCTTCATATCCAATGTTTTGATGGCATATGACCATACTTGATGCTAACAGTGCCATGGACACTGGGGGCCCAATGTTAAGCTGGCCTAAGCTAAATCACCATTTTGAAAACATTATAAGGCAAGTGGATTCCACAATGTTTTCCACACAACAAACTGTTTGCTGGCTTTGGTAATAGCCTCCTTCCAACCCTACTGTTTCAAAGATCCTGAAATATCAAGGTGGCCAAGTCTTGCTTTGTGTTTAAACCTTCTTCATCTGAGGTTATCATTATGACTCCATGTCTTTAAGAGGCTCCATTTCCTGAGTAATTTCTTCTTGACAGGATTTCTTATCTATAGCTAATGTGAATTACAAACATTAGAAATTGGCTGTCATGTTATTGTAACACTACATACATATTGTGTAATGCTGGAATTAAAAGATCAGCAGTAAAGCACGCCCATAAACAAAATATTTTTGTTCAGTCTTGCTTAAATGACTCCTGCTAGCCAAGCTGCATCAATCCGAGGACACTGAGTATCACCTGTTCCACAGCAATAAAAAGCAAAGCCCAGTCACCCATGTGTTGGTTCCTGTCATTCATCGAACAGTCACACCAGGCGTGCGTGGACATGACGGTGATCAATAACTCCTCAATGACTCAGCAGCACAAGGATATCGGGTGAGATCTGTGCAGACACTGATATGTTTTCTTTCCTCCTTTAATACCGCCAAGCCGTCACCTAGACGTGCCTATGCTTTAAGGTGCACTAATTCCAGTACAGTCTGCTCTGTGGTTTGCGGCGAGCGGATCAATCCTGCCCGAGCCGAGGGGGAGGAGCAGGGGAACGCGACAAGTGGCCCTAGGTGCGAGGAGCGGGGCGGCCCCGGCCGCGGCCCGGCTACACCGCGGCCCCACACCTGCAAAGGCAGAGGCGCCTCGGGGCTGCCCAGGGGCACGCGGGGACCCGCGGCGGGGCAGGGCCAGAGTCCTCAGGCCGCGCCGATACCGGGCGCTGCGGCGGGCGCAGGGCAGGGCAGGGCAGGGGCAGCACCGAGGCGAGCGCGGCCCCTCGGCCGGACCCCCGGGAGCCAGGGCCGGGTCCGCCCCCAGCGCCGCTCGGCCGCCATACTGCGGGGCAACCCAAACTAGTTACACACGGGCACCAACTCCTCCTGCTCCTGCTGCCGCTGCTCCTCCTCCCGCCGCCGCCACCGCCCTGCCCCCGCCAGCGCGGGGAGGAGGGGGCTGTGCTGGCCCAGCCCCAGTCGCGGGGAAGGCGCCGAAGCGGGCGGTGGCCGTGCGAAGGAGCGCCGCGGACCCCCGCAGGTAGGAGCGCCCGGCAGGGCGGGCTGTGCGCCGGCCCGGGGAGGAGGAGACGGTGGCGGGAGGCGGAGGGAGCAGGAGGCGGCGGTAGTGGTGGTCGGCGAGGGGCAGCCTCTGGCCGTGCCCGCTGTGCCTTCTCCCGCCGAGGTGGGTGCGGGGCCGGGGGGTCCGGGCGGGCGGAGCGCAGCCGGTGCTGCCGCCAGACGGGGCCGGGCCGCCGCTGGGTGCGGGCGGGGGGCGCGGGGCGCTGGCAGCCCCCACCCGCGGCGGGGCCGGAGCGAGGCGAGAGGAGGAGCAAATGAGCGAGGGCTG
>JAWWLZ010000094.1:30986312-31011135 GCA_035041345.1 Poliocrania exsul
TTGATTGTTCTTTCTCTGAAGTTTTCCTCCTCCTTCTAACTAGTCATTTCTCTGATGATACAGCAGCCTTTTATAAGACTTTCTTTGTCTGGCTTTGCGTGGTCCTGTACTTGAGTGTCTAGGTGGATAGCTAGAAGAAGAGTATAGGAAAAAATAAGGGAAGTCCCACTTATATTATTTGTGTCTCGAGTTTTGGGAAGTTGAAGTGGCTGTAGAATTGCCTTTCAGTGGAGCACACACTAATTGTGTACCAAGAGGAGCTTGGGAGTGCCTAAAGGCTGCTGCTACAGCTTCCACTGGGAGAGTTAACTGACCTGCATGGATGTAGCTGTGCAGGCAAGGTATGGAAGCTGTTTTAATTGTTTTCCTTCTGCTATCAGAGTTTTTTCTTTGTTTCTTGGATAATTAGTGAAAGGAACAAAAATTACTTTTTCAGTTACAAAAACTCTTCAGCTACAAAAAGTAGCACCTCATATTTCAGACTAATGTGTGCCATCATGCTGAATGAGAAAGTTACAGATCTTGCTATCCAGAACTGGATTAATGAAGTCTTGCATTTAATTGTATTCTGGCCAAAAAGTTTTTATGTTCTGTCTTTTATCTGCCTGTAGAGTACCAGGAATGCAAAGGACCGTTTAGCTTTTTGGAGGTCCTGCTGCAGCCTGCCTTCACTATGAGGAAGCTTAGTGCCTGCAGGAAGTGTGTTCAGCTCCACTTGTGCTAACCAAGGGTGTCAGGGAGCTGATCTGGCCCCTCCTGCTCCCTGCAACACCAAGCTGTGCTGCAGTGAGCTGCTCGGTATGTGAGCATATCTCTGAAAATGGCATGCATAAATAAGGAAAAACTTAATTTTCGTACATTGGGGTTTTTTTCCTTTTTTTGTTTTGTTTTGAATTTGGTTTTTTTGGTTTTGTTGTTTTGTTTAATGTTGGGGTGGTGGAGAAAAAGACTTTTGTTGAATGAAGTGGCATGCATGTTGTTTGTAGTATTGTAACTCTGAGATTTTTGGCAAGTAAGTGCTTTAAAGCATTAAACAGCAGCCTTCACTTCAAGAGATGTTCTTACATACCAAGGGGACCATTTCTGTGGCCTGAGGGGGATAAAAAAACAGACGGAAAAGTAATAAAAACCTGGACTACAGATGTAAGCAGATAAAGAACTTTATTCTAAAGACAATAAAGTTAATTGAAGTCCATGTACCAAGTTTAGAGTAAGTTTCTTGGTAATATAGTGTACCCACTTTCTTGTCTTTCCCTACTTTTCCACCTCTTTCTTTCTCTCTCTGTTCCTGTACAGCAGTGAACACGTAATCCATCAGGCATTTTCTGCATTGATCCTCTTAAAAAATTAGTATTAGCCTATATATGAGGCAGGCCAAAGAGGATTGAACACTGCTGCAAAATTAGTACCTGTTGGCCTCATTGCAAGGACAGGCAGATTCCCTTTCTCTTGTGACTTGCTTATGTTTTCCTGTGTGGGATTGTGCATGCTGAGCAGATGTGTAGGTGCTGGAGCACTGATACGGAAATGACTGGGAAATATATGGAACTGGCGGGCTGGGAAATTTTGACATTGTTAGTGCATCTGATTACTCAGCTGTGAGACAGAAAAGGATATGCAAAGCAGGGGAAGGTTTATGGAGATGTTCAACTCTGGCTGGGAAAGCAGGCAGGAGAGTAGAAACTTCTATGGACTTGGTTAGCTCCTTTACTGGTGTGTGCAACAGAGACAACGGTTGCCTGAAAGCTAAAGCAGGTCTGACAGAGCAGCAGTGAGGTGAGACAGAGTGGGGAGACTGGTGTTCCTCTGTGCTTGAATAAAACTCCCAGGTCCACACAGATTTGCATGCATTGCAAATGATGGAGTGGAGGAGTAGAGGGAAAAATGCATGAAATGTGATTGTAGTTCTTGTTTTGTTCAAGAGTAGTTTTCAAGGGCTGGCTTTAACTGTGTTTCTGCTGAGTTCCGCTCCTTCTCCCAGTATAAAGCAGGCATTCTTCTTGCCCCAAATAATTGTTTTTATATGTATATGCTCATTTGTGCTTTATTTTTTTTTATAATAAACAAATAATACTGTATGAACGTAGTCATTGTATATACAAAGAGATGCATAGAAATGTGGAGGCTTTTTGTTTTTATAGAATGTCTTTGTTCTCCTTTTCACTGAATGAGATAATGAGTTATGGTTGTTTGTTACTGGATAAACAATTCAGGATGTAGGGAAGAGACCTAGAGATGTGCAAGCTTTTGGATTTGTATTTGAATTCTATGTGGAATTTTGATGTGTTCTGAGGAGAATGGAACAATATAGACTTTTTAAAATGCAAAAGGCACACTGAATTTGGGTTCTAATTCAGGTCGTTGAAGTTGTGCTTGACTTTATTTAGGTTTGTTGTAGTTAAACTCCTACATTTGAAGTACTTCCAAGAAGAACTGTCACTTGTATTGCTTAGCATGATGTATACTTGTCAAAGTTTGTGTGAGGACACACTGAATTTGGTAATTTATCAGTGTAAAAATGCATTTTTAAACCTGTCTTATTTGCTGGTCATCTCTTGTTACAGTAGGGAAGATGACACTGGCCATGCCATGTGGCATTAGGGACTGTCATGTGCACATGGGTAATACTTGTTCTTTTGCTAGAGTTACAGTGACTTGTCAGAATGTATGTCAGTATGGCATTTTACAGATATCCTTCTCTGTGCTTTTACTTCATCTAGTAATGCTTGAATTTATTCAGAAGACATTTATTAAAACACATTTAAGGAATAAAATCCTAGTTGTTAATGCAAGAACCACATGGCTGTTCAGTGAATCCAGATGAGAGTCCTCTTGCTCGCCTGAGGATGTAAGGAAGACAGAGTTGTGGAAAGAGTCTAAACTGATTATTGGACCAACGGATACAATGACCGGCTTTGAAAAAATCAATATTCTCTCAGCCTAATCTTATAAAATATTTATTGTCCTTCTCTCTAAGCTACATCTTGGATGTTCTTGGTAGACTCTAATTCTTGACATGAGTTATTGCTATACGTGAGTCTGTACTTAATTTGAGTATGGTAAGAATTCTCTGCAAAGCATTTAAAAACAGATGAGTGCTCTGCATGCAGAAGTTAATAATAAGGGCTTAAAAGTGGCCAGCAGGTTTGTGTGGGCGGAGTGAAGCTGAAGCTGGGGATATGCCTGCAGAGGTTTACTGGGGCCCTGCACAAGCAAACTGTCTTGACATCTCTCAGAAACAAGTTGAAAAAAACCCACCAAACCAAACAAAAACAACACCCACAACACCAATAAAACCTCCCCAAGACAAACAAAAAAACACAAAAAAAAATTGCAGTAGTAACAGGGTGATGCTTTAGTTGGCCACTTCAGATATAGTAGTCTGCTGGAGCAATGCTGTGCTCAAAGCTTTTTTTTTCCCCCTCTACCATGTATATGTTGTTTTATGTCACAAAAAGTGTGTAAAATGGGCAGAGGCAAGAAATCAGGCATTCCTGTTTCCATTCAGCAATTGCATATAATTACTAAGGATATACTGAGAGGTGCATGTGTATGCCCACAGAGATCCCCATCTGTATTTGGCTGTAGATGTACCCTACCTGAAGGGTCCATTTGCCAGAAAATCAATCCTCCCTCAGAACTGTAGAAGTAAAGAAAGTAACTTCCTTTGATGGAACTAATACTCTTCCACCAAGAAAATGAAAGAACAACAACCACTAAAAAATATCTGTGTTTTGCTAAGAAGCAGGAATTAAATTTTTCTTTGCTGTTAAAATCTAATCTTACTTAAATGAGAGAACTACTGCCTTTTTGTTTTTGAGATTATTGGGATTGTTACAAGTCTGCTGTTAAATATTTAGGTGTTTGGCCCTATGAAAATAAATTTGTTATTCAGTTGAATCTAAATAGATCCTACTCAGCAGATAAACTGCCCTGAAAGGTCATCTTGGTTGTCTTCTAGGTAAGTGAGATGCAGAATGGCCTTTTCATTTCACTTCTTTTGCACTAGGATTAGTTGTGAGGGATTGTATGATAAATTTTTGAGACAGACCTTTCCATAGGCTTAAGAGCTTTCCTCTCTGTGCAGTTTTCTCTCTCCAAAGAATTAAAAATAAAAACCAATCCGCATGTATACATTCATGAAATATTAGTGGTTTGAAATGTTTGACTAGCCATTTTTATTGAGGGTAGACACTATTGAAATAGTTTCTGTTTTCAAATATGAAAATAAATTAATTCTAAATGCATCCTCAATCTTTTAAAAGTTTAAGGGATTTATTATTGCAATGTCAGAGAGTATGTGACACAAATATCTATTTCAGACAAACATGTGACTGCATAAATTAAATGTGTGTATTTGCTCACAGTATTAAGATGCTGATAACAGGACATGCTCAAATGGTTGAATTTGCCTTTTTGGAATTGATTTAAAATAAAAAAAAGCCTCTGCTTGCATCTCCTTTGAAAGGGACCTCCTATGTGCATAAATTGATTGTGCATCAAATGGTACGTGCTGATATTCAGGAATTCTACTGAGCCTTTTAAGAACTTCTTTTTCCTGCTTTAGGACTTATAGCCACCAGGGCAAAAGCCAGTCATTATTCAGAATCTCTCTTCTGTTCTCGAATAGATTTTCTGAGATTTTTGTTCCTGTTGCTGCATGTTTGCCTCTATTTTTCCTCATAGCTGTGCCTTCATCTTCTGGAATAGATGCAGATTTATTATACGTCAATTGCTTTGGAAAAAGAAATTTCTCAACAGATTATGAAATTATGCTCTTGATCAGGTGAAGCGTCTGATGGCCTCTGCATTCTCAGGTTTCTTCTTGGTGTTTGCCAAGCGGGCTGTACACATTGAAGATCAATTTGCTGCACTGTGAAGGATGGTACTGAAACAGGTCTGGGAGCATGTCCTGGGGAATGAGCAAGTGCAGCTGAGAATCTGTGGAGCTGGAGTAGTTGCTATTTGTCTGTGGAAGGTGAATGGAGTCAGCTGTGCTAATTTCTAATGCACATAAATGTGCTTTGGGAGTCAAAGGTGCCAATGTGACCCTGTCATTACATGGCACCCAGTGGTGAGGGGAGCTTTGAGGTTCCTGCAGAGAGATGCTGGCCTGCATATTTCCATGGCAACAGCCATCCCTTACACATTTATAACCTTTGATTAACGATACAAAAAAGAGGGGGAAATCTTTAAAAAGTTACAAATGTAAAGCTTTAACTAGATCTTCTTTTTTTAACAGTATCCCTTATTTACATTTGTTGGAGTATGGTGATACTATAAGGAATGCAGCTGTCCTTTCCCCATCTGGTAGACTTCTAGATGACGTTTAGGGGCAAATGTGAAGTTCTGGAGATGGCTTCTCTGATCATAGCTGACTAACATCATTCCACCAATGTAGTTGCTATCTATTTATATTACTATAGTTTGTACCTAAATTATACTTTAAGTCTTATGCAAGGAGACTTCCCTTGCATCTCTCCTTGCTCTACCCACCTACATGTTCTTGAAAGTGTTTTACTTCGTGCAGTGGTGGCCAGGTACCAGTACAGTGAAAGGAGTGCTGTCCATTAAGGTTCAATACCCTGTGTAATACTCAGGTACATCATGTTGCATTTCCTGGAAATTTGTTGCTATTGAAGAGCAGGGGAATTTTGCCACCTGTCACTTTTCTCGAATGCTCCTTGGGGAGAAACACTGCATTGCTTGTGGATTTCATGTTTATGCTACCAAGAGTTGATCTGTAGTATCAGGACTAGAGCAGCAGGGCACCTCTGAAGAGGGATGAAATAAAATAATGGTATTTCTTCTGTGCCTTTGCTTTGGATAGCTAAACTTCGGCTTTGCTTTGGACTAACCAGTACTGATTGTAGGTGAAGGCAGAAGTGGCTGGCCGTGACTGACCTGGTGAGAGAAAATGATGAATGCTTTTCTGGAACTACCTGCAGAGTTTCTGTAGCTTTCACCATAATTTCTTTTTTTTTCAGAAGGAAGAGATGTGTAGATACTGCTAAGCCTCATGATTGGCAGTTGGTAGTTGAAATGGACAGAGTTGGCTATGGTTGCCAAAACAGGGAGTTTTACTGCTACAGACATTGTTCCATCTGAGTTGTTAAGACTGAGTGCAATGTATAAGCACTGTATAAGTAATAGCCACATGTGCTACTTCTGCCTTGACCATGAATTGCCCTTCATGCTATGCTGCTTTTGTATAAACCTTTTACGTTCCTTGAGAAAGTTTTTGGTACTGAAAGACCCAGTTGGTTAATGGGAAAAGTTCATAGTGTCTGTGCAAACAGGACTGGAACGTTCATGATGCTAGGATATTTATAAGGATGTTCTCCTCTATAAAAAGGGAAAGAAAAGAAAAAGATAACTTGAAGGAAAGGCTAACAGTGGATATTGATACTGTTATTAATCCATTTAATTTTGTGTTGGGAGTGGTTTTCAGTAACCTGTGATATGAGTAAGTATTTCTGGCTACTCTGTGAAATAAGGTAACTGTTGTCTGCTTGGGATCTAAATAAAGGCAGCAAAATTTAGAGGCCATCCTGGTCATACAGGACTGTATGCCAAATGGACTTGCTGGTATATTTACAGCATTTGCCTCCATTTTCATGAATCAGAAAGGTGAGTTATAGCACTAGTTGGTAGGGATTGATTTTTTTTTTTTAACTGTCAAAGGATGAGGCATTGTTTTCACAACTTTTTGTTTCAGCCAGAGTTAAACAGATGCATTTTAAGGCTGAAGTAACTGTTGGATCCAGTTGCTTTGCCATCTGAACACAAGGCATCATGCAGGTGTATACAGTTATACCCATGAGGCATGTGGTCGTTTGTCTTCTGATGGAAGAGTGCTGTCAGTAAAACACCAAAGTCACAAACACCTCTTCTCTGAAGTGGTCTTGTTCTAGTGGTTATCACCATAGAAGGAAAGTGGTGGTTTTGGTCAGCTTCTACTGTGGGGCAGGAGAGCATTCCCATAACTGTTTTATGGTGTGGAGGGTGGATTGGGGTAATGTGTAAGAGTGGAAAATATTATTTATTAGCTTCCATATCAATTACAGCTAAGTTTCTAACCCCTGTTTTAGGGTCCTGAAAACTTGTTTGTGAGCTTTGTAAAGGTTTATATTCTGTTCCATCACAAGAGAACAAAAACAAGCAAATAAATAACATAAATAAATAAATAACATTATCTGAAACTGCCGAAAAGGCAGTTTTGTAGAGGTTGGGAACCAAATGGTCACAAATTGAGAATATTGAAAGTACATGTTGCAGTTTGAAGATGGACACATAAAATGCAGGACAGACCCTCATGATCTGAACATGTGCCTCTGGTTGGAAAGATGCTGTGGCAGCTCTGAACTTGTGTGTTCAGCCCGTGATATTTGGGCAGTCTTGGTGAACAGTTCATCCAGATCCTGAAGTGTCTGTCTGGATAAAACTCAGCTGGAATAGAAATGTGTGTGGAAGATAACACCGTAGCCTGTGTTTGGAATTTGCAGGTTTTTAAAATGTCTTTTGAAAAATGTTTTAATGGTCTCACTAAGAAAAGCAGTGTGGATTTTCAATGTAGTACTTTCATTACAGCCAGTAGCACCATGAAAATACTTGGTTAGATGTCCATGCAGGATTGCTTCCGTGACTTCAAAACTTTTTCAGATGTGATCAAATGACTTCAGCAGGCTCTTTTGAGACCCTTCCTGTGGTGTTGAAATTCTTTTGTGATTGCATGTGTTCAAGATGTTCAAGCCTTTAGATTAAGACTTGAAAATTGTAAATGTAGCAGAGATTTTATATTGGTTACTCAGGCAATATGCTATTACTTTTTTCCTTTGTGTATTGCCATGTATGACTGTGCCTTCTGTTCACAGAGAGAGGAACCTTTGTTTAGGGTTAAAATTAAATGTTGACAGGAAAGCCATAAGCGTTTTATAGATCATACAATCTAAAGCTGGCATATATTAAGATTCTTATGCGAAGCAAGAAAAAATAAAGAAGTTTTATTGGTGAGATACTAACAATATCCATGCCTATCAATCTCAGCTTTCAAAGAGGGAAAATACAGTTTTGAAGAATTCTGTTTCTTTCAGCAAGTTATTTTTTTGTAAATATATTGATGGAGCTGTTTGTACTGTTGTGAGCCAGAACAGTGTCAGGTGGGTACTGCCTGTATTGGAACAAACAACTTCATAATTTCCTGAATCATCCTGACTATAGGAATATGAAGGCCAAAACTGTAATAAAAATGGATGATTATTGCTTTCCAGTCTAAGGAAAAGCTGTAGCTAAAATTCAATTGAGTTTTAATTCTTGATGTTTCATTTCTTTAAAATCACTTTAGTCTAAATTTTAATATCAAGCTACTTACAACTTTTTAGATCTAAATTTTAATCTCCAACTGCATAGATAGTTACATGGGTAATTCAAAGTTGGTGTTTTAGTTAGTTTTTAGTGAGTAGTACCTGTAGCTTATATAAATCAGGTTATGTACTTAGCATTTCTAACACCTACGGCAAAGAAGTATTGTATGTAAAGCTTGATTTTTAGTCTTGAAATTCCTAATGCCGTTGTGTACAACAAATGTACACATAGCTGTCTTTTCTCTTTGCAAATGATGTGTAACATTGGCACAGATTTTCCAGACTCATCATGCTGAACCAACAGTGGGATGTGTGCCAAAGGGTTAAGTGTATAGAATGAGAGGCGAGGCCTGCGACATCCAGGGCAGTACCAGCAGTGTGATGATCATCTCTTCTTGGTCTGTGTTGTGATTTGTAAAGTTTGTTAACAGTCCTTCAAACCCTTTATTTTAGTACTTTCAGTGCTTGGTTTTAAACAGAGACAGGGAGTGGGAGGGTGAAAGCTGTTGTCTTTTCATAAAATACACAGCAAAATGTGCCTCATTTTGTTGATAGGCTGTGTCTCAGCCCAGCTGTCAGCCAGCAGACTCCTCATAGGAGTAAAGTACTCGTGTTTGTTTTGGGGTCAGGCTTTGTGGCAGGTGGAAATTGGGTGCGCTAAAACAGCCCATGTTTGCTGTGGCAGTTGTGGCATGTGTCTGGACTTTGGCTGGAACCGTCTGCCCAGCTCTTTGGCAGGACAGAGTAATCTGGTCCAGAGCCTGAGGTCAGGCTTTCACGTCCGTGTGGAACAGCCTAGCCCTGAAACTGCTAAAGGCGGAGAAACCGTGATAACAGTGAGGATCAGTAATGAAGCTTTATGCTTCTGGCCATCTGCAGAGTTGAAAATGTTTAGTGTATGTTGTGTAAGGGCTCTCTTTGTACGTGGGGGTTATGTGCATGTGCATCATACAGGAATACATTAATTAATCAAGGAAGTGTTCTGCTGTGAAAAGGAAATTCTTAAAAACCCGGGATTTTCAGAAGCACTTCCCCTTCTTGTATAGGCTTTGTGTGATGAAATAGTGGAGTTTATTTACTTTTGGACTTAAAGGCTTTAAGCACTTGGCAAAACCTTTTTGTACTCAAGCTTTCTGTATCTGCTTACATTGCTGCCATATTTTTTCACATTTCTCAACATGCCTTGATTGCTTTAAGGATATCAAGCACTTGTTTTTTTTATCTCTTAAAGCAAGGATTGCTTTCTCCATTTTCAAAACTGATTGCTGTAATTTTAATTCCTAATTGTATTTGTTCTTTAAAGTTTGTATGAAAAGCTTTAAATGTTTCTATGTTACTGTAATGTGGTATGAAGCATGGGCAGTTTAATTGGCTATAGTTGATGAAAATGTGAGCTTTTAACAATGTTCAGGAAGGAGAAAAGAAAACAAGCTGAGATTTAATTGGATTTTTGAGAGGCAGTGGAAGTGATTATGAAGGCTCCTGAAACTTTTATCCCAACAATCAAACCGTGTCTGATATAACCAAATTAGTTAGTTCCCTTTATGTGGAAAAGAGGGACTTGAGGATTGCAAAAGGACAGTGATTCTCACTTTCACAAGTAATGATTTACATTTCCTGCAAAAATCTGAAGGCTCTAGACTCAGGTGTAATTGGGTTTATGGTAATACCAGGGCTATTGTATTCTGGTGGCATTTCAGGGCCCCAGTCAAGCAGGGCTTTGATGTGTTTTAAGACTTTATGGTACATAAACACCAGTGGGGAAACATGGTCACTTCCTTGAGAAGTGTACAGCATAGTTTGGAACAAGAAGAAAGTGAGTCTCATGGAAGAAGGAGAAGCAGGATTTGGAAGATAACTTGAGTGGCTCTCCTGCATCCATTCACTGAACTTTGCCTTTTGGCTGCTTTATCTGAAAGTTATTTCCTGTAAGTCTTTCTAAATCCTTCTGCAGATGTGGATTCCAAATGCTTGGGGAAGGGAAGGATGACAGTAGCTGTTAATTTATTGGATAAGCTGCAAAATTACATTAGTGTGGGGCAGGGAATAAGAGCAGTAGTCACAGATATGAACTATGTGGCACAGACTTCAAGATTGGATAGTTAGGAAGGGGGCAGAGTTGGGAAGGAGAGAAAACTGGATAAAAAGAATGATGGGGTTTAAATGTTCTCACAGAAAATGTGATTTTGATGTCTCTTTCAGAATGAGGATGGTAAGGATCATGCCTATAAAGTTTAGTTTTCAATGAATGTGTCATGTGGGGAAGAAAAGGCGACATTTCTGAAGAAACACATCCATTCAATTTCTAGATGCTGATGTTTCATTCTGGACTGAAACTGTAGCATGTGTTACTGATCTGATGAAGTCTGAAATTTGTGTCATGCTGATTACTCATTTCCTGCTTTGTATACCCACTGCAAGTATATTAACAAAGCCCATGAGCATGATTTTTCTCTCAATTTCTGCAATTTATTGAGAAATAGATACCTAGTTTTATTTTCCAAGATATTTGTTCAGAGAAGTAAATTTATCCCATTTAGTAAATATACTGTAATTCTTCTGGTATCCTTCCTATACCATGGCATTAGAGCTTGCAAACCTACTGCTGCTTGTTACCATGTTCTCGCTGTGCTAAAAAATGTAAAGATAATGCAATTGATTATTGCTTCTGTTTATTTATCTAGGTATATCAAATGCATTGTAAATTCATTTCTGCAAATGGATTTTCCCTAAGGTTTGTATTCAGGCTGCACTAACTGATCCTTGGCAATAGCTGTATTGATAAGCTAAGTCCTAATGGGCAGCCGGTGTAACAGAATTGCGTTTTTGGAGGGTGGCCTTATTGGAATATGGCTCTCGTTACGGGAGAGCACCACATTTAAAGTCATTTTAGTTCTTGATGTTGCAGTAGTGCTTTGCGGAGATGGTGCAATTACTCCAGGGAGAAGGTGGAAATGCCTCACATCACTCAGCTGTCCTCCTGCTGATTAAGGAGTGACATGGTCCGAGATGCCTTTAGGAGGAAGGCAATTATTTTCAGGCAGAGAGATGTTAACCGAAGACTGAAGCCTTATGGGAGAAAAGGGTAAGCAGAGCTGGAGGGGGAGGGAGGGGGCAGCTCCCAAAAGCATGCAGCGCTTATTTTGATGCTTCTTAGTATTAATCTTTCTTTAGAAAGCATTCCCCACTTACATAGCAAACCATTTAGGACTTGTGAGCTATGCAGAAAACTAAGTGATTTCTGTTTCATGTTCTTATTTTTACACTTGCTTAAATATAAAACAACCTAGTGCTAATTTACATCGTGTTAGTGAGACCAGCACAGATGCTTTTTATTCTTGCTACTCGTTTCAGGTAGTATAGGGGGTTTGTTTTTGTTTTGTTTTAATACTGATCCAAAGTAGTTTTAAGCAGCAAAGGGATTTATATGCAGTAGGCTACTGCCTTGTGGTCATTGTTTTTGTGGCAGACCCATTACCTGAGGACAAAATTCAGGGCATTGCCAACTGCTCAAGGCAAACTTTTGCTACGGTTCCTGTAATAAAGCTCTGAGAACAGCCATGCAGCTTGAGTTGCATGTAATAAAATATTTTTTTAGATATTTTGTTAGAGTAAATTGAAGCTCATTTAAAGATTCTTCATCTAGTAAATCAGTCATCACAATAGGGAATAATTCAGTGGCAATGGAAGAGAATTAACTTGTAAGATGCTGCAATCTAGACTCCAAATGAGAGAGATTTACATAGTGTTGTCACTGCTGACAGACCAGTTTCATTACATCATAATTAACAATGAAGCTGTTTGAATTACTTAGCACATTGAGATTTCTAGAACTGACTGTGAGTCGTGCTGCCTGTGTAGAGATTAATGATAAATGATCTTATGTTTATATGTACTTTGGAGAGGAACCTCTTTCTCTGACTAGTTTTCTGCATCTCTGAAAGCCTTGGTCTGGATTGAAAGTACCCAGACATACACACGTAGGTGTAGTTTCCTGCAAACAGCTATGCCCAAGTAAGTGCCTCAGTGTTGTCCTGATACGACCTACTGGGAAGCTATCTTTTTTTTCTATCAATATATTTGTATGTAGATACTGTATGTTTTCTATTGCCATGCAACGTAAATGTGTAGAATTCACAAATAACCCATAATGAGTATATTGTGTAAATTGTAGCTGAAGAATTGGCTGCTTTATTTACACTGCTAATGTGTGAAACTGTAGTTTCAATCATGAGTTTTGTTTTGAAGTCATCAGTGATTTGTAATAATGCATTCAGAATAATCTGTGCTTATAAAGTAACAGGCAGTTAGTTGACTGTTCGACATGCTGAAGTTAGATGAATAAATAGTGGCTGGGATGACAGGGACAGTTTTCTTGTAGAATGTCTTACTGCGTTTTCTAATTATTGCTTTTAAATCATGCCAGTGCTTTTGTTCTTTACTAAAACTTACAGTATATATTGCATAACTAGCTCTGGTTTTTTACTTTTAAATCTTAACTGTACCTGGGTTATCAACATCAGCTCACTTTAATAAATGAACAAAATTCACTCCGTGAAAATCCAAAATCAGTAGAGAATTGTTTGCAAATACGTGCAAAACAAGAGGCAAACCAAGAATAAAATCTGCCTTTTAGAAGACAACAGAATAATGTTTTATGCTTCCCTAATAGCAAGAATCTATTAAATACTGAAAGGGTGCTGTTACGTTTTAATGACATTGATGCTTTGTCTGTTAAGAAATAGAAAACAAAAGGGCAAGGGAATCTGAGCATTTTGAGAAACTAAGAATTTAAGAAGACATTTACCTTGTGCTCAATTAACAGATTCTTTTATTTTAGTATGTTGGAATGTTTCATTACTTTAGCTAAGGTCTGACTGAACCTGTTAACTTTAGTCAGAAAAAGAAAACCAAACCCGTCACATTGACAAAACAGCAGATTTGGAAAAACAAACCTTTGTCACTGAGTTATTTTGTCATGGATAGGGCATGTAGTAGTGTCTGATGCTTGATGTCTTGAATTTGCTTTTTCTCTCCTACTACTACAAAAGAAGTGTATATATATTTTTTTCTAGAGTGATCAGCAGATAGCGGATTAAATTAGAGCTGATGATACAGTGGGCAAAATGGGGAAGGTTTTTACAGTATGTGAGATCATGGCACACACAAAGAATTGTATACCTTGAGATACCTTCTCTTGAGGAAGTCTGTCTTTGTTGGGAAGGGAACCTTCCCTGACAAATGTTGTGTGTGAGTAGATGGTGTCCATGGATCAGTGTGCAGTGATGTCAGGGTGGGTGCAGGCAAGAGAGTAGTGTTTGGCTCTGTGGTGGTAGGTCCTTCAGAAAGTTTGCCACAGCAGGCTTTTCTTGGTTTTGGTTTGGATTTTGGGGCTGCTGGGGCAAGAGGTTTGTTTTCATGGGCACAGGTGGCCTTTCTCTGCACTCTGTTGAAGTGATTTGAGAGAACAGTCCCATCGATTGTTGGAGATGTGTATGATACAGACTTGCTTTTCTCCGGAATGGCTGAAACCTGTCACAGTTTAACTTTTGGTGAGTGGTAAGCTGATACTTCTGATCTGGCCTAGGTCTGGGTGGTGGTTTGCTCTCCCCCATTTTTGTCTGGGTATGTACATGTCTGTCTTTTCTTCTTCCTTTCCCTTTTGTATTTTTTTAAGCTAATCAGGTGCCTTATGATTGTTGTCTTGCATAACTCTCTACAGCCTTGTTTATTCATGCATTTCAGTACAGGCTATTCTGCCTTTGCTTTTGTACCTGTTGCTTATATATAGTGATTAGTTTTCTCCTGAGCTCTGCAGGCACTGACAGCCAGGGGCAGAAGTGCTGGGGATGGCACAGGACGTCCTCTGCTGATCTGGGACAGTGGCTGCTACTGTGTGACCCTCACCAGGGCTCCTGCCTGCTGTCTGTGGCCTCCTCTCCCTCCTGCCTGCGGGCTGTGAGAATACCAGCAGCACCTGAGCAGGCTGTTGGAGAGCCTTAACAGAGGGACCTGTTGGGCTGCCTGAGGTGTCAGGGCCACAGTGGGTGGTAGCAAGGTGAAACTAGGGTGTTCCTCTCAAGAAAGTTGTGTTGCCCTCCACTTCTTGCTTCTCTTGTGTTGCACAAATCACATGGTGCCCTTGGTTGTTTTTTTTTTTTTTAACCCACAAAACGTTGAACTTGCGAAGTAATTTTTTTCAGAATGCAGTTTTTATTTGTATATGGAGAATTACTACTTTTTTTTTTTTCTCCCTTCAGCTGAAGGACCGTAATTGCAGATTTGAACAGTATAGTGTTCAGGTTTTCTTTATTTTTCTGTCAGGAATGAAACGGTTGAAACAGTGAGAGATTTCATGTTACATATTTGTATCAGCTGACTGCATGTTTTTCTTGATAACAAAATGTGGATGAGTAGTTGGTATCTGCTGTGAGGAAGGGTGAATGGAAGAGGGAAATACCAACAAAATGAGTTTTGTGACTTCGCTTTGTAGCCCAGCTGTTTACCATAGCGCTGTAAAACTTTGCAATTTCAGCAATTCAGAAAGATACTGGCAGTTTCATATTGGTTTATTGCATGAACAAAGTGGTCATTGTTCTGCTTGTTGCTGTTTGCAGTTTGCCTTCATCTGTAAAATAAGGTCCACAAAAACTGCTATGATCTCTTTTGAAAGAACCACAAACCTTTAGGATTAGTTTGGCTGCTTCAGCACTGTGACCAAGACCCAGCTTGGGGGTGTGTAGCACAGCATGCCACAGCAGAAGCCAGTGGTGCATGCTGGCTTTTGCAGTTAAAACGGTTTGTAGACGTGGTGCTGATAAAGTCACCCTGTTGCATTAGCAACCAGAGATGCAAACTATCAAGAGGTTTGGGAAGGGCTGCAGTGGCTGGCTTGCTAGGTATTGTCCAGCCTTTAGGAAAGCCACAGTGTAACTAAAGGAATTCGTTTTAAAAAGTTGTATGGGACTTTGGGTGATAGCCTCACGATCAGAAATTAGGTTATGTGGGCAAGATAAATATGCAGTTTGAATTTTACAACTTGGAGGAAATCTTTCAAAAAGCTCAGTAAAGTACTTAAATTTGCCTGAAGGGCTAAAGTAAAATTAGTGCATGACCCAATTTTCCTGCCTGTTGCATTCTCTCCTTTTATGTTCAATGTTGCTTTAAACTTTAAAGGCATCAGTCAGTGAAAGAAGTCTGTACCTTTCTAAATGTTTTGATAAATATAAGTAATTATACCACTGTATTAATATATATTATAGTACCTAACATATAATATGTAATTATCTATAATTATAATAGTAATTACATTATTAATCATGTAAATACAAATTTTCCTTTCTGGAAATCTAGTGAAGGTCAGAATCCTGAGGGGCCCTATTTACTTGAAGTTCAGATGTTATTCTGAGGATGCATGAGGAACTTAGGGAATAAGAAACAAGTTATACCTGTTTCTTTGATTTGAGAAGCTACTAGTTACAATCTCAGGAGTATTCACTGCTCTTATGGGATCTGCTTTCTTGATTTGGATTTGTGGATGACAGAAACTCATTTTAGGAAGTAGTCAAGAATGGAGAATGGAGGTTGCTTTTGCTCAGTGCCGACGGATATTTTGTCCATCGTTTTACGTGATGGGAATTCATTACTTCCTAAAGGGACCACCTTTGAGATCTACAAGGCCCATGGGGAGTGGGGAGTATGTTTAACTTTGTCAAGAGTAGCACTTCCACATCAGGCATTAGATCAGTGGTCCTGCTCTGCTTGAGAATTTGTAGTCTTGTGAAGGGAAAGATTGGTGAGGGAGGAAGTATCCTTAGTTATGCTGGCACTTGCTGTTGACTTCAGTTTTGCAGATGATATCCAGAGTGAGGTGTTCTGATGGTGTGCTTTCAGCAACCCTTCAGCTGGTGTGGCTTCATCAGAGTAGTAACAATGGGAGCACAAATGCCTTGGTCAAATGATTGTTTGGATGAGAGACTTCCTCCAAACCATGCTGCTACTAACATACTGCTGCTTTTCTTTTGCTCTAGACCATCACAGATAGTTTCAGATCCCATGTGAGGTTTTAAGAGAAAGTTCTCTGAGGTCTAGCATGCATGCAGAATGCACAGTGTCTTGAGGCTGAAACTTACCTTCCCATTTATTTGAGTTTACAGTCATCACTTTCCTGGTCTACAAGGAAATTTTTCTTCACATGAGATATATCATGAAGGATCTTAATTAACATGTGCAATTTGGAGAGTTCCCTTTGCGTTACTTTAACCTGATGTTCTGTGAGTGTACTTGTGTTATACTTTGTATTGTGTTAGAATTGCTGTTTATGAACTCCACCTGCACTATTCAAGAGTTTATCTAGAAATTGAGGAGTAAATGGTGTAGCACAATGCAAGTATAACATATGAAATAAATGGGTACTGAGACATTTCCTTTGCATTAGCATGAAATATGTCTCAGTTAAATATGCAAAAATATGCAGAGACAACATTTGTAATTATGCCATGCAAGACTGAAGGAGTTAATATGGAGAACTTGTACTCAAGAGATTCATGGCAAATAAGAATGGACTTAGAGCAGTATGGCTTTGTGAAAGAAACTTTTTTAAAATCTAAGTGGGATTTTTCAAAGCTATATATACAAAGAGAAATGAGAAGGTTTTTTTAAAATAATTGTCATATAGGTGACTGAGTAGTTTGCTCTGTAGTGATGAGACATCGTTTTCACAAATGTACTGATGCTTGGGTTTAGTTCTCAGCTTGGTAATGGATTGGGCACATTCATAATGAAAAAACCTGTGCTATAATGACGAATGTTTTTTTGCTGTGGGTGGCTATTTTTCCAGTTTTGCATTTTGTTTTCATTTTTGGTGGAATAGTAGAGAAATGTGTTCAAAACAGCCATAAGAAAGATTGCTGCCTTGATCTTTGTTGTGTCTCTCAGATGTACATGCATGAAGTCTTTCTGAGCACTGCATGGGATGACGAGGTTCCCTCTTTGAGGCAGCAGCACATGTAACAGTGGGCTGGTGAGTGGGTTTCTGCCCTGAGAAGGGATTATGCTGCAGAGCCATGTATGCTGCTGCTGCAGCTGTACTCAGTCCTTCATTGCTGCTGATGCTTTGTAGCTAAAGCTACATTGTAGAACTATTAAAAGATGTAAAGGTTAGGAAAAATCTTGATGGAGTGAGGAAATCAGTTTTCTTGTATCACCCCCCGAATTACAGTAGCTGATGTCCTTGCCTACCTCTTCAGTGCCCCTCTGGTGTCTGAGACAGGGTGTGGGGGGGGTGAGCTTCAACTTGTCTGAGGTGAAAAGATAATCTGATGAAAAAAAGTAATCCTGTGCTTCCCTGGAAAAAAGCAAATTAAAGGTGTTATCTTAGGCCCTGAGTAACAGGAACCTCTGGAATGACTGAGTGAAATTCTGTACCTGGCCTTGTCCACTACTCTCATGTTCCCTGTGCATAAAATGGATCTCTCCTCATTTTGTTTCTAATGATTGAAAATCCCCCATGTCATCTTATTTCCAATCATTAATTACTCTGTGAGAGTCTGCACTTTCTATTGTTGATCATCAGTTTCTGCTGCTGAATCTTTTCAATACCTTATCAAGTGAATAACCATGCTATTCAATATCACCTTCTGCTATAAACTCTTAAGTTGCTTGCAAACTAGGGGTTTTTTTTACCAATAAGTAAGTGGGCCATGGCTGGAAGTGGTGATCTCTGTGTACAGAGAGGTGTATAACAGTCTATCATTTATAGTGTTAAAATTCCAGAATATGTTTTTGAAATAGTGGAAGTCTTAAAATAATGTAAAATGAGATTATAGGAAAGAAAAATGACTGAGCAAAATCAGTAATAAATCTTGTTGGTTTTTTCTGTTGATTTACTAAATGTTTTGAATACAGTGCTAAGTAGTTCACCACCTAAAAACACAGTCCTACAGCAAACAACCTCAGTATTTGGTTTTGAGTAAACAAATTATTTTGCTTCTTTTCCTTTTCTTTGAAAGAGTTAGAGATGAGGATGAGTGGCTATGTTATTGAGTGTACGAGTTAAATATCCTAGGTTATTTACACTGTAACTAGTATTAATGGTGATTAACTCTGCAAATTAATTTGTTTTTATTTAGTGTGAAGAGACAGCTATAATAGTTGCATGCTATATTAAACATGAAAATAGTTTTTAAATACAGGTAGACCAGGAATTTTTGAAGCAGCAAATGCAGTAAAACTAAGCTTCTTGAACAAGTATATTGGTAAGTGTATGCTAACAAGAAGTTAACTTGAGCTGTGTGGTCCTTCTGCCTCTCCTACCTGTAAAGATAAAAGCGACAGATACCTGTAGCAAACTCAGCCTATGTCTGACAGAAGTGCTACTTCTGCTAGGAAAAGGAAGAGGTGTGTTTTAAAGTAAAAAAAAAAAAAAAAAAAGGGAAAAGGAGAGGCTTGGGGCAGCGTGCTCTAATTGACAGTGTATGTGATGGTTGGAGTCAGGGTTTGAGTCCCCAGAGATGTGAGGAGGGGCAAAAGCTGCCTGGTGCATTGCCTATGGTATGCTGTGGCAGTGAAGTAGGCCCAGCAGCCAGAGTCCTAATCCTGTAGCAATAACCTTTTATTCAGTTTTTCTGTAGTATTTATGTTAGTATAGGAAACAGTAGCTCTGTTTCTGATTGCCTTTTTTAAAATCTTATCTTGAAGTGTCTTTCTGAACCTGGGACCAACCTGGTAAGTTTTTGAAAAGCTTTGCAGAGAAATATGTATAAAATCCATTTAGGAGAAGGAAGAGGAAACCATTGTGAGCAGTTATGTGAAACTGACTTGCAATGAAAACATGCACTCCTGTATTTATACCCTTAACTTCATGATGCTGATGTGCTTCACACAGTCTCAAGTGTGTCCCTTCATAGTAGCTTTTTTGTGACATACAGTCTTGTTTTTCAGTGCAATTTACTTTGACGTTTAGTTGAGTAGATTTTTCAGTTGAAAAGGGTATTTCAGATATCTTACAGTAAGGATCTCAAAAGAGTTGCACTTAATTGCTCAGGCTGAAATGCTCACCCCTGCCCGCTTGTGCACACTCTGCCCGTGAAACATGTTAATCCCCTCCTGCCCTCCCCCCACTGAAGAAGCCTGATACGTTTCTTTTTGCATTAGTTAGGCCTTCTGGGAAATACATGCAGAAATAAAAGGATTTTCTATAGCCTTTTCTCCCTCAGGAATGCATAGAAACGAGCTCCTTGGATCTGGTCCACAAACTTGAAACTTGATTTTGGTGAGGGGGGAAGGGAAAGAAATCTATAATCCTGTGCACATGTTACTGAGAGACTCCTAATTACAAAATGAGTTAAAGGTATAAGAGCTTGTAAGATCTCCGTAGTAAGTTGTAAGTAAGGAACATGATTTTTTTTTTATTTTATGTTGTACTGAAGTTTGTCTCCAAAGCAGGTATTTAAAACTTCCTTAGCTTTGTGACCTGTTTGTCTTTCATCTTCATGAGCAGTGTGTACCCAGTCAGTCTTTGTAGAAGAGGGTTATTTTGTTTACAAAGATTACTGAAGTATTGTGATGGTTTCTCAACTACCAGTAGTACCTTGCACATTTTACCTTAACTATAATAAGAAGTGGGCCCTTTGCCTTGTGATAACCATTTGTTCATACTATGGTTGAAAACCCATGAATAAAGGTACTGCTGTTTTTTACAGTGGTATCTTTATATTGATAATTGATTTCTGTAGTCTACCACAGGCAGAAAGGCCAGGCTGAGCTTGGTGTGGTTTTTACCCCTCAGTGTGTTGGGATGTATTAGAATGCCTGCAACTTGGAGTGGGCTGGTTGTCAGGTCACAAAAGACCCAGACCTTTGAGCTCCCTAAGTGTCTCAGTGGCTCTTGAAGCACACAGGTGCTGCACCTTCACAATAATGACCTAGCGAGGAGCTAACTTGGGGTTGGCTGTGGTGATACCGTGGTGCTGGAGAATGTACAGTGGTGTGATGGCTTGAGCACATGGCCACTCCACGTCACTGGGTGTGTCATGGTGTCCATTCTGTCCTCCTTCTACCGAAAGAAGGTGTCAGTGTGACTTGAGGCATGTGAAACATGAATACAAGCCTTTACTGGCAGAACAGGATGGTTATTCCCAACATTTGCTTGCCTATGAGTTCATTTTTACTGTGGGCAAAACTAGAGTTGCTTCTTCATTCTTCATGATTATATTTATTATTTGAATGTAGCTTGAGATTTGCACAATAGAACTCTTATTGTGAATATATATGCAAATTTCCAATGTCACTGCTTGCTCATTAAGTTGAATGCAGCAGCATTAGAGGTGTTCTATGTGTTTCAGGTAGTCAGAGCATTCATAGAAGCTTATGTCTCTTAATGTTAATGCACCACTGCCATTGCATATGCCAGAAAAGACAGCCCAAGATAAATCTGCCTATTTCTACTCTCTCCTTGCTTCCATGCAGGCTCCTTAGAGGTGTGGTGCAGATGCTTAGAGGTCTGATGCTGCACCACATCAGTGCTGCTTGCTGCTGGTGTGGCCCCACCAGTGACAAAGCAGCACTGCTGTAGGGCCAAGAGCTGCTTCAGCTGGTTTTGCCAGCAAGAGGAGTGTAGGTGAAACCATGGTATAATCTGTGCTGCAGTGAGCTGGAGCATGAAAACGGGTATCAACAAATTAGGAATGAATCTGACTTGACTAAAGTGACAGTTTGTTTCAGCTGATAAAAATACTTCATAAATGCTGGCTTTTTTTCAGTTGTTATCTAGTGTGCAATTGTAGGTCGTGTTCCTTGGCAGCCACCAAAGGAGGGAATTTTTAATTCCACACCTTTCCCTGAAGCAGGAGATTATGATCTCTGTTATGTGTTTGTCATGTTATCTCTTCTTCCCCCAGGTTTTAGGATGGGAGCGGCAGAGGATGGGGTATTGGAGACCTGTTGAACAGTGTCCTTTTCCTTTTGATGCTGACATCTTTGCCTGATGTTTCAGTGATCTCTGTTCCTTGACTTCTAGCACCACTCAATTTAATATTAGCATCTGTCACCCTATCGTTTTCCAGGTGACAATTTCTTAGAACAAGTTGTATATTTTTTTTCCTCTCTGCTTTTAGTTTCAGGATAGCAGTTGATTCTCTTTGTGCAGGCACAGATTTTCACCATCTTATTTATTCTCAATAGAAGTGACATTGCTTACTTTGCTACTGATGAATTGCGAGTTGTTTTCTGTGTTTTGGTATTGTCAGTAGTTAGTGCTTATTCACAGCTTACATTCTGCTGCATAAGTAGTTTCCCTAAGATTTAATATGCTCCTTTCAACTTATATTTTTTAATTATGTTCAGCAAGTTGCTGATTTTAATACGTAATAGCTCTTCAGTAATGACTTTGCAGGCTGTAGTTGGTGGTTTGCTACAAAACTGTTTTGCTTTATCTCACCCATATGTGACAGTAGTATTGGAGTTTGTTGGTCCCATTGACCTAATGCCAAACTACTTACTTAGGTAAGAAGGCTGAAAGTAGCAGTTTTTGTTTAATATGAAAACTGTCCCACTTCCTGTAGGTTGAAACACTTTTCATAGTATTACATAAATACAGCATATGGGTAGTCTTTTGGGGGAGTATTGTTTGCCTTTGAATGGTGGAAAAATTCTAAGAAAAATGTATTTGGAAAACATAGCTGCTTAATGAGAGAGGTCTTAATTTACTCCCTGATCTGGTGTTTTAATTTTTAAGCTATCTTACAGATACCTTTCTGTACCAAAAATTGCATCACAGGGACAATATGGTGGGCAGCTTCTTTTTATTCATCTTCCTGAAAGAATGGTTGCTATAGGCATGATACATCTTCAGTCTGTTTATTGAAGAGTGCCTGAAGGATAAAATGTACTTAGTCATGCTGAGGATGTTTGTCTAGCACTTTAAACTCATAATTTGCTGTATTGTTTACACTGAGTATTTCAAAGAACACATCTGACTATGGAATAGGGTCTGGGCGAGGGGAATGCGTGTCCTTTTAGGAAGGGTACAGTGTTTTGTGTTCATGGGTCAGAAAAGCATGTATCAGTAGGGTTTCTTCAAAGCTAGAAATGGATAAAAGTTTGGGGGAGTTTAGTGTTGTTTTTTATTTGTTTGGGCTTGGGTTTTTTTGAGGGTTTTTGTTTTGGTTTTTTGTTTTGCTTGTTTGTTGGTTGTGTGGTGTGGTTTTGGTTTGGTTTTTTTTTTTTTTTGTTACAGTTAAGATAGAAATCATTTGACAATTAGATTCTAGGGGAAAAACCTGGGCAAGAGTTCGAGGGTGTAAAATGTGAACTGATAAAAACTGTATGCTGTAGGAAAAGAGGGTTGACCCTTAATGTGAAACAAACTGGTCAGTTAATTTATTCAGCATGGATAAGATGCTTTTCAAGGGTCTGATAAATCGGTTATGTGGTTTAGCATTGAACAAGGCTCTTCTGAAAAATAGTAACTGTCTGATATTGTCCTTAAATTATTAATGGAGGTTGTTAGCTGTAGATCTCCTTCCTTCTTTTGCACCGGGATGACATCAGTTACTTCTTAAGTAAGTCAAATTTTAAGCAAAAATGAACCCCAAACCAGAAAGCGAGGTGGTGAAAACACAGTGCTCTTTCTCTTCCCTTGCTCTCCCCACTCTGTTTTCCTCCTTGTTGTGAATAAGGCAGATGTGTCTGGTAAAGTAAACAAACTTCCGCGGAGAGAAAGGACTTCACAGTACAAATCTATGAGATTCAAAGTGGAGATATTTTATTACACAAACCATACAGTATATAGGGTTAAGACTACAGCTTATTGGCTAAAAGAGTTACACACCACCATGCTAGATACTTCATTTGGTTAAAACGTATCTCTCACAAGTCCCATGTTTATATTATTTCATCCTGGCTATTATTGTGCACCTGCAGAGTCCTGTCAATTTCCTACTCTGTGAACTCTTGGGGAGTAAACCTCCTCCCTACCAGCCAGCAGCAGCTGAGCTCCTTGCTGCTTCTGGCTGATAGCTAAGTCTCACAGGGCTTTCTATAGACCTGAATTGCTCACTTTTGATTTTACTGTAACAACAGTCTGGGAAGACGGGAGCTGATGCAGCAGTGGCCAGATGGGCTCTGCAGGATGGGAGAAAGCAAATCTGTATTGAGGGACATGTGCAGCATTGGGCCATGAGGAAACTGACCTCTCTGGTGTTGTGCTTGGGCAGCCCTCCCCTTCCTTTGCTCCCTGTTTGTGTCCACCCTGAAACTTTGCCTTGCTCTCGCCTGTGAAATGTTTAAGCTTTGTTGAGAGGAAGACACTGCATTTCTCATTGCCTGTAGAAGGTAAGTGCAGATGGTAATTGATCAGAGGGATTTCTGCTGAGTGATGAAGACAAGAGGTTTGGCTGTTAGCAAGTGAAAGGGGAAGAAGGAAATGAGCCAAAACGTTTAATTTGGTTTGTATAAGCACATTCATTCCCTTTCTTTTGCAAACTTTTATGTACATTTTAGCTGGTGGGAATAAGAGGGTGACTTTGTGTGTCTTTTGGCAATATAAGAATTGGACTCAGATTGAAGAGAAGTATGTGTATTCATGGTATGGCCAAAGTTGCATCATGAGAAAAATCTTGTAACTGTCTCAGTAGTTTCTCTCTTGTCCTTACTTAGTCAGAAGGATTTCTACCTGGCATAGCTTCTTTACCCACATGAAGTGATGTACCTTCAGGCAAAAAGGAATGCATAGGTGCTCTGCAGCTTACTAGGAGTGCTTTTTCTGTGCTGAACTGGTTGAAGTTACATCACTAAATGAAAGATACCTGTGTACCGAAATAATAGCTGATTTAAAAAGAAAAAAAAAACAACAAAGCACAACCAAAACAAACTCCCAAGAAATGGTGTTACCTATACCCCTTGTGTTGTATAACAAGAATATCTGTGTCTTAAAAGATTCTGGAGAATAAATGCCTACTGGAGGCATCTCCTTTCAGTAACTTCAGAGCTGCCAAAATTGACTTGACATCAGAGGACTTCAGTGCTGACAGCCCCCAGAGGTTGCTACTTGGTCATGACTTTTAGCTCTGAACCTGGTTCCTTTGCAAACAGGAGGTTTTGGACAGACATTGTCTGAATGTCTCAGAAACCAGTTACAAAAGCTGCTTCCAAGGATGTATTTGAAAGTTTATTGTATTGTAATATCTTAGCGATCATGAACTGATTCTGTGTATGTTTTTACTGTGTGGTGCTTCTAATGCTTGTAAGTATCAATTTAGCGAAGCTCACAGAAGCTTGTAACTTAGCAAATAAAAGTTAATGGGCATAAATAAATAAATAGAGATGATGTAGAGGAAAAAAATTAGCTGACTTGTTAGGATAATGTACATAGCATCCCAGTATTTGGAAGGTGAAGGCAGGTATTTCAGGACAGTATTTAAGCACACTTATGTAATTAAAAGAAAACTGGTAATGGATTC
>JAWWLZ010000094.1:31031837-31042879 GCA_035041345.1 Poliocrania exsul
GTTTGTTTAAAGCTGTCTTCTCACTGTGACATCTCACTGTCTGTGTCCTGAGCAGGGCGTGCTGTTCAAGGCATATGTAGGACTTCAGAAGTGAAGTGTTCTCAGTGGGCATACTGGCCAAGCATGTTTTGGTACTGAAAACCTCTCCTGTGTGGACAAGGGGGTTGTTGAATTTTGCCTTCTCTGAAAGTCAAGAAACTTCAGGGTCTTGGCACCTGTCGGTAACTGGCATAATTTGTTAAAAACTGAGTCAAAAGCCTGAAAAACTAGAATCTGATACTGAATAGCTGAGTTTTTCTACACTATCATGATGCTAAAGTACTCAGTCCTAAAGAACATTAAGGACTCCTTTTCATGTGTCTTCCTTGCCTGCATGGTGGGGTTTTTTTGTTGGGTTTTTGTTGTTTTGTTTTTGTGGGTTTTTTTGTGATCTGTTGTGATGGGTTTTTTTGGAAGGGACCATGCATTTCTCAAGGCAAGAGAGAAAGTAAAATATCAAGTCAGCATTGAAAAATACAAAGTATGAAACACTATGAAGTAACACCAACATGTTTTGTAATCTCAGTGTTCGTAGAACTGTCTTGAATATTCCAACTATCACCTGTGAACAGTGGTAAGTGCGATTGGTGCAAAAAACCATAAAGTGAAAAAAGGAAATGCTGTAGTAATAAAAAGTTGAAAAGCAACAAAAGGTGTTCTCTTAAAGTGACAAAATATGTAATTTAAGCTCCTAAGAAAGCAGGTGGTATAATACAGCATTTTGATTTTAGTTTTGGCTTTCCTGGGTTGCTGTGTTGTCAGAGTGAATATGGAAACATATTCATTTACTTTTTAATATTAGGAGGTGTTTGCACATAATTAGCAGCTAGTCTTTTGGGTAAGAAATGTGATTGGTTTTGAGGGTTTTTTAACTCTTCAATTTCTTATAGTGGGCTTCATTTGTTTATTAAAGAACATTAACAAAAATTACAGGCAGAATTTAGACTTTATTTTCTCTTTTCATTAAATACTTAGAGTAAGATTTAAGGCTCCTGTGCTGTTCCTTCTTGTTCAGGTTTTTGAACCATCAAATGGTTTTCAGGATTGTTCTTTTTCTGGTAGAAGGAGAAGGAGACCTGGATTATATGGGATTTTATAACAAGAGGAGGGGTAATTGTCTCCTCTATATTGATCTTGTTGAAATAAATGCTGAATATGGAGGTGTTCCAAATGATCTCTGCTCTTCAAAGACTATGCTGTTTATTAACCAAAATGTTCTAATGTTGCTTGTGAAAGAACATCTCATTCTCTAAGCAACTGCTGTGCAAGCACATAAAAATTTTACGTGTCCCTGAAGTGGTGATTTAAAAAGTTCAACCTGAAGCAAAGTGCTGGCATTTATTACTTTCTTCATACTCTGGGGCTCTTGATTTTACACAGTTGTGTTGGTGTTCTCTGTCTTTACTGGGCTTTGATTCAAAACTGCTACCATGTTTTTGATTAAAATAATATTTTGTTGATCTTTGTATAGTATTTTAACTGTAAGAAAGTGAGAATTGTGAAACAACACTCAGATCCTTTCCTTAAGAAGGGTTAGGTTGCATAGATAGTACCATGAATGTTCCTGTTCAGTTTTATGAAAGTTAGGTTGCTTAATTACAGAATCTCTTAATATCTTTAAAAATGGAGAAACTCCCATCTCTGCAGTAGATGGCCCAGCCTTGATATTTGTATTTTGCCATTGGGACACAGGAGGAATTCATAGCACTCTGCCTTCGTCATGATCTCGGTGTTGTTCTTGCCTTTTTTGAGGATGCCTGTGAGATCTGCCGGGTGTCACCGTGACAGTGGAATTGGAAGCTGAAGATCCCAGCAGAGTTTAGGCTAGACAGGAGTGACTGAGACATGAGGGCATTTCTGCTTTTTTCTTTCAAAACTGGGTTTAGGATGGGCCTCTGCTGCAGTTTAAAGCTTGTGCACATACCTTTTCCTGCGAGGTTTAGGAAAAGTTGAGGGGTGTTGATAGGCCACTAAATAGTTTTGTGAAAGAAAGATGTTTTTAGGAAAAGTGAAGCTTTGCAGGCAGGAAAGGGGAAAAACATTTGATGCTTTGCTCTGTAAATCCTGTAATAATTTACTTGGTCCTCCCTCCTCCCTTGTGCAGTGTCTTGCACAGGTGGTTGGCAGGTGTAATCACTGGCACCAGACAGAGAGGGTGGGAACAGTGGAAGTTGTGGCAGTGTTAGTAAGTTATTTTGGTATATCAGATCAGTTACTAAAATATAGTACTGGTACTATGCACAGTTCTTTAAGTTTGTAGTTTAGCCTGTCTTTTCATGTAATTAATTTAAAACTCTAAAACCACACAGCTTTCACAGCAGCAAAGTTTTTTGTGACAAACGCTGTCTGTGGGCAGCATATGCAGCCTTAGCTGTATATTTGCCTTATCTGTGGCTTCCATGTAAGCATCTAAAAGAATTTTTCTAAGAAAGCCAGTGCATATAGATTATGGCAGGCTTGAGATACGGTTAGCAAATACACCTCTAGTTGTGATCATCAAGATATTTATCTGGAAATTGTGTTTCAGTGAGGTCTGTGTATAGTGTAGTAATGCTAGAAACATTCTCAAACTTCAAATTTGCCTCCATGGTCTCCTAAAGGGTTCTCAAAGTAAACACAATTTGCTTATAAGCTGATATTCTTATATTCCCTTTCTTCTCTTCATTTAGAATCACTGGGACCTGGTTACATCAGGCATATGCTTGAGTAGAGAATGAAAGAAATGCCTCTGGTCTGGATAGTGGTTGATGTGCAGAAGGAAAAGGAACACATGTTATGTGTTCTTTGAACTATTTTTTCCCTTTAAACACAAGTAGGCTGTCACAGCCAGAAGTACCTTGTAATAGATTAATGTGCTTTGGAGTTTGTCAGATTATAAGAAAGTCTTCAAATAAATTAAGTTTATGCACACACATATATGAAGGATTGTGGATATTTTTTGAAAAATTTGCTTAATGCAGCTGTCCTTTTATTCTACATTAATGTATTCCAGGCTGCCTTTCATTTATAATCCAGTAGGTGTTTTCTTTAATCTTTGAGGACTTAGTCACTGCTGTCAAAATAAAGAACTATTCATGGTGCAATTTTTTTTTCCCCCCAAGCTGAAGTAATTGTTGCCAGAAGAAGCAGGTTGGGTTCCCCCCCGCCCCCTTAAGTTTACACTGAAGTACTCTTAAAACCTGACAGGGTATAGGGTATAAGGTTTGCTGAGGAGCTCCTGCAGTGCCTGCTTTAAGGGATCACCTGTGAGGCTTATGTCAAACAAGAGGACCCAAAGGCTGTCTTCCAATCTGCAGTGCTTACATGGACGTTAATTTCATAGTGAAGTCCTGGTTGGATTAAAGGGCTCAATGATGTCAGAGCTTCTGGCAAGCTATGAGTAGTTACTCTTGTGACTCTTGTTATAGGTGGTGTCCTGGCAGACAGTCTGATCAAAGGAGAGGAATCAGCCCCTGCTTGCAAAGGACCCTTCACCTTAGCCCAGGCACCCTCATACCCAAGCTCACATGCGTGGGCTTCTCTGCCAGAAACATCAGAGCTTAGTGGCCCCTTCCCAAGGACCATACCAAGGAATGATGGACTGCTCTTGGGTAGCTGAGTTCTTTAGGTGAAGTGCCTCATCTTGGAACTCCTAGTAGCATTTTTGCCTTTCCCCATCTCTGTGGAGATCCAGGGGCTAGCTGAGAGCTGGCCTGGGCTCAGCTGTCCTGTTCACCTGGCTTTCAGGTACCCAGTGGCCTCAAGCTGTAGCTCAAACTTGGAGTCACTTGGGGAGACTTAAAAAATGTCTAGTATACAGGTCAGCTCATGTGCTGCAAGGAGTTTCACACCTACTGCAGCTATTCATTTATATGCAAGTGCTTTCTTACAATGAAAATGCTCCTACAAGCCACAGGCTGCTAGAAGTCCTTTCTCAAGAGAGGCAAAAGAGAATTTTCTTTTTCCCTTAAGGTATCTGCAGCTAAAATAGATGATTATAGTTTGCTCTGCAAGCAGTAAGCTATAAGGAAACACACTGGGATCTGAAAACTCCAGCAGTGATAGTGACTATGTAGTTGGATGGGCTCTTGTGGCAAGCTGTAATTTTTGGTAAATTTTAACTGTTCACTTAAAATATTGAGTAGCTACAGCCATAGAGATGATCTGATGCAAGCTGGTTCATAGAGAGCTTCATAGCTGGTCAGATGAGTCACAGTTTGCCTCCTCTGTTTGTTTTTCAGCAGAATGATAGGTGGATGGTTGTTTTTACAAAAAAAAAAAAAACCAACACAAAAAAACAACAAAACAATTATATTCTGTTAGTATTTGTGAAAAATAGCCACTGGATAATAACATAGGTGGACAATGGGTTTTCATGGGTTATTTTGTTGAAACAAGATTGTGGAGAGAGTCATACCGAAGTTTCTCTCTATAGCTCAAAAGACCCAGAAATGATGGAAAATACTATTTTGTAGGCAAAATTGGGGTTGCTGTAGCTGTTTGATACCTGGTATCATACTGATAGCAACAAAACATGCACTGTTGAAGGTCTCTGAAAAAGACCCTGTATAGGCTCTCCCTTTCCTCAGAGACCATGTGGGGATCGAGCTGTTTCTTGTTATTTTCTTTGGCCTGTTTCTTTTGTGGCCTCTGTTTTACGAGTCATTATAATCTTGTGGATCAAGAATGAAGTGTTCAGATGTGCAGTGGAGACTATTTTTTTAGGTGCACTGTCTTCCCACTTGCATCTCTGGGAATCCCCTTACTGTTAAGTGAAATCTACTTCAGACCCATGGTGACTTGCATTTAAAAAGCACTATCCCTTTCCATAGCTCACACCCTTCTAAAAGTGTTTTGATGAACAGTAGGAAGTGTATATGCTGAATACAGTCTGGTGGAACAGTATTACGAATCTGCGTATTGAGAAGTATGTTACCTAAAACAGCCTTGGGATAAATGCCTCTTTGTGTCCAGTTGCGATTACTTTGGAGTGGCCCTCTATTCTCCCGTGATTACAAAAAAATGAATATAAGCCTGTGAGATTTTGTCATAAATATCCATATATTCTAGTCTAAGTTTGTGCATAATGCAGTAATTCAAAAATGCAGGGGAGTGTTGGAACTCTTGTATGGATTTAGCAAAGGTAATTGTTTGTGGGGCTGGCTGGTTTTTAACCTTTCTGAGCTTTCTCTCGTACATCCCGTACCATCAAAGGGAGAGTCTCTGACTCTTAACTAGTATTGGTAGTGGCTACTGCAATGTAGATGTCAAATAATTTTGTACTGAGTAGTCAGGCAGCTTGGGACAGGAGAAACAAATTGAGGATTAAACGGGCTAATGGGTATGCTTTTTATCAGGTCTGCTTAGTACTTTTGTTTTCCTGTTAAGTGCAATGTCAGATCTTGGATTGTTGGATGCAAATGTAGCATGTCTGGTTTCTGTCAGGAATGGTCTGTCCTGCTAATCTGGAAAATAAAAGCCAAACTTTTGGGGGAAGATTTATTACAATTCCCATATCAGAACATGCCCTTTGGGTTTATGTGGTAATGATATCAAAGCCTGTTTCTTCTCTCTTTTCAGAAAGGATGTGTTTCTGACTGCTTCCCAGCTTCCAGCTGTGCAGGAGACTCCAAAGGGTGGCAGGTAAATACAGTGAAACTAGAGGTGTCCTCCCAACAGCAAAGGTGGACTGTGATGGATTCATGGTGACTCAGCGGTAGGTAGCTTTGTTAGCAAAACAAATACATACACTGCAAAAATACCAGGGACTTATACCAGAAAATGTAAATAAGGATGTTATTATAAGCTTGATTTATTGCTTTCTTTTGCTCAAAGACCAAATACTCAAGAAACTTAACAGGAGAAGGGACTTTTTTCACTTGGGAACATACTGTATATATACTTGACTTTTAGTTACCACTGAATGGTCATGTTCAGGATTGCAGCTTCCCTGTGTAATGCAGTTTATGTGTTATGAGAGGGTATTGGGGCTTGCTTTTGGAGATGTTTTGGAGAAGTGTTGCTGGATGCTGAGTAGAGGGGTTTTTTAAGGCACACATTCCTGTTAATGTAGATGTGCAGGTACTTTTACAAGTGCCATTTGTTGCCAGTAGGCATCTTCAGGATATCTCAAGTGAGTCACTCAGTCCTACCAGCCCAAAAAGAAATGAGTGAGAAACTGAGCAATATTTTTGATTGTGACAGTATGTTTGTTTAAGTGGTAGGGGAGGATGAACTTTGAATTTCAGGGACTTTATTTCTTGCTTGCTTGAACAGTTTCCACTGCAGCACTAACACAGTCACAACCCAGGTTCAATATCTGGGAATACTCAGTGAGGCAAAAGAGGGTCTTAGAATATGCCTTGGGCAGCTCTTGAATTCTCTTTTGGGGATAGGTACCATAATAAGCTGAAAAAGAAGCATTTTAATCTCCTATTTGTTTTGTACCTTTTTTTATGGTGTAATACTTTATGTAATCTTCACCCCCAGAAAAAGCACATAATAATAAAAGAAAAACAATGTGTGTTAAAAAGAAAAAGATCTCTTCCAGGTATTCTGCTGAAGATAAAAATATTCTCTGCTTTAAGCACAAGCATTAGTTTCCTGAGTACTGCTTGATAAGGCATATTTATCATGCAGAAACAGAAAATACTAATTTCTAGCTTAAAACTGGGAATTTTAGTTTCCTCAGAAATTTCATCCTCTTTTATCACTTAGGGCACATCCTCCAGCAAGCTTTGTTGTAGAAATAAAGACCACATCAAATTATCTTAAAAATCTTCATCTAATTTGTAAGCACCTAGCAACTACAAAGTATTTGGGTTACAGTTTGAAGTGTAAATAGTCCCATGCCCTAAATGTTTGTTAATCATAAAGTCTGGTCTGCTAGTTTGAGGTTATACCTTAGCTCAGCAGAAAATGAGTCCATATATATTTTATAATGAAAAGATTGTAAATAATGATGTTTTTCATGAGACTGTCTAAAAATGACACTGTACTTGAGGTTTTGAAAGGGTGAGAACTAAAGCAAGTCCTTACTGGTCTGAAATGCATGAACTATGTGAATAAAACTCAGCTGTCAAAGTTAAATTGTACACTTCTTACGGTGTCATTTTGATTACTTAAAATGCAAGTATTTCTAACTTTTTCCTTTCAGTTTTGAAAACAAAATTGAAAAAAACTGGATTTAAGCAAAATCTCAGTGGGAGTTCTGTGGCTTATTTTTCATGTATGAAGCCCTAAAATCTTTATTACAAAGTAAGCATCAAATAAACATTGAAGGAGGCCTGTATTCTGTTAGAGCTTCAAAAGCTTTCAAAAGAAAGTTATTTAGAGAGAACTTGCATTTCTGTCCTCTTCACAGTTGAATCCTTTAACCCTCTCGTTTTCTGTTGGAGGAAGCAATTTGCTTAAAATTTGCCTGTCTCCACATATTGAACTTCATATCTCACAGCCTAGTAACTTTGAAATTTTGCAGATAGATAATTTTTGGTTGTTGTTTTTTTGTTTTTGGTTTTTTTTTTTTTTTTTTTTTTTTTTTTAAATTTGGAGGGGGACGGTTTGGTTTTTTTCTTTAATCTAAAAATGGCAGGATAGGCTGCCTGGTTAAACTATCATTTTGGTTTTTTGCTCCTGGCATTGAGAAGGAAGAGTGTCTTGCAGTCAGTTGCTGCATACTGTGAGGTCCTCATTTGCTGTGCCTGGACAATGAGTGATGTGAAAGTGATTTGATGGAGAGGTAGGGAAGTACATATTTTAGAGAGCCTTCTTTAGAGCCCAGAGGAAGGTTGTCTTTTGCCTGGCAGCCTCACTGATGGGGGAGGAAGATAGGGTGGGAGTATGGGTGGGAGCAAAAGCAGAGTATGTGAGGAATTACAAGGAAAGATAAACCCTGTGGAGGAGAATAGAGTTCAATAAAAAATGGGGGGGGAGATGATTGGAACACTTAGCTTGACTGGGGAATTCTGAAGAGAGTGACAGAATTAGGTCAGGAGGGCCAGTGCTTCTTTGGCTTTCTGCAGGGAGAGGCTGGATGTTCTGTGATGGTAATAATCATTTCTTGGGTATCTCAAGGATCCCAGCTATTATACTGACTGATGCTGGTGTGTTAGTAAATTCTCCTATGTTTTGAACCTTCATATAGAAAATAAAGATAGATCCACTTATCAGTTTGTGTAGTATTGAGCCAAACTGAGAAGTTACACAATGCAGCTGAGTGTTCTTAGAAGAAAAAATACTTCAAAACCAGAGTTTCGAAATTGGTAATTTTTAACTTCGAAATTCTGGAATTTAGATAACTTGTGCAAGATTTGCACATACAAGATACAGATTTGGATCCAGCTTTACCATGCTGACTGTGGAAGAAGACACTGGCCTCTGGGTTGCATTGCTTATAAAAGAAATTGGACGTTGGTAAGGATTGCTGAATTGACATCTCTGAAAGATGCACTTCTATGTTCCCAAGTACTTGGTTTGTGCTTACTTTGTGTCTGTGTCCTGGAGGATGAAAAGGATGACAGTCTCCTTCCCATTGTTGGTTTTTCAACCTCTCCCACTGCAGAGTTAGCATTTCGCATTTTTCTAGAAGGCAGACCAGAGCACTGTTTCTTTGATGGCGAGTGACACAGGCAATGTGAGACAGATGTTTTTGATCTTGGCAACTCCATGCTTTCATAATGTAGTATCTAGCTAGTATTACTTACTAGCAGTTATGCAGCCTGAAATTTTTTTAACTTTGATTTTTCTATACTTTGAGAGAGTCTGAAGTTGTCTCTGCCTGTTTCTCTTCCTGGACATTAAAATTGTACATGTCAGTGAGAATGTTCATGGCTCTCACCTTCAGCTGTGCTCTGACAAACTGGCAGGAGCTCTGTTGATTGTTCTATAGTTGCTCTGGTTTTAGCCACTGTAAGCACAAGCATTATGGAAAACTCATGCAAATAGTATATGTATCTTTCTCCCTTTAATCATTATACATTAATGTAAAATAATCATCCAAGTATGTAAATTAAATTTAAATTTACCACAGCAATTTTTTAAGTTTTACAAAAAATAGACCTGTGGTCACTTGAATTCGAGCTTAAGTATGTAACCAAGCATTTCAGGTTTCTTTTTGCTTTACTTCTTCAATGTTCTTATTTTCAAGCAAGTTGTGACTCAGTTTTGGGAGTAAAACTTAAAGCACTTTTCAGAAATGCAGGGCACTCAGATTTACTCAAAGCCAGTGAACACTGATAGAACAGAGTTAATTTGTAAATTAGGGCACTGTCTGGGCCTTTTTTGTTGTTGTTTTTCCATCTTCTTCTACCCCTTCTGTTATATAGAAAGATGTTCATATTAGATTATGGGTGACCTCCCATTAGATGTTAGTGAAGGATAATTTATAGCACAGGGAGGGTACGGGCAGAGGAGAGTAATTAAATTGAAGGCTAAATTAAAGGACGAGGTCCTGAGTGCATTTTCATCTATTTAAAGTAATAGAAATGAGAACAAAGTGAATCTTGCACAAATGGGCTTGTAGCGTTCACTGTAGTGTGCCTCACTGCTTTTTATAACATGCAGAATTTTACCATAGATCAACAAATAATGTCCCACTTAATAATTCAAACTTATTAATGTGAAAGAAGGACCTGTTCTGCAAGCTGATGCTGTAGGAATGAAATTACAGATTTCCACTTTGTGTGACCAGAGCAATTCTCAGTCCATATGGCAAAGTAGGCACTAAGCAGTCCAACCAGACCTTTTGTCTTCTTCAGAAGATAATGTACTTCTTTTTCAGGTTTCGTTGAGATTCTGCCTTTCCTGAGATAGGTGAGCTAGGCTAGGAATGTAACTGGCTGTAGGGAAACTCATTTTCCTTTACCAGAACTTTTATTTGCTAGTTTTATTTTAAGTCCAGAAAATTCAAAAGATTTCAGAATTCTTATAGAGTGATCTTTACTGTGTGATATTGTACTTAACTGATAGGTTATAGATGTCTCTTTTTTAGAAAAAAAGCTCACCAAACTCAAAATCGGGAGTTAACAGGGAATTATTACATGGAGTCTTCAGTAACAAAAGGTAACAAGAAAAAAAGAGTTAGCAGTATATACAAATAGTGGGTCAAAGATCTCTATTCAAACCGCTGTTTTCCCCCATACATTGCCATTAAAATAAAATTGCTAAAGTGCCTTGAAGTAATCACTGAATTACTGTTTCCTTTTAAACACTCACCTGTGTGTTTGCCACTGAGTGTCTTTGTGATACCTTATAACTCTGAGTGGGCACTTTTTAACGGATCACAGAGCAAAATGTAAACTTGCTTACCTGTGATGAGAAACAGGAATGGTGAAAGACAAAACAAGCCTACAAGCTTAGCTGATAATGTGATGCGTTACAAAACAAAATTATGTATGTGAGCTCCTATGAACAGCAGAATCTGATTTGAAGTGCTTACTGAGACTGGGAAAAAAAAAAAGAACAACCACAGAAAAATATATTTACGTCACAGGTTCAGCTTGAAAAAGTTGTGGTCTTATGTGGAGTTTTTTCATAGCAGACAAAAGATTTGTAGGCATAAATGAGATTATAAAATGTTTTAATCTTACTTGTGATTATTTAGTAAAGAAGGTGTTAATGCTTTAAATGTAGTTACTCATCTTCTACTTGGCCACATTACTTCTCTGTTCATTGCAGATCTGCTGGCTGCACTTTCTAGAGGTTCCAACTTGCCTTTGCCTGCTTAAACCTGGGACCTCTCTTTCCCAGAGGCTTGCTTACCCTTAGAGATGTTCCTGCAGCAGCTTCACCCTAGTGTTTTTACTTTTGTGTTCCTCAACTACTGACCCCTTCCTCTCTAATGTTACTAATGATTTTGTAAGCTTTGGTTACCCTCTTGCTGGGTGAGCTCTGGGTATTGTGGCTACCTTGGATTGTGGCACCTGCTTAGTAGTGCTGTGCTGGTGTCTCAGGCAAAGGCACTGTGAAAACCTAGCATCTTCCGTGCCCTGCTACAAAGGACAGTGTGCTATTTTCACCATCCCCCC
>JAWWLZ010000094.1:31045335-31056751 GCA_035041345.1 Poliocrania exsul
CCAGTTCTGTGCATGCTGTGCCTCACCTAAAAAATCCACTGTGCAGGCTGGAAGGGCACACCCACATGGGGAGAGCCCTTCCCAAATCTTTATTCGTGAAGTTTGGCCATACATACATATTTTTCTAGTATCTGAAGTTGCAACAAATACTCATAACCTCACAATACAATTGTCAGGAGTCTGCAAATGTGGTGCAAGAAGCAAGAGGAATCAGAGGATCCTTGAGCTTTTGGTATAATAATTTAGCCTGGATCTGAGAAGAACTCTAAAGCAAGGACTATAGAATAGTTATTTGGTGCTGTTTGTGAATATTTTTTTTTCCATTTTCTCCTCCCTTGCCTCCCCACCTTCAGGTGGCATGGATGCTTTAGATTTTGCAAGACCTTGTCTTAGGGTACTTCTTTACTACTAGTTAGTAAGCAACAAGTTATTACCTACCCAATTGTGCAGTAACTGAACAAAGCAAAACAAATACATTGGCCTTATCAAGAAGCAACATTAAATAAGAACATTAAATTTGAACAGTCCTACTGTAGGAAAAGATAAATGGAGATTAAGAATTTAGTAGGGATAAGGAGATTATAAGATGACTGTAGGGAAGTGTTTCTCCTGATTATTGGTATAGCAATTAGTAGTTGCTGATGAAGCTTTTCAGAAGGGGTGGTCTGGACAAGGCTTATAGTTCCTGCTTAGACTCTTTGATGCTCCTATCTTGTGTAGTAATTAAAATTCGGCAAGTTACTGTTTATTTGTATAGTAATGTACTGAAGATGCAAATCTAAATTAGTCAAAATGAATGGAATTTATTTTATTCTTGTTATTTCTCTCTGTGTCCATCTGCTAAAGATTGTTGCATTTAAATATTGAAAACTTACTTTGAATAGGAGAGGGAGTTTAGTTCAGTGGAGTTATAGGAATCACTTCATCCATTTAGAGAAAATTTTCCTGCCATGTAAAAGATTTTGAAATTACATGCTTGAGAATCTAGTTTAAGATTAATGTTTTTGGAGTATTATATTTGAAAATGTGCAATTGCTAATATTAGAATTGGAATCAATAATGTATCTTAACCATGCTTAATTAAGCTTGTGGTAGTCTCTTGTGCAAAATATGGTCTCCTAAGCTTTCAGTCATTTTTCCATTTTGGTTGTACATGCAGAAAGAAATATTCTTTTATATTAGTCAGTGTCATCTTCTTCCAAGCCATTCTGGTCCAGTCTTCATGCTTCCTCATTCCACTGCCTTTAATCTCATATCTCCTTCTGTTTCCCAGCTTCTTCATTTTCATCTTGATTTTTTCTCTCATGCTATTTCCTTCTATTGTGTGCATTTCATCTCTGGTTTTCACTTCAAAATCAGTTTATTGACCATTGTAAATATTCTCTTTTTAGCTTCTGTGTCTTCTTTCTGCTATGGCAATATGCTGAAGTGTCATCTAAGGTGCAGGATATTTTATAATGTTTGGGTGAGGCAATTGGCCAGGGATGTGGTGGCTGACCTGATTTTCCACAGTAGATTATGTGGAAAGGAAAAGGTGAGGAAGGACCTGACAATAGTTGTGGAAAATGGATGTTTAGAAAAAGCAGGTAGGAAAAAAAATGAAGGAAGAAGTGAGTTATAGGGATCACTGTGAGAGGAAATATTTAGTTGTGTGAAATTGAATGAGAAAGTGGGGACAAGTAATGTTGATGTTCATGATGGGAGCTGCTGTTTCTGCTGAATCAAGCTTCTGAGGGGTCCCTCATCTTTTACATGGATTTTCTAAACTAACCTTTGTTGTTCTCAAGTTATCCAACAGCTGTTAGACGACTCAGAAAAAATGACTCATAAGTTTGACCCTAAGTGATTGTGCTTTTTCATGTGATGCTGTTTTTTTTCCATTTCAACAGAGGTCCAGCTAATACATTTTAATGAATCAAAAGTGTCAAACTATTCAACCTTACTGCTAAGTGAAGACAAAAATGTTCTATATGTAGGAGCCAGGGAAGTGATCTTTGCCTTAAACGCAGTGAATATTGCTGAGAAGCAGCATGAGGTATGCATTTTAATACGTTATCCCCCATATAAAAATCATATGTCAAATTTAACTTAATTTCCTAGTATCAGTAGCATTGCACTTTAGGTAGTAGATACCTAAAAGAGAAACCACTGTGTGGGCTACTCCAGTGTTACTTCTGGAAGATGCTATAGAATCAAAGAGAGGAAGAAAGGAGAAGTTGGATGTAAACAAGTAGAGGTATCCTTGCGTATTTTCTTCTTGTGGCCGGGATGCTGGACTGGAGTGACTTCAGATATTGTCTGTAATGTTGGTTCTTAGACATAACCTTACTATGAGGAGTGGGCCACATTCTGTTAATCTAAATCCAAAAGTAACCCAATCTGAAACAGAAGCAAAGTTAGAGCTTGCTCAGGAGTGGCAGGCTGCAGATGTGCTGCTAATGAGGGCACTGCTCTTTGAGTTTCAGCTTCTGTTCTGTGTCAGTGTGTCTGCACAGCAAGTGGTGGCGAGGGCAAGTTTGATCCAGCTTGCTCAGAGAAGTGCTTTGGAAATGCTGACACTGGCTTCTCAAAGTAGATTAGTCAGGCAGAAGTTTGATAATGCTGTATTGCTTCCAGTCCTTCCCAGGCTCCTACTTTTCATTCCATCAGCACACAGGCTGGAGTCCCACCCCCAGGGTACTTTAGAAGATGCTCTCCTAAGATTTTTAATCTAAAGAACATATTCATGGGTGATGGTGGGAAATGTCACTAGTATATAAAACATGTTTTATGGGTGCATGTGACTGTCAAAATACTGTACTCAGTATAGTGTAAACTGGTCCAATAAGTTTTCTTTGATTCTTCTCCCCTAAGTGTTTTTTATTCAAGTGTTAATGAAATGGAGAAGTATTTTAAATTGAAAAATACTTAAACCAGTTACATTGCATTTACATAATGCATATGGTAATGAAAATTTCCTTAGCAATTTGAGGGGAGTCATCATTATGAACCCAAAATATAGTGGCAGTAGTTTAGTCCTGCATAGGGCACATGAACTTGAAAATGTCACCTCACAGGGAAAGAATGGCTTTGAATCTTTGAAAACTACTTGGAAAATAAATTACTTGCATTTGCTGCAAGATAGTGTTAGGATTGCCTTTTTTGTGTGAGTTATTGCAAGATTTTCAGATCTTATATTGAATTAAAGTACTTTGAATGTGCCTTTTTGTTGCTTTTTTTCATTTAGTTGCACTGGAAGGTCACAGAAGATAAAAGGACTAAATGTGCAGTCAAGGGCAAATCAGAAAAGGTATGTACTTTATTTGGTATGTACTTTATTTAACTTTGAGAAAGATGTTACACATTGTACTTCAACAGAAGTGATGTTAAGAAAATATCCGATTGTTTCAAATTAAAATTTTGAAATAATCATCTAAGTTTTTTTTTAATTAACTTGAGCATTAGAAACTGCAGCATGTCTAGGTTTTGGTGTGCTGGAGTTTAGTTGGTTTTTTGGTTTTCTGTTTTGTTTTGGGTTCTTTTTAATTCTCTGTTTTTTGCTGGTGACTATTATTTGAATGTCTGAAAATTTGAGCACACCCTTATGTGCGCCTAATTGTTTTCCATTAAAACAATAAACCAGTATTGCTTTCACTGAAGTAATTGATCACAACTGTTGTGTTTTGTTATTAGAATAATCCTTCCAATTTGATTTTACAGAATGACTGATAATTTTGTTAGCTTTGCTTTAGGGAATAGTTGTCTGCTATTTGGCCAGTGTATTTTCTCACTAACTAAATAGCCCTACTGTAGTGCACAGTGGGTGGTGTGCATCTCCCTGGTGTGACTGCTCAGACAGCGACCTGGCACCTGAGCAGCCTGACCTCCTAACAGCTTGGCAGTGCAGGCAGCTCAGCCCCTGGGATCCGTGGGTGTTTCTAGGGACCACTGACTCCTCATGACTGCCAGGGTGCAGCCTGGTTTGCTCGTTTTGCATCTTTGTGGAGATGGTTTACTCGAGGTAGTTGGCTGTACGTGGATGTACTTTTCTCCTTGTGTTACATCACTTTATTTAATGATGTGGTAAAGCGAGGGTTTGCTGGGCAAAACTGTCATTCAGGCTTTTAGCACAGGTTTGAAAGTAGAAGTCTTCAAATCCTGTGAATGCAAAAAGCAGTCCTGCACTGTACTTGCAGGGATGTGACCTTTGAACCTGCAGCCTGTTCAGTTCACACTGTTAAAAAAATCCCAAGTGCTGGATCCAGGGCTGATAGACATCCTGCATTCGTGGGCCTCCTCATTGTGCAAGTGGGCTCTTTCCCTTTGACCAGCTTACTGCTTGTCTTTCCACTGATGACTATCAGTACGTTATCTGAATGTGAGGTTGGCAGATACTTAAGGGCTGTTTCCTCATTGGCTTCAGGTTGGGGTCAGAGAATGTTATTTGTGTTGTCCACATTCAGTTGAGGTTGCTAGTAATAATATTCATTAACAGCCATGGTAAACATGAGATGTGAATTTCTCTTTTGTGTGTATGTGTATGTTCAGCAGGCTGTGTGTGAATCTCCACAAGTCCTCTCCAGAGATCATTGGTGTGGTATATGAGAACCCATAAATAGGTACATTCTGAGAGTCCTCAGCTTAGCAATTCACACTTACTGCCAGCCATGCTTTGTCCTCACAGCACTCTAACCTTCTTAGTAGTCAGGTTTGTTGTAGCCATGATGTTTTTCATAGTGCAATGTCGTGACACTTGTTTCTCCATCAACACAGTTACAGTGTGCCTTTTTGAGGCTTTAAGAGGCTTCTACCTCTGTTGTTAAATAAAACACTTGACTGCATCTAATTTTGGGATTTTCTTGTAGTTTATTTGTGGCCTTCTTTGTCGTAGGTTATAGATGCTTGAAAAATGGTGAAAATAAGAACAGAAGGGCCCACTATGTTTACATTAACACTTTTTATCTAGTTCTGCATAGGGATAAACTAACTACAAGAGGAGTTTTACACAGGACTATATTTCTACACAGTTACACACAATTCTAAAACCTACATACACCATCCAAACTATCTAACATCACATGGCTATAGGTAAATATTAAGTAATATATATTTCATAAAATTGCTGGATCCAAGCAGTTTCTATATAACTTGTTTTAACGTAGAAAAAGAGTTACTTAGTGTGTTCTTCTGCAGAGCTTCTGCAGGCTTCTTCTCTCACTTCTGCACCAGCTCAAGGACTATAGACAAATGCCATTCTTATCTTAGAAGCTGGCACCTGCAAATTTGCTTTTGGTTCACTAGCCTGAAAATGTATGTGTTCCAACAGTGCAGTAGTTTCAAAAGGGTCAAGGTATTAAGCCACTATTGCTATTTCTTAGTCCTAAAGTGTGTAGTCCTTTCTACCCCTATCATCACTATGCTGTGTAATGCTATCAGAAAGCTTTCATGCAGCTATTCAAGGACCTCATCTGCTGGTTTTACTCTCTTCCTCCCTCTACAGTTTTCTGCCATACAGTCACAGAAATACGTAGTTTGTCTCATAAGAAGGAATACTAATGTCAGTGCTTACACTTGCTTCAGAAGTTCATGGAACAACAGTTCAGTGATAGTGTCCGGCAGTGTGCCAGCAAGAATTAAGGCATGTTGTTGATACTGGTGGTTTCTCTCTCTAAGTGGGTGTTTTTCTTCATTATTAATCTGAATCTTCATGGTATCCCTTTGTAAGGGTTTTGCTTAATCTGCTTGTCCTGTTTCAGAGCCAAAGAAATTAAGAAGTTTCCGTGGATGATATCAAGGACTGTGGGAGGAAAAAAAGTACAGCAATAAGTGACAAAGCTTTGTAGGCAGTTTTAGGGTATTAGAGGTTTACTCTTAAGAAACAGCCTTGACTGTCACTGTTTCATTTAGATTTACAGGGGATGACGAAATCTAAAACTTACTTCATGTTTGACTAGTCATTCCAATGGATTGGATGTGTGTTTGAGATGGACCCTGCTGAGCATGTGGTTGGTAGTTGATTGTGCTACCCTGACAGGATACTGAGGCAGTGGCACCCTACTGTCTGTAGGAAACCAGATGCTGCAGGACTGATTAGAGCTCCTGAAGATTGTAGGGAGATGGTGTCCCATTGTCACCCACGTGTCACCCTGGCTTACTGGTGTGTGGCAACAGACAAGCTGACAGCACAATATTGTTTATTTATGTTGGAATGTCGAAGCTACGGTTTATCAGGCTAGTTCTTTCCTCATCCTCTATTACAGACAGAGTGTCGTAATTACGTGCGGGTCTTGCAGCAGCTGAACGATACTTTCCTCTACGTGTGTGGAACTAATGCATTTCAGCCAACGTGTACATATATTTTGACCCAGCAACAGTTGTAACTTAAATGCAGCTCAGGTAAATGATGAGTTAACCTCCATTCTCAAAGCTGTTTAATCTGCAGTGCTGGCCATAAGGTTAGGAGCATTTATTGCACTGTCTGACAATAATGATAGAGTATGGAAATAAACTGTACCCTTTTTTTCAGAGTATTTAATGAATTATTGACTCATCTTGTCTAACTGCAGATTTACATTTTCATAATTCTTTGTGTACTGTGCATTAGCATAAAACCAGTTTCTCAAACTGAAAAGACATTGTTTGCAACTTCCACCCATTACCAAATCTCCCTTAAATTTCTCAGATTCCTGTCTCCGCTTGTCTTGTCTCTGCTTCTGGCTGTGCCACAGATTCATAGTGCTGAATGCTTCAGCATGAAGTCTTGGCACAAAATTAAAACTCCCTTTTCTCACTGCTGACTCTTGTATCATTTTCCTTACTCCAGCTCTTAGCAATTTGAAAATTGAGCAATCATGTAATTGTGCCTTCTTTGTGTCTCTGCTTGCAAGTCTGCCAGCCATCACCTCTGGACTATTGCCGGGAGCTGTTGTCCTTAGCTTCCCATGTCTTCATTACACAGTATAATCAATTACTGCCGCAGTACTGTGGCTACACTTTGTCATTTTTCTGATCCTTGTTCTCTTGGGTTTTAAGGGATTTATAAAATAGCAGCCAAAGTACTCTGTTTCTTTCTAAAGCCTAGTCGGGTTATGCCCTATCTCACAAATTTAACATAATCTCGAAAATTGCTAAATCCACTTCAGAAAGCCTAATTCAGTTATTGCCAGTTCTTTCCATGTATTGATTAATTTCTCTGCCTTTTCTGCTGTCTATTGGATGCTTTTTCTTGAGATCTGTCTGGCTTTAACTTTTCACCTTTTGCTCTTTGTCTGCTCCTGGCCTCACAAATTACAGGATCACATTTCCCCTCTGTCTGTGGAACTCAAATTTTTCAAAAACATGTATGCCTTTTATAATTCTACACAGAATTCCTTTGATGCTGGAAGTTGATGATATAGCCCAATATTTAGTGCTTAGTTTTCAGTTACCTTTGCATGAGTTGAGTGGCTGAAATAAAAAAAAGTGCTAACAGTTGTTTTGTGATTTTCAACTTTTTTTTTTTTTCAGAATTTAATTTCATTTGAACTTGGAGGTAAAAATGAGGATGGTAAGGGCAGATGTCCATTTGATCCTGCTCAAAGCTACACATCTGTTATGGTTGGTAAGTTCAGACTTTGTGTATCTCATTCTTAAATATAAAAATGTTCTGTCTTTTCCACTGTCATGCTCCAGTCTGTCAATGTCAAAATGTTAGCTTATATCTATATTTTTTTCTTTCCTGTGTATCTGTATAGACATTACAGTGCTTATTTAGTCAACCTTAAGCATATTTCTTAACAGGAGAACTTAAAACTCTAGGTTGTTTTGGAAGTAACTCCTAAAATACTAATTTTCAAACTGTGTTTTGAGGTGTTTAATGTATTTAGTCCAGGTAGTCCAAATGTACTTAACTACCTTTGTACTATAAGTTGTACTGTAATTTGTAGTATAATTTGTACTGTAATTTCAGTAAATTTAACAAGTAGTACTTTTTAGCTGTCTTGATGACTTATCCATGAGACAGAAAAAGGAAGCGAGATATTTATTATAAGTATATTTAATATGTGGAAAGACACCAATGAATCTTGATTTGGGGAAAACAGAGTTCATGGCTTTACCTTTGTGTCACAAGATCGTGAAAGAGAAGCTCAATATAATATGAAACAGGAAATGAAAAACACAATACCCTGCATTGTGCCTACAATTTTAAAAAGTTGAGTTTGAATGATAGTGACATAAAAGGAGAGGAGGACAATTCCAAACTTATGATGCATTTAAGTAAATTTGCATGTTTTTACATAAAATGTAGGTTTATGTGTTTACTGTTAAGTAGCACAAAAACAACACTGACATTGGTCAGTTCTTGTGTTAGAGCAATAAAAAACCAAAGTGTGGAAGCGTTAGGCTTCAACATAGTCAGGAGAAATGTAAATGTAAAATATATGTATGCCAATTTACAGGAGATACTTGTTAATCTTTTCCTGTGGGAAGTTTAAGCTTACTTAGACTCAAAATATTTGTGTACCCTTTTTTTCATATCCAGTCCATAATATCTAAAATATTTGGTTTTGTGTTAAAGATGAGGAGCTTTATTCTGGGACTTCTTACAATTTCTTGGGAAGTGAACCTATTATTTCACGGCACTCTCATCAGAGCCCTCTGAGAACAGAGTATGCAATACCTTGGCTTAATGGTAAGTGGGCATGAGAACTGGCCTAAATAAATTATGTTTTATTCTTGAGCATCACACTGACAGATTTTCCATGGGTAAGGAGCAATTGTCGAGTATCTCGGAGAGAATGGATTTTACTATACTGACATACACTGGCATGGGGGTGTGTGCTCTCATGGCTGCCATCAAGAGATGTTATTTTGAAGTTTCACGATTTTTGTCAGCATTGACAATGAAAACAGCTTCCAGATATACAGGCTTCAACCTGACATTAATGGATGCAAGTTCATTTCATAGCTACTTGTTCGTCCTTGCAATAATGCCGTTATGATCCAGTAAGGAGGACAATGGTTTTGGTCTGGAATGGGTTTTCAAATTGAGCTGATCATGTTCTTGGGGGTTTCAGTTCCTGAATTTCAAAATTCCCTAAATTTTCTGAATGCTCAGAGGTTTGAGGCTTTGTGCCAAAAAGGACCAAAATGATGATCATTGTACCCAGAAAGTACAGGATGGTGAGTTTTATAATACATGTTGTAATGTAATTTTTAGTCTTTCAACTAATAGCTGAAATAGAGGAAAGCCAGGCAAGGGAGGTCACCTTTCCAGGCCCATTAGAAAACCATGTTTGAGTGTGGCCTGAAGAACATTGAAGTGATGAGCTATCACACCACAGAGATCTGTCAGGTATCTTCGTGATTTCATCTAGAGTTTGTGGGGTTTGGTTTATTTTTTCTGTTTCCGATTGGTGTTTTGCTTTTAAGAAATGCTATTCATACTATGAACTTACAAACTGTGTAGGCAGGTGAGTGACTAGAGAGCAGGTGAATGCAGTGTGGAGTTGAAAGAAAACTAGAGGGTCTTTGAGAGAATCAAGTTAGTAGTCCCATATATAATAGAAAATTCTTTTCTTTATCTGTAGAGCCAAATTTTGTTTTTGCTGATGTGATAAGAGCAGATCAAAACAGCACAAATGGAGAAGATGACAAGATATACTTCTTTTTCACCGAGGTGTCTGTGGAGTATGAATTTGTTGGAAAACTGATGATTCCAAGAATAGCTAGAGTCTGCAAGGTGGGGTATAGTTCAGTTTACTTTTGCTATATCAATTAGAGTTTTGTGTATCTGTATTAAAAAGTATTTATTACTGTGAATTTATTGCCAGTTAATTGGAAGTGGTTGAATTTAGTGAATCAGCAATTTCAATCAGTTGTTCAGAACTGAGAAAGCCTAATGGCTGTTCTGTGAATAAATACATAATTTAATTTTGCAGTCATCAAATTTCAGTACAACTGGGAGTTCTGCCCTCCTCTGGGGGTAAACAAACCGACCATGACAAAACCCAGCAACCGAAAAAGTATCTCTCTAGGCTTTCTTTTCTGTTGTTTTTAAAACTGTACGGCTCCCTATGAAGAACTGACTTTGGTTGGAGCTAAGCAGATAGAATGTCTGTCAAGTGACTTTTCAAGTAGCTGTATGCAAACAGAACTATAGCTCTGTCCACAGCAAAGTAGTTCTTGGCTGTGGTGTAGCAGACGGGACTTCTGTGAAGCTGTTAAGCTGTCACAGCCTGAAGGAAAATGGTCACCAGTAGCCTGATTGTGTCACAGTTGCTGTGCTTAAACCTCAGTGTGCTAGGCTGATTCAAGTACGTCCTCAGAAGTGTTTGCTGAGAATCTTGCTGATGAAAGTTTTTTCTAGTAGAAAATGTTGATTTTTAAAAAAACTTTTCAGTGGAATGTATCAATTTCCTCAGGAGTTTTTTTTCCAACAGGAAATTTATCTGTTTCATTTTTATGAGATGGAAGTTTTAGTTTTACTTTACTGCTTTAAATCTAAACATGGAAGTCAAAACATCAGTAATAAGTTAGTGCCCTTGAGATTTCCATTAAACAAGGAGCCGGAGGCAGGTTTATGTTGGGCCTATTATGACACTCAGCCCACTAGCAGCTTGTGCATGCTTTAAAGGGGGAGTACTGTGGAATATGAGAGCTTCACTGTGATAGTTTTATATTTTTCAGACTGTTTGAAATAGGAATCAGTGGCGGGTTGCAAATCTATGAGCATTTATACTTAATTGCTTTTATAAATTTTTCAGATCTGCTTAAATAGTTTGCATAACACCATTGGATAACAAATGGGAAATATTAATACAGTTTCAATATACCCTGATCTTTGAAGTAAAGTATCAGAGCTACAGCTTGATTTATCAAATATTTTGGAAAGCTTCTAGTCAATATATATTAACTTCTCTGAGCCTTGGTACTGTAAATCCTTAGTAAAGGTGGTAACTGCTAGCAGGATTAAAAACTAATGAAATTGTCAGTGTCAGGCAAGTTTAGGTGCATATTGCATTATTGGAATTTAAATCACAGTTTTGATATCTTAGAACAAATGCCATATTACTTATTTCTCAGTATAATACTTTCACACTTATTTTGCTTGTTCTAGTATACAGGTTTTTCCTAATGGTACATTGCCCATCTCAATTTTTTCAAGTGCAGCTGCACTATGGTTCTTTGCTAACTCTCATATTTCGTCTTGGCTGTATGTGTGATGGAAATAATTCTGCTATTTTTTGTTGAATAGATTTTCCTGTGGCTTTCTTACTGTTCTGTTTGTGAATGTGTTAACATTTATTGATGTTGCTATAGATGAAACGTTAGAAAATAACAGAGCTTAGTAATTTCTTGCTATGTGACAGTGGTTCTCAAATGCAAAAGTGCTGCTAATTCTCCTCACAAACACCTTTTTATTTTTTTTAATGTCATAAGAGGGACCAAGGAGGAT
>JAWWLZ010000094.1:31064041-31076327 GCA_035041345.1 Poliocrania exsul
TTTCAGTGTGCAGTGCACAACCCCCTGAAATGACTGGGGGCACCTCAACAGTGACTTGTGAGTGAAAGCAGTACCAGAAGTACTTCTATTGCAGAGGCCTCTGTCTCTTTGATACAGCATTTGACATTCTACTGTGAGCCTTGACAAGTGCTTGGTTACTACTACTAGATCAGATTAACTGATTCTGAAAAACAGCTGATTTTATAATCAGCTTTTATAATCAGATTTTATAATCAGGGGTGAGGGAACTCAGAATATGATATAATATGATATGATATTCTTTAAGACAAGTAATTATAGGTCCTTTCTTCATAGTGTGTGCTACTGCTACCAGATCAAGGGCATCTTAAAGAGGAGAAGTGTTACAGGAGATTTGAGCTGCAGTAAACAAGGCTCTTAAGAGTTTGATTTACTCACTTTTTATTTCTAATCCAAGCACAGCCTGGACTGCAACAAGAGTTTTTGCTTGATGGTGTTTTGGGGTTTTTTTGTGCTAATTTACAGTGTTGCATAGTGAGTGTGCCATAAGTGCAGATACTCTTTTTTTGTAGAAGAGAGCTGAGTAACAACAGCACTTTGTTTGGTTTCTTCTTGGATATTTTGTAGTTACTGATTTACTTAAAATGCATCAGTTGCATATAAAGTGAGACCAATTCATATCTTGTCTCAAACAATGACTTGTCTCAGGTGCATGCTCAGTTGCAGATCAGCAAGGTCTCATCTTTATCCAGAAGTGGTGGCTGTCTTAGAGTTTGAGGTGTCCTTATCTATTAGTCTGTCTTGATGTTTCGCTTATAGCTATAGCTTGGTAATTCACTGAGATTTTTGCATGCTGTCATCTTGGTCTTGTGAAGTGAGTGCCATAACCTTCACACTTCAATTAAGACTGTAACACAGTCCTGTGAAGCTGTACAGATTAGAGCAAACTGGAATCATTGCTGATACTCTGCACATTTATTTTGATGTTCTAGATAAAGTAAGAGAGAATCCCCTACAGCATACATTCAAGCATGGGAGCACAGCAGAACTCAAGTGTTCTCAAAAGTCCAATCTGGCACAGGTAGTTTGGAAGTTCAGAGATGATGTGCTGAGAGTGGAGAGTCCCAAGTACCGTCTACTGGAAAAGGCACTGCTCATCTTCAATTTGTCAGAAGGAGACAGTGGTGTTTACCAGTGTTTGTCAGAAGAAAAAGTTAAGAATAAGAAATTTTCTCAAGTACTGGCTAAGCATGTTTTGGAACTGAAAAAAATACAGCACACCACAGTGGGCCCCACTGCCGCAGCTGCATCAACAGAAGGTAATAATGGTGTCCCAAAAGTGTCAGCTGTATCAACTGATGGTTCTACTGCTCAAACCTTGACCACTCATATGGTACCAGTAACGACAGCAAGGATAATAACAAAGCCCATTGGTCCTGTCCTAACAAGTGTAGCCTCCAACACAGAGCTCTTCAATTCAATTCCTGATGCAGTCCCAGAAAAGACAATGTTCCTCAAGTCAAATGATAACTTCCTGTTGATGTTCCTCTTCCTCTTCTTTTTCATTCTGTTTTTGTGCCTGCTCTCCTACAACTGTTATAAAGGGTACTTGCCAGGGCAGTGCTTGAAATTTCGCTCTGTCATGCTGCTTGGTAAGAAGAAAACAAAGTCGGATTTTTCTGACTGTGAGCAGAGTGTGAAGGAGACACTGGTGGAGCAAGGCAGTGTCAGCCACCAGAGTGGGGAGCAGCCAAAGCCTGCCCATGACACTGGCTATGAGACTGAGCCCGACTGTGGGAACAGCCAGCTGCAGGCGGGGGACTCACAGGCGTCCCAAGAGGCCAAGACCAAGCCCTTTGATGTCAAGTGTGAGCTCAAGTATGCTGACTCTGATGTGGAAGGGGACTGAAGGGCCCAGTCACCCCTTTCTGTGGTGGAAGCAAGCTGTGGTCCTGTGGCTGGATATTTGAGCACGGACAGCGTGACAGGATGTGACAGCTAAGCCACAGTGGGGTTACATGCTTAAGCTGTACAGCAAGCCAATTTTCATTCAGATCTCAGCAGATTAGAGAAGTGGTATTCTTGTCTGGAGACCATAGCATCTTGTGTTGTACTGTCCTTTTTTTTGTTTTTTTGTCTTCCTTTTAAATGGCCAGTTTCAGATCACCACTTGTTTTTCCCAGTTTTTTCCCCCACTGAGCACTTTGCTCAAGTGAAGCTACTTGCTTGTTCTTTGGCCATGTTCTTCTGTAGAGTAAAAGTAACTTTCTAATTCAGTTGGCTTTAAAAAGTGCTTCAGTCTACATACATTTTTAGTTCCCATTAAAAAAAGACCTAGTTTCATTTTAATTCCAAATTGGAAATTGAGTTTAGTTTATCAGATTGGTAAATTATAGACTTTTGTCCAGATTGGGACATTTTTTTCCTTTGCTTCTAGTGATTATTTTTAGTTTTATGCTTTGTGTTTTGGCACACTAGTTCTCTTTAGTTGGTTAATTTTTTAACTACTTTTTAAGTATCTTAGATTTTAAGGTAAAATGGGGATAGCATTGCCTTGATTTGTGTAAGTCTCAGGGATAATCTTGTTTAATGGCTTTTTTTCTTTGCTGCTTTCTAGAAATGTAGGTACAACAATATCAGTACAAAACATGGAGTAAAGTGGGGAATGGGGAAGGAGGATTTAAATAAATGCTTTTCTTTTTTTTTTTTCCTCCCCCCACCAGCCAGAAAGCTGGACATAGTCACGCTTTATTTTTTTCTTTAGTTAACAAAACAGTACAGGCAAGCAACTGCCAGTTAGCAGTGACATGGAACGAGGTTTCTTGGATTGTGGAAGCAAAACAGGAATCCAGAAGAATTAACTCCAGCAGTTAAGCAGGTGACTCGCTGGAACGGACTGTCATGACACAGCCTGAAGAGAAAATGTTGTCGTTTTGGGTTTTTTTCCTCTCTTCTTTTCAGATTCAGAAATTACTCAGCTTCTTTTTGTGACAAATCTTTGCAGCATCACCCTTTCTGGATGATACCTTCCACTCTCCTATGCAACTGGAGACTGAAACTGGAGCTGCTTAAACAATCAGTCCTTTGAACTGTTTATGTGAATCATGCCTGCTAACGTGAAAGTGTGCATTTGTTCTCAGCGTGGTTCACAGCAGCACTGTTTGTCTGTAAAAGCATTTTGTGTGCAGTACAGTCCTGAAGAATTGTTCCTTTCACTGCATCTTTCTGTAAATATTGCTAGAAGTAGAATATGTTTTAACAGTAAATAGCAGTATGCTTGGGCTGCTTTTCTATGTTGAACTTTCATGCAAACGTAATTTAGACCATCTTAGTGTAAACAGTTTATATTTTATGATTCAGTTTGGTTTTATTTTTCTATTTTTAATTATGTACATATAACAGAATAAATATTAAAATAAATTGTATTATATCTTGGCTTTTATGAAGCATGACACAATGACACTGCTTTCCATTTGGCAAGCACTAATGTGTACCTTGTGGTTTCCTTTAAGGGGGAAAGTGGAAACTCTCATAATTAATTTGAAACAGCCTCTTAGCTTCAATTGAATGGGTGGATAGATTGGAAGGATGAGGAAAAAATACATGGGTGAAGGAGAAAAATGCTCTTCTCTAGGGGCCTAGGGACACTTCCTCTTACTACCTTTCTTAAAATTCATTTGTCTTTTTGCATTATTTCTTCATTGTGTGATGTATTTCTTACAACTTTTTTCCTTAGTACCCTTTTACTTTCTTTTCTGTCCTCTTCTGTCACACAGCCTCATCTCCTATACCTTTCCCTCCTACTGGTACCTCCTTTTTGTCCTGTGTGGGAAATGATTCACCTCCTTCACCCACCTGTACCCAGCCTGATGTTTGGTCTAGCACAGACCCTGTAAAGGTCATGCTGTTGCCACCTTTGCTAAGTGACCAGGCACAGCATGTTATTGTCCGGGGACATTTTCGCCTCTTCTGCCAAGCCACAGGTAAGTTGGAGGACCCCTGTATAAAGCCAGCATTTTCTGCATTAAAGGCTTAGCTATGTCACCATGCACTGTGTAAGTTTTACTCTTCTGATGTTTGGGGGTGGGGGGAGCAGGAAGAGAAAAGACAGTTTCGGGATCCTGACGTGCTGTTACCAAGAGCCAGTCAGTGCAGGTACTGTATTGTATAAAGGAGGTAATTGATTTTATTAGGCTCACTTGCATGCTGAAGGAATTCAGGGAATCAGGTTTGCATATGGATGTTTAAGCAGGTAGATATTTTCATTGTCAGTGTGTATGCAATTTAAAAAATACACTTGTATTGTATTTGAATTTAGCATATTGTCTAAACCAGGTCAGTTATTCCTTTTTCATCTTATTTTAAACTGTGAACTACTTACAGGAACAGAAACTTCCATTTTATGACAGATGTAATAACTGAGGTGTACAGAAGAAGAAAAAAAGCTATTTTTATCATAGCAATTCAACACCTACCTTCCAGAATTTGTTTGGATTGTTAAAAATTACAATTTGTAATTGCTGATTTAACTTAAGTGTGATTTAATGGATCTAAACAGGTCTTTAGATGTAACCTTGTTCCTTAAAATAAGAGATTATATAGATAGAGCAATTTTAAAAAGTAGCATTGTTTCAGATTGGTCTCTCTGTTAGTGTTTTGTGGAGTCAGGTCAAAATGCATACATTTTTATTAGTGTAGATCTTAACAAAGGCATTATTTGTGTTTCCATGGCTAAAAAGAACAATGGTGGGATGAAGGTTCTTTCATGGAATGGAATAATTTATATTGGAAAAGACCTTTCAGCAATAATTTTGCTATAGGCAATTAAGAAACTTCATTGTCCACCATGCAAGAACTTGTAATAGCATAAATAGCACAAAAGATTTAAATGGACCTGGAATTTATTTTAAAATTACTTTTTCTTTCATCCAGCAGTGCATGTTTTATCACCATGCTCATGCTGCTTTTAAAAATTGCCATTAATGGTATTTGCTGTGTCCTAGAGTCACCCTGTGGAATTCACTCCTCAGGAGGTGTAGGAGAGGTGTGTGTATTGGAAGAAACTGTCACAACCACCTGGCATCCAAGTGATGCCTTGATGGCTTAGGCAGGGCCAAGATGACCGAGCTGTGGAAGTGCTTCTGGTTCCTCTCAAAAAAACAGTGGCAAGACTGGACTTTGTATTATGGATTGGGGATTTACTCCCTTCTGGGAAGCCTAAGGGCTGCCTGTGCGGGTGTCACCAAGTGCTCATGCATCTCAGGTCTCAACAGAAGGGCTCAAAAACCCTTCCTACCCCTTGGTGTGCCTGATTTGTCCCTGGGAAGAGGGTCTCATCTGTGAGAGACTGGCTTGCTCACATTAAATGTGTAAGTCATTCTTGTGTGAGGTTTTCACATCATTTACATGATTGCATCAGCCATGGTGCCCTGAGGTGATCTCATCTGGTTTGGAGCTCAGTCAGGAGAGGCACTGAGTTGTGCAGCATCCAGAGCAGAATGAGCCTTCATTGGAGTGTGTTTTCTGCTAGAGACAAAATGTTTGTGTGGAACTACAAATGACAGCACTTAAATTACAGTGTGTATCTTAAAATGGAGTTTACTAGGGCTGTTACTTTTTTACTCTTAAAAGAACACAAATTTCCAGGAACACAGGAATTTCCCATGAGCATGCACTTAAGTTTTATAATCAATTGCAGTTGGTATCTCTTAATAATTGAGGCTGTGGACAGATACAAAGCTAGTTTTGGAAACCTGAAAATGTTTTACTTAGTAGAGTAGGAAAGATGAGCTCTTCATCTCCCAAAACAATTCAAGCCACTAAATAAATACTTTAAAACTTTTTAAAATTTTTAAATTTTTATGCCAAATATTTTGAGATTTACAAAGTGATGCCCTTGAATTTAATCTGCATGTTTACTTAGTAATTGATGGTTGGTTTATGCTCATATGAGAATGCTAAATTTGCACCTTGTTAAACAATTCCATATCCCCCTGTATAAATTAACTTCTCTAGAGACCTTCAATGTTTTATCTAATGCAATTTGCCTATGACCCACTTTCAGTGTATAGTTATCTCGTAGTAGCTGCTGCTTCATAATTTGGTAGTTCTGTACCAGTTCTTTCAAAGGTTTATGCACTGACTAAACATCATTTAAAGGCATCTTGGTACTATAAAAACATTTCTTAGTGCAGATCTCTGACATGCCATCTATTTTTCATTATTTGAGATGCATCTGGAAGATACATTGAAAAATTGATTGTTCCTTTAATAGAAAAGGACTTGGAAGTCTTAGGGTTATAAAATCAAGTAAATATCACAGACCTATTTTGCATAAGATCAATAGACATTAGAGGTATCCTTGATACTTCAGATTGTGATACCTTAAGGCTGTAGTTACTAGAATGTTGGCATTTCTTTTTTTCAGACATAGGGGCCTGCTGACATCCTCTTATATCTAACTACATGAAAAACCAACAGCATTAAGCACCTTTGTAAGTGCTGGTGTTTCCAGGTTCTGATGGTTCCCTTCATAGTGACTTCTGTAAGAAAGCTGAAAATTGATTTCTATGAGGACTGTGACATTGATAATGCCTTCTTAAAGTCTGCTATCGATTTTGAAACTCTTCTGTAGAAATTTCTTAAACTGTGTAGTTTTATATGTAAATGCTTGCTATGGTCAAGCTAAGAAATACATGTAAAGGTGTATAAAAAGAACACCTTTTTTAAAACTATATTGATTTTTATAAAAGGATTACAATAAATTGTGTAAAAATAAATATAATTAAGCATAAAGCAAGAGTAAGGAAAACAGGTAGAACCAAAAGTGTCTTACTAATTTTTACTCAAAAGGTTTTCTAATTTTCTACTGAATTGAATCTTCCCTTGCATAGTGTGCAGCTGACTACAATCATACAGGTTTTTCCTGTGCAATAATGCAGTTGGGAAACCTTTTCTTGTGTGGCTTTTAATAATTGGCAAATGCTTAAAACATAAAGACACTAAAATATCTTTCTTCCCATGGAGGAATCAGTCAACTTAGGCCTGCAAGTGGTTATCACTGTTGTAATGTGCTTAAAACATTTGAGGCTGCATGTGTGTTGTAGTGTATCCCATACACATCAGTAGGTAAGTGTTGTCATACGCTCACCAGTAAATCTTAATGGCTGCCATGACATGTCAGCCGAGGGCTTGGCCAAATAAAGCCTGTTGCATGGTTTTCAAAGCTTTTGATGGGTAGCTGTGCACAGTTTTAATAAGCCATCGTCTGGAGAAAAGAATTTGCCAAAATGTCTCTGGAGGCCAAGGAAAAGCTGGTACCTCCATGAAGGAATCCCTCTGCAGCAGCGGCTTTGCAGTTTAGTTGTCTAGTTCAGCTTTCAGCTTGTTTGGAGATCAGGCACTGCATGGGCTATTTTAGGAGACAAACTCATTTGGTCATGAAACAAAGTATTCTCCATTTGGATTTAATATTGACATGATTATGGGAAGACTACAAGGCTGCAGGAAAAAAAAGCTTTTGTAGCATGAGTAGGTATTTATAAAAGGAGAGGTTTGCTTCACACTGGGGTCTTTGAGACACAAACCTAACTTCTAAAGACCTTTAGGGGTGTCTTCTCTTGGGACAGAAAGGGATTCACTTTGGTTTGTATTTGCTTCTCTGTACCATTTGTTTATACAAATTTACTTGACCTTGACCTCTCAGCTTAGCCTTTCTTGTCTTGCAATTAAGTATAAATATTCCAGCTGTTTTTCTCCTTGCTAATGTGGAAATGTGGAACTCTTGTCTTGATTTAGTCATGGCACACTTTGGAGCAGTACAGTGGTACTAACCACACCCTGGCCCTTACTGAGCAGCTGTATTTCCCAGTCCTGCCTGGTGAGATGTGGTTTGGACAGGTAATGGAATCTCTGGAGCATAATCACAACTTTACACTATTTTTCCTCAGAACATCTTGTTTACCCCCACCAGCCTGGATTGCAAACTGACTACCTGTACACTTATTTTTCTTTCCTATGAGAGCTACAGCCTGTAGACTTCTGATTATTAATCCATTGGTGTGATGGCTGGTTATCTGGGTACTAATTTGGAACAATGTTGTCACCTTTTAACAATTTCTGCAGAAACTGCTACCAGACTTCAGCATGTGTTACGTGCATTGTCCCCTCAGTGGAGATGAAGATCTCATTTCCATCTCTTCCAGTCATCTTACTGCTAAATCTACCTGGCAATCAAAGAAGCAAAAGCAGTAGTTTAAGTTCTCAGGAGAACAGAATTGATTTTTTTAGAAAACATGTTACTCCATAAAACACATTCTCCAAGTCTCTTCAGCTTATTTAAAAAACTCACTCTAGTACCCTTGTTAGATAACAGGATTATGCAAACTCGAATTGGAACCCTAATTTTTTTCTGCCAGTCCTTAGTTCTAGCTTGCTAGTGCTTCATTTAATTTTTTTCCCCAGGCAATTACCTGGGTTCCAACTGCAAAACCTTTTTCTGGACCCACTCAGAACACTAAATAAATGCTGTTTGTGCTGGGAAGCACAAAGTAACCAATTGCATTTTCATCTAACAGGTAAGTCAGCTGTTTCCCCAAATTGCTTTTGAGTTCCACTGTGAGAAGACAGATGCCATGTTCTGCTTCCATCTGCATGCAGTGTGCATCACCTCTGGTGATTCCAGCTGGGACATGGTTCACATTTTGTAGGGAGCAATTCCTGCTTTTTTCATCTGCCCTAATAAGGCTGCATCAGTTTGTGGTGTTGATGTTACACAAATGGGCTGGTAGTTTATCAAAATACCAGGTATTTGAAGGCAATGTATGTTGTGTATTCTTCAGTACAAAACATTTGGTGTTGGAAACAATATTCTTTTGACATTTCAGGTCCATTTTCCTTGACTTTTTAAAGTGATTGTTGTTCCTACTTCAATAAACAAAACTAACCACATTACAAAAAACCCCACCCCAGTTACAGAAGGTGCAGGCTGTGTAACTTGCTCACTATTTTCAGAAAACTGCAAAGATGCTTGTCTCAGTTTAGACTCTTTCACCACTTTGCCAATCAATTACCCTCTGATGGCTTCATAAACTTGTGATTTATTACTTTGGTAGTTTATCAGCAGCAATGACTCACACTCCCAGAGCTCACGACACTGGAACCAGCCTAAATTTTTCATTCATATACTGGGTAGTGCTTGGTGGTAGTTAATGATTGACTAACCTTTTCCTGGGCTAACTTTGATCTCTGATTGAAAATAACTTACTGCGTCCAGATTATAGGGCCTTTTTAAAACTTAATCCCTGTTCGAGATCAGAGCTTCCTGTATGATCTTGGTTTTCAGAAATCTGTTATTTGCTTCAGTAGCATTCAGCAAAGCTGCAAGCTAAATAGCAAGCATTAAACCCACATGTCACACTTTTTTTAAAATCTGCTGCACTTGATATTTTGAAGGGGTTTAGTGTGTATTGGGTTACAGAAGGGTTTTTTTTCCCATCACTGTGGATAGGCTGCAGTAGCAGTTCTGTTCAGATTATAGGAAGTTGTGTAAAAGACATTTTGTTACCCTGATGGAATTTCTCAGTGGGATCCCTGTTGGTTATCTTTGCTGGATTTCAATTTGCTGTCAACTTAAGAGAAGTTGGTTTAGCTGGAGAAAGCTTTAAGAAGCAGTTTAGGCTTGCTGATTGCTCCTGCTTTATTTCACTACCTCTCTCCTGTCTTGGGAGCGTTCCTAAATATAGGGAAGCCTTGTTCTAATGCTACCCTTCAAGAACTGGCTTAAAAACCTGGTAGGACATGCTAAACCAGCAGCAGTGGGGTAGCACCGCTCAGTTTCGCCGCACAGCTTCACTGGGCTGCTTTTGAAATGTCTGTGCAGCTCTGCATCTAGCAGTGTTTGGCACATGAGTGAGTGTGGCCAGTGCTCCCTCTTACTCCCCCAGCCTCATGTCAGTGAGCTCTCTTTAATCCATAATGCTCTCCTCTGAAATTAGTATCTCCAAGCTTTCTTGAAAGCCCTGTGTCTGTTAGGACATGATTTGTATATAGTACAGGCTTAATTTGCTCCAGTTTATCAGGGCACATCACATGCTTCTCTGGATCTGAAGCTGTATGCTTCAGTTCTTTAAATCTGGTTTTATTTACTGATTGATTTACCCATAGGTCAAATTTGACCCATAACTCAGTGCACACAGTTACACTGTGGGAGAAGCTTACAAGCAGCTGCAGTGGTTGTTGTGCTATTTTGCTGCTGGAATTTTTTATTGTGGAAAATATTGAGGAAAAATCATCTCGCTATTAAAATACATGGTTTATGCAACCCAGAGCAACTTGACATGAATCAGAGAACCTCTTCTGCCAGCAAAAACTACCTGGACAATTCCTGGGCTGTTAGTATGTGGGCAGTACTGTTTCATTCAAACTACTAAAAGCAGAGGTATAGAAAATGCAATCTATATAGGACAAAAGCAAACACTCTCACACACACTGGAAATTGTGAAGGGTTTATGCAAAAAAAAGGTGTAATTCAGGCAATAGCAAGTTTTTTTGCATTTTTGATGTTAATTCCCCATCTAAAAGTCCAAGTGGTGAAATTGATTTTACTTGATCACAATATATTGAAGCAATTGCTAAGTTAATTTACTGTTGCGCTGTTTATTCTTTGCTTATTGTGATTTAATAAATCGGGTTTTTTTCATTTTTCAAGCATTCTTAAAATGGATGGCAAAGTAAGTAGATCAAATGTGTCAGAAACTCGTATTTTAAAATTTTCAGCAGACATGTAATCTGTATTATAGCAACAGTAGAAAATGCAGAGAATATGTTCATTTTATTTTCCTTTATCTTCAAAAACTAATTCCCTGTTGCATCCGAGTCTGAATTTAGCTCACCAGAGAGCTGTAGAAATTCACATTTAACAAATGCGAGTCAAAGCTTTTGCAGATGAAACTGTTTCATATTGTATTTTTTCTATTGTTCCATCCTGATAATGAAAGAGAAGTAGAGAAGGTAATTGGGTAAGATTGCCCAGTTGTAACTCCATAAGGGGGCAACCTGAACCAACACAGCTTGAAAAATTTCATGTATAAGGAAATTTTTGAATTTCAATCTTTTAGTGAAATGTGGATCTAAGCTGAACTTTCGGCAGGTTGCCAGCAAAACTGTGACCTTTAGCACCAGAAAGTAGAGGAGGTTCTCTGATGTGAATAGTGCATTTGAGGTAAGTTTAGGGAAGTGTCATGCACTGAATGCGCCATTTCTTTGCACAGCCCTAAAATGATACTGCAAGATTTTTTCTTTCTGCTGTGCTTGTACTGACTATTCCTCACCATTCATGCGAATTCCAAGTGCAGCGTTAGTTTACTGCAGAAGTAATTTGTCCCTGGTTCCAGACTTCCTATGATTTTCAGAACATGTAACCTATCTGCTGTTAACTGTAGAATGAATACAATCATCCATAAAGCACCTTTTTTTAAAAATAAAATGAGTATGTGCTAAACTATTCTGTGACTTTCAGTCCAGCATGTGTTTACCCTCTCCACTTTGTTAGAGCCGTTGTCAGTCTTTGAGACTGTGCCACTTCCCTCGGAGAAACTCTGCAATGCTTTAACTAGATGATGGTCTCTATCCTTCAACCTTACTACTAATTTGTGTCCATTACTTTTGGCAGATTAAGAAATAAAACTAGGAGTTTAACATGATACACTGAGGAAATGCACAGATGTAAAAACTGGGGTTTTTTTGGTCTGCCTGCATGATTATTTAAAACTAATCATAGATTTGTATTTCTCAAGGGAAAAAATGCCACACTGATTTGCAATATGAAGTGCTCATGAAACGCACTTCTGTAGTAGGTTACCCGTTCTGTCAAGACGTATTTGCAAAAACAGCTTTTCTTTTTACCCCAAATTTCTCTTTATCTCTTCTCTTGCTAAGACTAGTCTGGATCCTAGGCCTAGAGGGAGAAATAGGCATGTTTTAGACATCAGAATTACTCCATGTTCTTAGATTGGCCCAGATGTCTGTATTTTAAATGAAAGGCTCTGATGCTGCCAAGTACACTTTAGCCAACTTTGCTGATTTTCAGTGAACAGCTGTTCTGTCCTCTAGGCACTGTCAATCTAACTTGCAGGTTAAGACAAATAATAGCAACAAGACTAAAAACTTAGATTGTTCTTTGTTGTTGATCCAAGCCTCTTTCAAGTTCTGTCTTGCTAAGTGCCTGCTGTGACTACTGGGTCCGTGCTTTTTCCAGTTCTGTCTCTCATCACTAGTTCCAGCATCTTTGACGCACTGAGCTCTTGAA
>JAWWLZ010000094.1:31093339-31114042 GCA_035041345.1 Poliocrania exsul
GTTTAATGACACATAGAAAAGGGTGAAGATATTGAACTTAAATGAAACACAGAGGGTGGGACTGAGCACACTCTCAGCAAGCCTGTGAAGGACACCAAGCTGAGTAGCAAATTTCAGGGAAGGGATGACATCCAGAATGACCTTGGTAGGCTTGACCTGTGTGCCTTCGTGAACCTCATGAAGTTCAATGAAACCAACTGCAAGGTGCTACACCTGGGTCAGGGCAATCCCCAGTATCAAAACAGGCTGGGGGATAAATATATCGAGAGCAGCCCAGCTAAGGACTTAGAGGTGCTGGTGGATGAGAGGCTGGACATGGACTGGCAATGTGCACTTGCAGTCCAGAAAGCAAATCCCATCCTGGTTTGTGCAAAAAAGAAGCATGACCCAGAGACTGATAGAATTGTCTCTCCCTCTAGTCTGCTCTGATGTGTCCCTACCTGGAGTACTGTGTCCAGTTCTGGGTCCCCAGCACAAGAAAGACATGGACCTGCTAAAGGAGGTCTAGAGGAGAGCCACAAAAACAATCAGAGGGCTGAACACCTCTCCTCTGATAAAAGGTAGAGAGAGTCGGAGTTGTTCAGTCTGAAAAGAGAAGACCTTATGTGGCCTTCCAGAAGTGCAATCATTTATCAGCTGCCACACCACTCAATCACACATAATTTCCCCCTCCACACTCAGATGAGGAAGAAAACACTAGGATGGCACCTTTATCTTCAAGTATTTGTTACAGGAGAATGAATGGTCTAATGGTCACACTTCTACAGCTTATGTAAGCTTTGAGCAGTTACAGCATCCCACTTATATCTATAAAGCTAAGGGGGTTGCTCTGATCTGAGGTGTATGTCTGTATAGCACCTTCTTTACAACCCATCTTTTTTGAGCTGTTACTGTGTCTTTTGCTACACACTCATCCCTGTCAATAGAATTTACTGCCTCAAACAAAGTAAACAATGTGCTTTGGGGTTTTTTAAGCTACTAAAAGTCACAGGAAAACAAAGCCAGTGACAAACATTCTTAGCAGTAAAAGTAATTTCAAAGAAACCAAAACTTGGAATTTCACCTTTATTATTTATGTTATTTGCTTTGCAAGAACAGTGGTATTGCCAATCCTTGTGGTTTATGTTTAGGATTCATTCCCATATTGAACGAGTTTCCAAAATAATTCTTGAGATTTATTTCACTCATGTAAAAAACCCCAAACAACCAACTTAGATTAATATTTGACATTCAACTCACATAATGATGCAAGATTACTTACTTCAGACTGCTTTTTGACTGCAGGAGTAAAGGATGATTTCTGAGATCCTAGCCTGTTTCTCCCAGCAGAAGCAGCTGCCAGATCAGGAAACTCCTCAACATCCTAAACAAATAAATCAAAAGATGATCTTAAGAATAATCAAGTCCGTATTTTCAAAACTGATTATCCTACATTCAAATGTTTTTCTTTTTCTCCTGGCTTATCAAACATTCATCACAATTTGTCTCACTGTACAAAAATTAAGAAGTCACCAGTAGTGTCACCAACTATGATGAGCATCACAATGGTTGTCTTCTATGCAGCAGCTAATTCAGGGCTAAAAAGCTTGTGTAAGAGAAATGCTTCCAACAGCAGCTTGTTATTGCTGTCAGCGGATACAAATAATTAGGGGCAACTCCTAAAGGAGTGTACTCCAAATTGTTTAACAGCCTTGCAAACAGCTTCGCTGTTCTTCCAGTATAGTCTCCAGCTGTGCAATTCTGCCTTAAACATGTGGTTGGTGAAGCACAAAAAGGGCAGTATGTAACAGACTACTAGAGTACAGAAATAAACAAATGGTTATGGTAGCTTACACACAAGAATAAGTTTAATTAGCAGAATAATAATAGAGCAGAATATAATGCAGAATCTGGATTGACCAAGTGCAGACAGGCTGGACCTTCCTCTACACTGGTCACCTTATATCCACTATCTCATAATGATCCTGAACCACCCAGGTTGGTTTTCATTCAATTGTTTCTCCTTCCACTTCCTGAGAGGCCTTTTTGGCTGTGATACAGTTAATACTACTGACCACACCAACACCTTTTCTGCAGACCTAAAGGCTTCATTTAAATACCCAGCTAGGACGCTTGAGCAAAAGACTGACACACCTCAACTGATGAAACAGTTTTAAAGAAGCTTGAAAGAGAAAAATACTTCACAAACACACTCTTCCAGCTTATGGATATCTTCAACCAGAGATAGTACCTTCACATTACAACCTTCACAAATAGCCCTCACTAAAACAGATTTTTATTTCAGTCTGTCCAATTGCTTCTTAAATGAAAATAAAGTTCTGGCATTTGCAACACCCTGTAGCAAAAAGAATTATTAAAATCTAGTACTTGGTGAGACATTACGTTTCCCTATATCACCGGTAAGAACCAGACGACAGCAAACAACATTAGGAGAAAGGCCAAATAATTTCCTGTCAGATTCCTAGCCATCTATTTTACATACTGTAAAGTCCTAGTTTATTCAGTCTTGCCTCCACAGAAATTGCTTCATACCTTTGATTCTTTTTGGAGCCCTTTGCCTGTCTTTGTTGATTCAAATATATCTATTTTTTGAAGGAGTAAAGGGAACATAAGATAACAAAATCCACACTAAATGTAGTGGATTCCTAATAATTCCCAGCACTATTTGTGTGTTTGACCAGCACTACAAGCACTAACCTGATAATCAATAGAGCTTCAATATTTTATTCTTCAAGCAAAGTATCTAGCTCAGGGCCTATTACTGTCTATGGAAAAACAGGATGACCTTTCCCCAAATGTATCCATTTATGCTCATTAGCAGTGTCTATAAATGACTGACTTGTGTAAAACTACTAAGTAATCCAATACATTGCTCTATTGTGTTTTGCACATAGCAGAACCTTCTCAGACCTCGTAGGTGCCCCGAGGCATCACAAGTATCATCATTTCATGTTCTATTTCAAGAGCATCATTCAAGCATCTCAGCCATTTTTCAAACTGATGAGGACAAAAGCACTCTCAGCAAACCAGGAGGGTCTGAAAACTTTCCCCCAACTGCCATAACAGATGCTGCATCCTCATCACAGATTTCAGTGTAATGTAGGTGCTCTGTTCCATGATTCTATGCAATTTTTTTTCAATTTTGTCCTCAATAGTCCCATTACTCTCCTACTATTTTCCATGACTTCTCCCATTCAGAGGGAAGGTATTCTGTGGCAGCATATAGCAAAAATGAGGATATTCCCATGGAGGAAAGAGCCTGCTGATCTTTGATTCTAACCCTAATTCTCTAACAAAGATGTCTGTTAACAGTCATTTCTTGTGCCATTCCACGACAAGGAACCAACCAATGAACCTGTATAGACACAGTTCTGCTTCACGTTCCATGTTAAAACACAGAAAACAGAAACCAGGCAGGAAGGGTTCCTTATGCTGTCATTTCATGCTGTACAATATGAGGCCTTCAGTGAAGCACAGTTAAACCACAGACCATACAACAATTCTCTAATGTGGGAGAGTCTAATGCCTTTGCGATACTGATACACAAAAGTATCAAAATACTAATATGCATATTACAGGTATATGAATTTGGAAAGAAACTGGAATTAGGAGCCAGAAATGTAAGCACTCTCAACTGCATTACACAGAAATTGCTTCCAGATGTCAGAGAGTTATAATTGTAATACTGGTACCACATTCTTTAAAACTGTGGCACACTGTTGTACTCAGTATATTCCTCATCCCACGTGCAACGGTTGCTACAGAATATTTTTAATTAAGGAAACTGGACTTTTGTTATGCCTCACTCCAAATTTGTCATGTGTCTTCTGCACTCTGTTGTGCTCACTGAATATATGGTAATTCAAAAAGTACAATTTCCTACCAGTAACTTCAGACAAACATTACAACAGAAATAAACCTGTACCAATATCCTCTACAAATGCGTTTTGAACTTAAATCTGGGCAAAGCTGTGTTAACATCTGGTCTTCTAATACACTCGTAGCAGGTAAAAGACCAGTAACAAAAACCTCTTCACTGTACCTCAATCTTTGGTGGTTCCTGTATTGTAGCAGACTCATGTTGAGGTCTCTCTACATCAGTAGGTGATTTTGGTTTTTTCTTCTTTTTCTTCTTTTTTTTCTTCTTTTCTGACCCTTCTTCAGCCTCAGTTTCACTAGCATCATTTTTTGTTTCTGACTGCTGAAAAAACAGTCATAAGGCAAAACCTTTAGAAATTAATTTCTTTTCAGTATGACCTACAAAATAAATGCAAGTGACTACACTTACACATCTAAGAGGTTCTTAATCAATCCAGGCTGGGATATTAAGTGGACAGGGAAAATTCAAGATCTCTTAGAAATGCAGAGCTACTGCAAGAAATCTTCATTTAAAGTACATTGCATTGTTATCAGAACACTGGGACCACTGAGATTTCATTAGGAAATAATAAGCCAAATAAGGCAAGAGTGCCATGTTTCATCTCTCATTCCAAGGGTCAGGAATTTGAAAAAAAATCTAGTCTGAAAGCTGAAAATTCTTGTTCAGTAGCACTGCGTTTTTGACATCTTGTGATTCTTTCCCACTGTGAGAAAAATTCTAATACAAAGTGACTTTATATTATTTCTTAAAAACTAAATTAGAAGTGGACATTGTACAGAGCCTAGGAAAAAAATGCCAATAAAGAGACATAACACAGTTACAGAAATTAGTTGAGAGTAGAGAATTCTCAAGTACCTTTAGTTGACTATCCTGCTTCCCTTTGCCTCTGGAAAGACTTTCAGATGCTGGTGATGAAACCATTTTCTTTGGGGGCTGTGAAAGTACCACAGCCCAAGACACATATGGCTGAGCAGAGCCATCTGCAGGTGCTTCAGGAAATGCCATTGGGAAGAAAAGAGATACACAAGATGTCTCAAAAACATTCCCCAAATATTCAAAAGAAAAAGGATAAGTAATGAATTAATTAAGGCCTAGCAAATACAGCAGAGCCATCTTCTTTCCAAGGAAAGACTGAAACAAAATACACATTCAATTTCTCCCAAAAGCTTTCTTGAATTGCAACTACTACATTTACTGTCAGACATCGTATACATAAACACAATTAAAGGATATTTGGAAATGTATCATACTAACTACATATAAATAATTCCATGTTCATTTTCTAACCTAGTTTTCTTTAGAATAATGAACTTTTGCTATGTTTATATACAAAATTTCTATAATTTTTCTCCCAATCAGCTTTCATGCAAAAGGTCACACAGGTACTATTTTCTAATGACTTCCCCATTTTTACAAGCATAAGTATCAGCTGAAACACTTCCTAATGTGCCTCAGTGTACACAAGTGTAATCCACTACCACTCAGAGGTATCAATGTTTTAGAAGAACTAAGACATTATTAATTTTCTAAATACTCCTAACAGACAGCAAATATACAACACAAAGAATGAGAAAAACTTCCATTGAACAATTAATTTCATAATGAATTTAGATGGAAAGATTTTGGTAGCAGGGGAAGGCTGCTGGGAGTTTCTATGAGATGAACACTGCCAGCTACAGACAGCTCCAGAATAGGCCCACCGCCAGCCCCAGCAGAGCCCATCAGTGATGCTGGTGGTGCCTGTGTGACAGCATGTTTAAGAAAGAGTGAAAAACGCTGTGCAGGAGTTGGGAAGGGAAATGATAAGAAAAACTGTGAGACCAGCAGCCCAGCAGACACCAAGGTCAGTTCAGAAGGAAGGAGAGGAGATGCTCCAGTCACCAGAGCAGATTCCCCTGCAGCCTCTGGTAAGGACCACGGTGAGGCAGCTGCAGAGAAAAAAGTGGCAGAGCAGGCCCTGTGTCATCATGTCACTTGGGACAGGGAGGAGTTGTTGGGAAGAAGAGAGGATGTTTCTTCTCACCATCTGACCCTATTTTTAATTGGTAATAAATTAATCTTCACTAAGTTTAATTATGCTTTGTCTGTGTTGAGTGTCTGGCACGCAAATCCCATGCCCTTATCTTTGTCTTCTCTTCTCCTCCCATCCTGCCAAGGAGCAAGAATCAGAGAGCAGCTTGGGTGGGAGTCTAGCTGCCTACCAAGGTCAACCCACCAGAAACTGCTCCTTTATTTTCAGGGATAGGAATTCAGAATAGTATATAAGAAAAAAACCATTATCACACAACTTTAAATTTCTGAAGTAACTTTATCTTTACAGGGCCCTTTGAGGCACGTCAGAAGATTAACTTGTCCGTTCTGAAACCTCACTGAAGTCAGTGAGAAGATAAGGAGCAAACTGTCCAGACTGGTACCTATCTTTGTATGCACAGAAATAAACCCAGTGAGAGGCATTTGGACAATTCAAAACTTAATGCAGTTGATGCTGTAGAGCACTGATGAACAGAAGCCTCTTCACACAATTCTGATTCAAGTATTTAACTTAAATACTTCTAGGAAACTAGTCATGTGATAGCTTGTGGCAATTAAAAAAACAACAGCTCTCCATCCCCTCAGCCAGACAACATGTAAACAAGAAACCACCAAAAACCAAATCAACAAACAAACAAACAGGGAGATGTTTCAGCATCATAATTCTCTTTACAGAAATAACATGTGACACAGAATAAATTAGGTGCACACAAAACTCTAGTGTGCCAGCTATTTAAAACAAATCTGTGTATCAAGACTGATCAAATATCTACTTCTCATTTATTCCCAGAAAAAAATCTGAAGATGACTCAACAGACTTCCAACAACCAATACACATTACTTTCCCCATCTTAAACAATGTAAGAGGCAACTACAGCAACATCTGCCCTTGAGCATCAATGACACAACAATTTTGTTTACTTTCCCCCCTGCTCAATATTGGAGCCAGTTCCGTTTAATGTATCAATGACCTGAATGAGGGGATGAAGTGCACCCTTGGCAAGTTCACAGATGACACCAAGCTGGGCAGGTTTGTTGACCTGTTAGAGGGCCGAAAGGCTCTGCAGAGAGCTGGACAGGCTGGATCAGAGGGCTGAGGCCAGTTGTGTAAGGTTCAATAAGGTGAAGTTACAGTTCCTGCCCTTGGGTCACAACAAACTCATTAAGCACTATAGGCTGGGGACAGAGTGTCTGGAACAGGACCTGGGGGTGCTGGTCAACAGCAGCCAAACATGAGCCAATAGTGTGTCCAGCAGGACCAGGGCACTCGTAAGGCCACACTTTGAATCCCATGTTCAGTTTTGGGCCCCTCACTATAGAAGGTCATTGAAGGCATTTGAGCATATCCAGAGAAGGGCAATGGAGTTGGTGAAAGGTCTGGAGCGCAAGCCTTGAGCATTGTGAAGAGCAGTTGAGGGAATTGCAGTTGTTTATCCTGGAGTGGAAGAGGCTTAGGGGGGACCTCATCACTCTCTACAACCATGTAAAAGGAGGTTGTAGACAGGTGGGGTTCAGTCTCTTCTCCTAGGTAACAAGCAATAGGATAAGGGGAAATAGTCTGAAGTTGCACCAGGGCAGTTTTATATTGGATAATAGGAAAAATTTCTTCACCAAAAGGGTTATAAAGCATTGGAAAAGTCACCATTCCTAGAGGTATTTAAAACATGACACTTATGGACATGGCACTGTTGGGGTTATGTTTCTTCCAACCTAAATGATTTGACAATTTTATAATCACAGCTGATGAAATCTGTGAGCAACAATGAGCAATAAGTGGTCATTTGAAAGAAACAGATACAGCTTTATTTGTTTGAGGTTTCTTTTGGTCATAATGAACTTGCTCTTTATTTTCACTTTGCACATTAACAGCTCCTCATAACACCTTAGTTTTTCAAACTAATGAGATGCAAGCAGTTAAAAATACAGGCAAATAACTTTGCGTTTGGAGCACTTACCTCTACCATCAAATGAAGAGGAAGTTAAATCGGCTCCTGTTTCATCTAAAGTTTTTAATGAAGCTTTGCTTTCTGTAGAAGTATCTTCCTGTAAAATAGATAGTCAGGTATCACTAAAGTAGGATTAAAACCACTTATCTAAACAGAGCTAAACACAAAATACCCACCATAAATTAAAAATCCTCAACCTATCCACAGACAAAGGTGTAGAAAATTTTGTAGCCTTTTTGTTGCTTTTCTTAGCGGAACCATCATTTCAACCCTACAGCATAACAAAATATAAGCAGATGTTTCTTCACTGGTGTGCAAGAAAGATTTTTACATTTTTAAAAACATGATCTAACAACAAACAATAAAACATTTTAATGTTTTTAGCATACTCGAAAAAAAAGTCTATCATGAAACTCAAACAAGTAATGAAAAAGGAAACTCAAGTGGTATCAGAAAGGTCTTTTTTCCATTCAGGAACTGTTCTCTACTCAGAGGCACTGGAAATATTCTGTTTGGACCCTTCAAAATTATTGTTTACCACTACTGAAAACTATGGTTCAATACATATGACATACTGTTGAATACATCAGTATCCTATTTACTAACAAACAAGAAAGCATGGAAATCAAGAAGAACAAAGTTAAATGCTAACATCTCAGCAATGTTTTTTCTCCTTCTGTAATTCAGTTTCTTACTTTTATCCTTTAGCACAAAGCAATTAAGTACAAAGACTTGTTTTCGTGTTAACTCTGTTAAAACTATTGGATAAGTGACTGCTTACCTATTATTTCCAGGTGAAGGAGAAAACAACAGGCTGCTAAGAATGTTCAAGAACGCAATTTAGACTATAGCAGTACCAATCTACACTCTAATGGTACCTGGCTTTCCTCTATCTACTGGCAGCACAGACAAGGAAAGAACAGTAAGAAAGGCCAAGAGACAGGAAGCACTGACATCACCACCTATCTCCACATCAGCACCTGAACCTCTAACTCTGAAACTCCTTGCTTACAAGGTACTTACCTAGGCCTTTTACCATCATACCAAATTTTTTAAGTTCTGCAACATGAAAGCATTGGCTAACCTTTGTGTTCAGCAAAAGAGACACATGAGGTTGACTAAAGCACGAGTGTTACTTTCCACTGAACTTACCGGTGCACTTTTGTGCTGTACGTTCAGTATCTCACTGCTTCCCAGACTCTGTGACTTGTGGAAATCCAGAATGCTAGCTTCAAATGTGGATACAGGAAGAGACTCTGGTTTTGGAGGTTGAGTTGACTTCTTGTTTGTAGTCTTAATAAACCTGTCTGAATAAAGCAAGTAAAGTCTAAGTAAGTAAACATGCCTGTGATCATTTCCAAGTAAGTTTGATAGTACACTAGTTAACATAACTACAGTAATCGTCACAAAGACTATTGCTACATACAGCTCATCTTAAATAAAAACCCCATAGCAATTATAACCAATGTGTACACAGAACACTGACTCAATATGCAACTTTAAATTCAAATGCCTATTTTGAAAACTTTTTGAATCAGTTTATGTGAATTTGTTCAATCAGCAAAAGACGTTAAGTTGCCATTCCTTCTCAAAACAGTCACACAGGGAAGAAACCTTTTTCCATAACTATTCTAGGTTTAGAAACATGGTCACAAATTGCAGGCTACAGCACAGATAAAAATTTTACATCTATCCCATGCACTTATAATGAAACAACATGTTTGTACCTGGCTTCATGGAATCTCCGCTGCATGCAGAAGTCTGGAACGAAGTCCTATTCATAATTCTGACGGAAGAGTCACCTCCATCATGTTTTTTCTTGTCCAATTTTTTCTCACTTTCTTTTGATCTCCTCTGCTGCAAGAATTTGTGACATATTCAGCTGATTTTACTTGAATTTTGAAAAGTTAGCAAGTTTGCCATGAGTTACAGTTAACCACCTCTGCATCTAAAGCTTGACCATCAAATTAATACAACATAAATAGTGTACCATACCATAACCACAAATAACCAATAAATATAGGAACAGTCAGTTAGATATGTATTGTTTAATTTCTACCTTCTACCTTTCATCTACCTTGTTAATTGTGCATTTTTAGCTCAAGCAAGATTGGTAACTCCAGATGCTTCTACACTACTGCACTTTTAAGATCCCATTAATCAGAGCATAACCAGTCATTTAAAATTGTTTGGCATTATATCATCCAGTCTGATTTTCTAAAACTGCGTTTCTTCGAGAACAGGGCTAAAATATTAAAAGCATGTCAGTCTTTTGACTAAATTTCATATTAGGGGCATATTTTTGAGACTCATGTCACAAAATTCAAAAAGCTTGGAGCAGACAAGGTAGTTACAAAAGACACAACTACATGACCACCATAAAGGACACACACTCACCTATATACCTACACAGTCATGAGATCCTTGTGATTCTTCCAAGAAACTCAGTTTGGCAGAGCTGGGTGTAGCAGTCAATACAATAAGCAAGGAATACACACCAGGCTCGCATCTATGCCAACTATACTATACCAACCTGGATAAGTGGCTTAACTTTCTGCTTATGGGATGCTGGACTAAATTCAAAATAGGTCTGGCAGCAAAATTATTTTCTTGGATGGGAGGACAAGGCATTTATTGATCTCCAAAGCTATATTGTTAAAGCGCTAAGAGACGTGATCAAATGAACACAAAGCTGCAAAGATTACTCATTTCTCTGAAGTTCACAAAAACATAAATGACAGTGCATGACAAAAAGGCTGTCAAACAGCACACAGCTTAGCCCAAGTCCCTACAAAAAAATCACAGAATTCCTCCCAGAAGCTTAACTAAGTTTCTACATATTACATCACCTATGGTAATGCTAAGTTCATAGTCTCCCCAGATAGCTTCAGTGTTTAATTTTCCTCTCAGCAAGAAAACTAATAATTTTAGGTGTCTAGACTTTGTATCTTATGTCTAGTAATGTATGCTTAGGATCTAATCTCATAACTTCTCTACAAAGGCTTGACCACAGAAGTTACCAGGTCTCTGCCTGAGGAGTAAGGTCGATCAGAAGGCTGTGACTGGAGAACAGACTACGTGAACCTGATGGGACTGACAATAGCCTTAAAAATCTAAAAGACACAATGTCAAACCACAGAGGGAAATGGCTTAATAATACATTAGCAGTTTTTGAATTTTATATTTAGAAAAGTCTGTCTACTATTTTTGGAAAATATCTTCCAATTCCAGGAAATTTATCCTCAAACAGGCACACACAAAAAATGACAGGAGATATTTACCAAACATGTTTTACTTTTGACCAAAAGAGTACATTTCTAACATCAATCTTTCTTGCATTTCCACAGGAACACAAGTTCCTACTCTCTTCTGTATTGTCTTCTACCTGTTTTAAGTCCTGGAAATCCTTCAACAAGGTGGTCTTATCACTTAGTAGTCACAGAGCTGATTAGAGATACCAGGTCTCTCTTAACTCAGGTTCATGTAAGCTGCCACTGGACTCAAAAAAAGTCCTTCCCCTCTTCCCCCAAGCCCAAATAGTGAACAAAGGAAAGCACAGTTCACACATGAATAACCTTTCTTTCCTTTAAATACCTTCTGAGAAAAAAAAATTGAATTCCCCTCATGTTCCAAAAATGCTGCCTGAAAAACTATTAATTTCAAGTGCAAAATTCCACGAACTTTTGATAATGTGAAGGTGGGCACATTACACTACCATCCTCTTTAAATGCCACTCATAATCACTACTGGAAGAGCGATGACTCATTTTAAATAGATGAACTAAACATTTATAAAGTTAAATTAAAACAAGAATTTAATACTAATTTTTAAAAAACATGTATTGGCTCACCTTTGAAAGACTCTTACTTTCTTGTCTGATTGAGTATGTCTGCTCAGAAGATTCACTGACTATTCCTGAAGAATTACAGGGTGTCGAATTGTTAGTATGATACTGTGAGCCAGCTGCTGGATACACATTTGCAACAACGTCAGGTGAGTAAGAGCTGCTGGAGTATTCACGGAAGGCAGGATCTCCTAGACTGCTATGTGATGGACATTGAGAAAGAAATGAAAGTCATCTTGCTGCAAAGGTTCAGCATGTACTTGTTGCCTAGACAAACAGATCATTCCTTGGCTAAAAAATTTAACAAGAAAACTCTATTTTAAAAGAAAACTATTCCATGCTATTTCAATTAAGCATTTACTGACTACTACATATATCTTTAAAAACAATTAATTTTGTGAAAATATGCAGTAGAGCAAGTATCTTAAAACACAGGTGATATCCATTTCCAAGTTTCCAAGCTAGTCTACTTTGAGGTTATAGTTCTCACGCCTGTTTCAGGTTACCAAGATTCTTTGTATTTATTTTCAGTAGTCTTTTTCTTATGAAACAAACTGAAAGCACAGTGTAATGACATGACATGCATCTGATAATTGACAGCAAAAAATTCAAAATTTAAATTCTGTCTTAAAATGCTATAATAACAAAGTAGGAGTATAAAACATATATGAAATATGAGGTAGACTTGTAAGATAATAATTAACTGACACACATTTAACCTTTATAATTTATGAAAACACATTGTGAGGGGCATGTCTCTTCTCTTCAAATGTATGCTTAAAAGTTCCCTTACAATTTTTTTTTCTACACTTTGTCCAGAAAATATATACTGAGTCCAGATTCGGTAAGGGAGAATGGAAATTTATCAGCCTAAGGAAGCTGCATTTAGTTTTTAATGCTGGTCACTAAAAAGTGGCCAATCCCAGAATTCTGGGTAGATAATCAGTTTACACAGAGAAGAAATGTAACAAAGGAACTCAAAAATAGAACTATGTCTCAGTCTCAACAAGGCAAACATTATATTGCTGCTGCCTGTGATATTGTTTTGCATTTTGTAATACGAACTGATTTAATGCTAATGCTGTGGTTTTTCTGTAATGTATATGTCAGGCCATACTCACCTCAATGTTAAATCTCTATTAAAAATGAAAATAGGTTGAAAATACTAAGATTTCCAACTGGATAAAAGGGAGGCCTACAATGGTTGTGATCACTACAGCTCTAACTGCACTTCTAAGGACACACCAATAACTTTGCAGTGATTATATAATTAATCCAATGCTAAGGGTCCTGAGAAGCAACGAGAGAACGATGTAACATCATCACATTCTTACAGGATGCAATTATTTCCTATCCTACTATGTAGGCTTTTCTCTAGTTCGCTCTGGATTTAAATATACTTCTCTAAGTCTACCACAAAAGCCTTTCTCAGGCCCTATTGGAAAAAAACCCCAAAACTTTTAGAAACCTGTAGTCCTCTTATTAAAATTGCCTTTCTAGGGATGGACAGATTGTGGAGAAGAGATCCAGGGAAAGGCCTCATATATTATTTTACAGCACAAGAAATCTTGAAGAATCCCTCTCTTTCTTGTATACAAATGTATCTACACCAGCCCAGTCACAACTCAACCATTCTTTCACCCAAGGACTGGATTCAGCTTCTTCTGAAGCACAAACAAAACAGATCAATCATTACAGACCATCAAATCTTTCTCAATGTTCTGTAAAAATACAGGCCCTTGGGATCCAGAAACAAGGCACCAGACATATGCCCAAACAACAGACAGAAAAACCTAAATCATGAAGAAAATGCAGAAGTGTTTCTACAGTTAGACTATTAATGTATCAAAGCCTTGACTTCAGATGAGTACTTAATGTCCAAAAATTAGGTTAAAATCCCCCAAGAAATAAGATTCAAAAAATATACATACTTATCCAGAGATGGTTCCTGAACAAATGGGTAGCATGTAGTTAAGTACCTAGGAAAGACACATGCTTCTGAGGGTTCTGACCATGCCACAGTTACCGCCGCATGTTTTGGAACAAATGGTCTGACCTCTGCTGACAACTTGATGCCCTGAGAAACAAAATGGGGTTTGGCTACATGCATTTGGAGATTAATATTATAAGTAAGAAATACTCAGTTTTGTGAGCTGTCATTGGAAAGTGTTAGTTTGCTCTCTCCTAATGAAACATGCAAAACAATAAACTCACCAAAAGTAAATGGAAGAAGAAAGTAAAAAACCCCAAGGAATTCTAAGAAAAATGTGACTGCTCTAAAAAGTTATTTATGAGGAAACACACACAAAGCTCAGCTATGTAAATGACAGAGGCTGACTTAAAACAAGATGCAGTAAATGCAAATACACAAATTCTTCATATTTGAACAGTACAAGCTGCAATTCATAAATATTCTAGCATTACTGTTAATCAAACTCTGTAAGTATGTAACAATAATGTCTTTGTGCATATTTTTATTTCAAGGCAGTCTGCCTAAAATTAACTCTTCATTATACAGCCTTCTTGTTTCTGGCACAACACAAACTTATTAAGGCAAGTTTTCCACTCGTTCTGAACTATCACCGACTTGAACAGGGTATGTATATATGAAGGACAATGAAACGAGACTTGAAGTCTTTACTGTCATGTCATCAAAAGACGCAGGAAGCATTTGTGGCTGCAGGCTGATCACTAAGATCCCTGAGCCTGACGAGCACGTCAGCGTGTCCAACGCCGCTGCCACTGGTTAGAACCCAGGCAACCATCTTTAGAGCGACTGCGATGTCTGCCTGTCCCTGCAGCACGCTCCAGTCTGAGTAAGAGCTTTCCGCACTTAAGCTCAGTGGAAATTATGCGTTGGGTTCCCCATCCCAAGCCGTGGGAAGTACCTCACTGCGCTCCCACCTGAGCGCCCCCTCCCCCCCGGCTTTGCCCTTGCAGAAGGACTCGTCTCCCTGTCTTGAACCAAAGGCTGTTCCAAGGCGCGCTGGGAGTCACTCTGCCCGGGGAGGCGCACGGAGAGCCGGCGCGCTCGGCCCCGTTTGGCGGGTAGACCCCGGGACAGACAGCGGCAGCTCGGTGCCGGGAGGAGCCGGAGAGGGAACAGGGGCCTGCGGGCGCTGCCGCTGCCCTTACCTGGCCAGCGCGGCCCGAGCGCGGCCGCCTCTCGGCCGACATGGCGCGGGGGGCCAGGCCCCGCTGCCGCCTCCCCGGGCCGGCGCAGGGCGCGCCACGATGACGCGCGGCAGCACGGCGCGTGCCCGGTGCCTGCGGCTGGGGCGGGGCCGGGGCCGATCCCGATCGTGATCCCGCCCCGCGGCAGCCGGGACAGCGGGAATGCGGGCAGGGCATCCGGGACTCCGGGGGGAAAGCCCCGGGGAAGAGCACGGCCTGAGTAGAGCTCAGCGGGATTCCTAGTGCAGGTGCCGTGACCGTTCAGACCACTGTCGAGACAGACGGTTCTGGCAGCTGTTTGAGGAGAGACTGCACCAAACTTGCCCTCCTCTGTGTCCATAATGACAAAGCACACATTGCGCAGTGAGAGCAGGTACTTGATCAGGTAAGGCACATGCAGATGGGTCTGGCTTTTGCTGCCCTTCCAAACCCAACACTACTGTAATGCTAACCCCTATTTGAAATGAGCCCCTGCTACTCAGTTACTCAATATACTGAAGAACGTTTTAAAAAAACCCCAAACTGATGGTAATGGCTACTTGTACAGGGTGGTCCCACGCTGCCACAGCAACAATTTTGATGCAAGACAGGAAGTGCAAGCTAAAACCCGAGTAAAAAGCAAACTGGTACTAAGAGTTAACAAATGAGCATAAAGATCTCTATGAAATACTGAGCAGTACTCAACACTGAGTTTATACCAAGCAACCACAGAATAGTTCAAGTTATTATTGTTTTCTGAACTAGGTGTTCATAAAACGTTTGGCAACAAATGTTGTAAATTAGAACTCCAGGCATTGAGGCACAGAACATTAAAAAGAGTTTATTTCTTAAGCCTACTTACTACTAAACAGGTGAACTATTGGATTTGAACACACTACAGTACAGCAGAAAAGATGAGTGCAAAAGTCAATGAACACAGAAAAAAACCTACCATCTAAGCAGAACATGCCAACACAAACATTAATACAATTTAAGTCAGAGAGGCACTTACATTGACAGTAAAGATAAAGTCATCGCTCTTTGAACATAATAGCAGCCTACTTGAAATTGCATTTGACTGAGCTTTGTTGCTGTGAATAATACAGCTCATGCACAGGTTTAGATGTATGTTTTGTAAATTTCAAGTATTCACCGAATACTACAAACATATATACACTCATATACATAGTTCCAGAAGAGTGAAGAGGCGATGGCTTATTTCTGCTCATCCTTTGGAAGAGGTCTTCTGAAGAGCAGAATATGCGGTTCTGCAGAAAAAAAAGAAGCGTCAGTCTGTCTCTCAAAACTTGCTTAAAGGGATTTCTTTCACTTAGGAAGTTCTGGGTGATAGTTGAAGCTTGCTATCAAATAAATAGAGCAAGAAATCTAAATAAGACCCCATGTATAGTATTAACAGACCAACATTGCAGTAGGTTTACAACAGTCAAACAGGTGTTTTTTAGTTTTATACTAATGTTGGCAGTATCACAGACTTAAGATGCTTACAGGAAGGAAGTATTGGAAAAAGTAGAGTATTTTTAGTTAGTATAAGTACTATCTCTTTACATTAGGCTATTTGATGAACTCATACTGTAAACTTAGACTAACAAACTGCTAATGCTGTGTGTTAGGTACATCATGTCAAGCATCAACAAAATCCACTTCAGTTGATACAGCCAACTTACATTATTAATTATCTGAGTTAATTCTAAACACTTTCAATTAAAGTCTAAAGTATCAAAAGTAGCAAGGTAAGTGAAATACTGGAAGGTTACACTAATTTCTTTATCTAGTTCTTCAAAAACTTGGAACTCTGTGCTTCTGCAATTCATCTATCACATATAACTTTTTAATCAGGCTTATCAATGGTAAGTTACCTGGAACGGCTCTTCTCACGGTACACCCTAGTTGGTAGTTTTAAGGCTTCACACCGCATTAAATGAAATACTGATTTTTTCAGTAGGCTCTATAGCTAGAGTTCAAACTGTACCATGGAATTTTCAGTGCATTAATACAAGACCTTAACTACACAAGCACCTACTAAGTTGTTGTCATAAAAAGTAGATGCATCAGGTTTATGATTTAAAGATATTCTGCTACATAAAGTTTTGTTTAGCCATTGAGATATAAATGTTGTTCAAAAACTCACAAAAAGTCTGTTCCTATGGCAAGAGGTAGGAACACTTTCCAGTCTGGGATTTTTATCTACTGATAGTTCATATACACCTAGGACAAGGCTAGCATTTTGCAGTTCCAGGAGCAGGATGTGGAGTTTGAAAATAGCGGTTATGTTGCCTTTGTTGGCAAAGGACTAAAAATAGAAACGAGATTAAACAGGAGTCTAAACATTCAGTAGTGAATTCCAGATGGATTCCAGAGCAGAAGGAATTATGCATTACACACTGCGCCTAAGCACCAGGTATAGTTGATGTTTCAGACTCTCTTTTTTCATCTGAATCTGTTCAGATATATTTACCTGGGTCATGGATCATGTAGTGAACCCAGCCAAGACTCTGCTGGACACCAAGCCGTCTCCACTCTTCTTCAGACATCAGATGAGATTTTGGCACTTGTTTTGAAAGTTCTCGTGGCAGCATCACGTGTCTGTACGGATTTAATTATTAAACACTGTTTCTGGACACTAGAGAAAACTTGAACAGATCTGCAGTGAAAAGCAGCAAGTTATGAATACCCACTTTCCCTATAAAAGAGCCAAGGTACTCGTACCACAAATTTGATTACGAAACCTCTGCCACAGAATCCAGTTTAAAATCACTTATGCCTATTAAACATTACACCTGTAATGTAACTATATATTAGAAGCCAATGTGCCTTCTAAGAGATTAATTCTCCGTCACGCGCCAATTATGTAAGTCTGCAGTCCTGGCAGCCGGCTGATCAGCATCTTGAAAAAAATAAGGACTTTGGACTTTATTTGGATATTTTTAATATCACTTTTAAGTAAGCCTAGAGGAGGTAAACTTCAGCAGCCCCGTGCCTTAGCTGAGGCAGGCGCTGCCCCATCCCAGGCTCCGACACAAAACGCTCCCTGGGGCGGGGCTCGCCGCGGCTGGGGCTCGCCTTGGCTGCTCGCTAAGCGATCGGGGCCAGCCGAGAGCAGCAGCCTGTCATCCGCCCCCCCACCCTCCTTCCCCCCCCACTTTTCCCAGCAGATCTAAAGGCACGCGAAAACCCACCATGGACAGCCTCGGCACGCCCCTCCCCGCCGGCCCTGCGCCCTCCCTGGTCCCGCTCCACCGGCAGAGCCTCCTCGCTCCCTACGGGCCTGCCAGAGCCGCTGTCCTCCGGAACGGCTCCTTATCCTCTCAGTCCCCTCCACAGGGCCCTCTCACGCAGACTCTTACCGGTACTCGTACTGCTCGTCGAAGTACTTATCGGAATAGTAGATCTGTTTGTGGGCCATCGCGACAGGAGCGGCCTCTCACCCTGTGCCTTGACGAGCGCCTCGCGCACTAACCGCTCGCTACCGCGCCCCACGCCGTTTGAATCCGGCCGCTCAGTTCCCATTGGCTGCTGCCGGAGCTGGCCAATCGCCTGCCGCGCCCGCCCGACCCCGCCGCCGCGTGACTCGCGCGCTCGCCTCTGCCAACCAATGGCCGAGGCTGCGGTGGGGGAGCCTGGGAGGGGCGCGTGCGTGACGGGGCAATGGCGGGGAGGGGACGGGGGGCGGCCGGGCCCGGGGGCGGGGCCAGTAGGGGCGGGGCGTGAGGCTCGCGGGCAGCTGGGATTGGCCAGCGGCGGCCGGGCCCGGGCGCGCGCCGTTCACAGGGCTTTCCACAGCGCCCGCGGAGCGGCGGGGCTGGCGGTGGTTGTGCAGCGCCCGCATGCGCGCCTCGGCCCGGCCCGGCCTGGCCTGGCCTGGGTCTGCCCTGCTCTGGCCTGGCTTGCTGTGCGCGACTCGGCTGGTTTTGGTCCTGGTTGTTCGGAGACGCTGCTTCTGTCAGGCAGCGAGAGAGGGACACCCCCGTCCTCCTAAAATAATAAAGCTCCATATTCACGTGCAGAGCGCTGTGCCGCGGGTGCCGCGTGGCTGCCGAAAGGCCGTGGGCTGCAGGTGCCGGGAATGGCTGCAGCGCCTCCGCGCCTCACGTGGTGCTTGCTGGGGGCGCAGACAAACAGGGTGCCGGTGTGCTTAGGACACTTGGGGGCATTGCAGACAGGATTTCCGCTGACAAACATCCTTTCCAAGAGAAACGCCACGGCGAGTGCTTTGGGAAAACATGCGCAGCTGCTCGCTTGGTTTTGATAAGGGGTCCGGCAGCTCCTGGCACATGGATGCTGTTTGTGCCCTGTGGAATGAGAGAAACTCTGGGAACGTGGCTAGAAAAGGCGATTTCACGATTGCTTTCACAGAATCAATAGAACCACAAAATGTTAAGGAGTTAGAAACGACCTTCAAGATCCTCTCGTCCCAACTCCCCTGCCGTGGGCAGGGACACTTCCCACTAGATAAGGGTACTCGGAGCGCCCGCCAGCCTGGCCTTGAACCCTGCCAGGGATGCGGCGTCCGCAGCCTGCCTGGATAACCTCTTCCAGTGCCTCACCGCCTCACAGCAAAGATTTTCTTACTAATAGCTAACCTAACTTTCCCCTCACTCTCCATGTCCCCTGGCAGCGGCATGCGCCTGTCCTCTCCTTGCTGGAGCCTCTTCAGAAAAAGACTAGTTTTTTAAGTTTCTGCTTCCGTGGTGCTGCGAGAAACACATGTACTGCCCGTGGTTATGTAATGCATCTGTTTGATAACTGTTCTGATGTAGAAAAAAACCAACCAAAGCCATGTGATGCATGGCATGCGTGGGTAATAGGAATGATTTTTTTTTAGCAGCATTGTTTCAATTGGTACTGCAGCCTGTCTTAAATGATAAAGTTTAAGCCAGCCTCGCACCTTACAGCCATTAAAAGGAGTGCTTATCATAATCTTGTAGTACTATTTTTCCCTTAATTGGACTGCATATTAGGGCTTGTTGGCACAGGTGATTTATAGGTAAAATGGTATAGTTAAAGGTGAGAAACTCCTTTTATTTAACAAAGAACCTCAGCAAGAATATCAGTTTCAGTGTAATTGCAAAAGTACAAACCACCTACAAGTTTTCTAAAATACTGGTTGGATTATTCAAAACAGAAGGGTTTTGCTTTTTTTTTAGCTTAATTTCAGGCAGCACAACTGTTATTTTTAAACACTTGAGGCAGAACATACACAATAATTTCTGTTAGGAATGTCATTATGTAATAGTGGGGGAAAAAGATTAAATCATCATGACAAAGGGATTTGCTGAATGGAAGACATTTCATGTCTGTGCCTTCTTTATAACCTTTCTGCTTACTTCATGCATATTCTACATGAGAGAAGATTGACCTTTATGTACGGCTATGTGTAAGCATATGCATTCATTTACAAGTGAAGGCCTGGAGTCCCTTTAAAGCAACTTTTCGTTCTGTTGCTAATACTCATAATTATACCTAATCATTGTTTGGAAGAGGATTGAAAGGATTCTTAGGTAGACATGTATTCAATCTTATTTGAGATCCCTCTGACTGTTTTGAAAATCCTTGTTCATCAGGACTGACGCAGTGTGTTTGTCAAGCAACTCGTAGAGCTAACTAAACTAACATACTGATTTTAAGAATCTAGGATTGAGTGATCTTATTTGGTGCTGGAGTGTCATTTCAACTTTTTATTTCATCAGTTCCCTTCCCATGTGAGAAATGCTCACATTTACCAATAAAATTTAGAGGGGCCAAAGTCTTCAAAGCAAAACTAAACTTTTATTTAACAGATTAGGCTAAAACAGGTGTGTCTCTCTCTGGCCCAAGAGACAGGCCCAGAA
>JAWWLZ010000094.1:31114142-31132578 GCA_035041345.1 Poliocrania exsul
GAGTAAAACTCCTCCTCTGTTACGTGGAAAAACACGTGTGGAATACCTTGTAATGTCTACTTCCTTGGATACCCTGGTTACTAAGGAAGCCATGGATCAAACACATGGCAGGGGGAGCTTGTTGGAGTGTTTTTGTGAGCTGGGGTGGTGGAGGTCTGTGCTGTTTGGGTGGGTGATTTGGTGATTGTTGTTGTAGGTTTGTTTGGGTTTTTTCCCCACATTTGTAGATATATGTGTCATATCATATTCTGTTTTTAGTTGCCTCTCTTTTGTGTAAAATAGAAGCTTCTTATTTCAGGTTTTGTTGTTTTTTTTTCTTTTTTTCTCGTCTTTATTTTTTACCCCTACCTCCTCTTCCCTTGGTGTATGTGGGCATGGATTCTCTCTCTGTATTGGGCAGTTGGCATTTTGCCAGCTCAACCTGAGACAATATGTAAGCCACAGGTCTTTTCTGCCCCACCACATTTGAGTAATACCCCATAGGCAGTTTCTTCTTCTACTTTAACATACAAATAGACAGGCTTTTCCAAGCAGGAGAGGGCTAAAACAGGTGCCTGAATTAACTGTCTTTTAAGATCTTCAGATTGTTGCTGCTGATCTCCAGTTCACTAAAGTATTTCCTCTTTTTCTTGCAGTTTTTCATGTGAGAACTTAACAGGTGAAATTTTCTAGCCACAATCAGCAATATCCAAGTAAACTTAAGAATTTTCTTATTTCTCTTTTGGTTCTAGGTAAATGCATAGCAACAATACCTGAGATACATTCTGGAGTTATTCTTCTTTGTCCTTCACTTATGAGGTGTCCAAGGTACTTTACTTCTTTTTCTACAAACTGCAGCTTGGTTTTATACACTCTCAATCCTTTCTCTCCCAAGAAATTTAATAACTGGATAATAGCACCTTGAGCTTCTCCCTTTTCTTTTCTTGATATCAACAGATCATCTACATATTGTAATAAACCAACTCCTGGAGGTATGGTAAATTCCTCAAGGACTTGGTTGAGAATTTACCTGAACCAATTTGGGGATTCAGTGAATCCCTGGGGCAGGGAGGTTCAACGTAGTTGTTGTTTTCTCCTAGTAGTTGCATTTTCCCACTCAAGAGCTCCCCAGTGCAAGAGAAAGATGGAGCTGCTGGAAAGAGTCCAGTGAAAGGCTGATGGCTGTTGACTGACAGGCTGGCTTCAAATGCACTCCTCATGTAATGGCAATGAAGGCATTAAAAGCAATTTATTGAAGGGAACTTGGATTTTTATAAGGCTCTGAGGGGAAGGTTCTAGAACTCGGATGGGATTGGGTGGAGCGCATAACCAGGGTAATGGGGGAGCCAATGGAACAATGTTTGCCAAAGGTGGGAAAACTGACCAGTGAGGGGACAGGGTTCAGGGCAAAGGTGGGAAAATGGTCTGAGGAGGAAGAAGATAACATGGAGGACAAGAAAGGGAAAACCAGGAAGGGAAAACCACAACAGAGGTAACATTAAAGCTGTAAAACTGAAACCCATACAATTAAACCGCAGTAGTCCTAACTAAACTTTCATGGCTAAAGTACCAACATCCTTTAAGGCCTCTGGTGGTTCCATTCTGTTGGCATCTTCATAAATCCACTTTTTGTAGTACTTCCAGTCCTCACAGGACAGGCATTCTCACACAAAGGGCTACAAAGATGAAAGGAAAGACTGTGTGTAAAAATCTGAAGGCAAGGTGCAAAGAAGACCAGAACCAGGCTCATTCCAGTGGTGTCCAGTGACAGGACTAGAAGCAGTGGGCACAAACTGTAACATGGGATGTTCTCTTCATGAACATCAGAAAGCCTTGTTACTAATGAGCATTGGCAGAGGTTACCCAGAGAGCTGCTGGAGTCTCCATCTTTGGAAATCTTCCAAAGACTGCTGGACATGATCCTGGGCAATGGACCCTAGGTGGTCCTGCTTGATCAGGAATGTTAAACTAGATGACCTTCAGGGATCTAGCCTTGGCCACACTGTATGGTACCGTGTGAAATAGGGCTCTTCAGCATTTTCTTTAGAATATGGTTACATGAAAAGGCTGTGACAGCCACACTACAAAGAAGGGAACAAACTGTTCTGTATCCAGTATGGAGAGAAAAAAAATGCTTGAACTTCATCAAGGCAGCTTTACATTACACCTTAGGAAACATTTCCTACCAGTATGTAATTTATTTGTCTAGAACATTTTAGAAAAAAAAATGCATCCTGCAGGAATGTTTTAGGTGCAACTGATCCTGTCTCTGATCTTCATGGCCTGCTTTCTGTGGTTGTGTCCATTATGCTTTCTCTTTGTGACATTTACAAATACAATATTGAGTGTAGAACAAAAGTATTTTTTTTCTCTACAGTGCTCTAGAATGACATTTTAATTTTAACATATTTTCCTATTCAAAAAAGTAAGTTTCTATATTTAAGATTATTAGTTGGCAAATGGGCATTGTGACTGAAGATTCTGAACCAAGTCAGAAGTGAATGAAACCACCAATACCTATATTTATTAAAGACAAAAGCTGCTGACAAGTTCTTATTGTATACTCATGCCTCAGCATGTAGAAGGCAGGTATCAAAATGTTTATCAAATAAGTTTGCCGTAGTACAAACTGAAAAGGATTCCACATAGCCTTAGGGGGGCATAGGTCTGTTAGGAGAAACATGAGTGAGCTGCTTAGCTGGAATCTAAGCTCCTGCTCTGAGCCCTGTCTGATTAGGGCAGTTTCTGTGATTCAGTTGCTACTGAAACACAAGATAAAATGAGAAAACACAAAGAGAATGTAGCTGTTCCTCAGGCATGTATAATTTTGAGTATCAGTATTCTGCACACTGTAAGAGAACACCATGACTGTAGTCAGCATAGGGGATCTTCAGGAATAAAGATGGACTATGGACATTATTGTGGGGGATGACTTAATATGTATGGACAGGAGCAGATTTAAGCCTGTGTAGCCTGTTGCTTGTGACCAAGGCCACCCACAGAGATATATGGGCTATGATAAATAAAAACATGTTACAATGAAGGGCCTACATGCACCTTAGCGTCGCATATACAGAGTTCAGGATGTAAATTGTGGTAGATGAAAATATTTTCTGTGCTTTATGTCAGAAGGTGAAGATGCATAGTTACCCATCTGTGTTGTGCATAGCAATCTCTGATTAAAGTTTTCTGTACACTTTTCTGTTCATTTCTGTTAGACATTTGAAAAAAAAAAAGTTATACATACTTACACTGTACTTTAGTTTTGAGACATCGCCTTGTAAAACACAAGCGTCAGATGCATGAATGTATTTTTCTGAATAGAACAGCAAGATCAGAGTCAAGGAACCTTTTGTACTGTCTTCGTGAGTCATAATCATATACACAGTTAATGACTTGTGAATAGTTTGAGTATGAATCATATTTGTAACATACATTGATGTACTGTTGTCTGTGTTTTTATATTTTCAGTATTTCCTATGGAAGCAAGGCTTAAACAATCATACTTTCTATCAGTTTTGATCCTTAATTAACTCTTGAACCTGTTGGCTGGTTTGGTCAACCTTAACAGAAATGTTGATAAATTATTGCAGTTTTCATGATAATAGGGGGATCGATAGAGCAGAAGGACTCTGATGGGGGATAATGTTACAGTTAAACTTATACTGTATTAGATAGAGAATCTATATGGGGAAAAAAGCTTTGCATAAATGCTTCAGTATTAAGTATCCTTCAGCCTTAGGTGTACATGCCTTCTGAGACAGTAAAGCCACAAATCATTGAGTTAGTAGAAAACCAGTCTCACTTAGTTCTTATATTCAATAAAGTTTCTTTCTATTTGCTGATTTTATTTACTGGCTTCATATGTTCTTTACCTAGTATTCCACAAAACCAGTAGCCCTCAAAGCACTCTCAGCCTACTTGTATATGTAACATTAACAATATTTGTCTCTGCAGGCTTGATCTTCAGAATTAGTTGGCCTCAGTTTAGATACTTAAATTGGAATTTACTGCCTTACTTAATTTGAACGACTTTAACTTAAGCATTGAGTTGTTTGGCTGCTAATTAACATCCCCTCAGTAAGTGCAGAAGATGCATTATTTTTGTCTTGTTTTTCAGTTCACACAAAAATTTGAACCAGGTCTTGGAGAAACTAAAGAATGATGACACATTCTGATGGTTTAGCCATCTGTGAATAAACCAGTGTAAATGTTGAAAATAATCTGGATAATTTGCTGAGGATTTCCCTCTAAGAGACGGTAAACTTAAAAAATAGAGCCAGTTATGATGCATGCTCCTTCCATTACCTGTACTGGTTCAAGAACTGCATTTTGAAGGTGTTATTGAATAAATTCTTGAATAAATTATTCAAAAATCGTAGCAGAGTCCAGCTTGCAGGATGAGTATGAAAATATAAACTGTCTATAATCCATTCAGATCTTTGCAGAGCTTGTAGGCTAATGTCAATCTATGTCATTTCATTGAGATTTAATTCTCTTACTCTGTTCCTATGGATCTTCTTGTGGAGGAAGTGATCAGAATCTAGTCAAAAGATTACAGTTTAGATCTGAAAAGTGACACTGATGAGCCTTGGGAGTGACATGCCAGTGTTGGAGGTGAGATAATAACCCAGCTTAAGTGCCTCTACACCAGTACACACAGCATGGGTAACAAAAAGGAGGAGCTGGAAGCCACTGTCAGCAGGAAAGCTATGACATAGTTATCATCACGGAAACAGTGGTATGACTCTCATGACTGGAGTGCTGCAATGGATGGCTCTAAGCTCTTCAGAAAGGACCCCTGAGAAAGGAGAGGCAGTGGGATGGCTTTGTACATCAGGGAGTGTTCTGACTATATAGAGCTCAAGGACAGTGATGATAAGGCTGAGTGCCTGTGAGTAGAAATCAGAGGGAAGGCTAGCAAGGCTGACATCCTGTTGGGAGACCATCCATTTGTTACGGACCACCCAACCAGGACGAAGATGCAGATGAAGTATTCAGTAGCTGGCTGAGGTCTCATGATCACTGGCTCTTGTTCTTCTGGGAGACTTTTACTTGGAAGCTCAACACAGCAGAGAAGAGGCAGTCTAGGGGGTGGGTTCTTGGAGTGTGTGGAAGATAACTTCCTGACACAGCTGATAAGTAAGCCTGCAAGGAGGCCTGTCCTGCTACGCTTGCTGTTTATGAACAGAGAAGGTCTGGTGGAAATTACGGTGGCCTTGGGCATAGTGACTGTGAAACAATAGTTTTTGATTCTTTGTCAAGTAAGAAAGGCAGTCAACTAAACCTCTCTACCTTGGACTTCCTGAGGTCAGGCTTTGGCATGTTCAGGACATTGATTCAGAGAGTCCTTTGGGAGAGGGAAATCTTAAAGGTGCAGGATCAGGCCATCCCTATTTGCCAAAAGACAAGCCAGGTGGGAAGAAGACCAGTCTGAATGAAGAGGGAGTTTTCACTGGAACTCATGGAACTCACTGGGACTGAAAGAGATTTTATGACCTTTGGAAGAAGAGGCAGGCAACTCAGGAAGAGTACAGGGATGTTGTTAGGTCTATCAGCCTGACCTGTGTGTGTGGGAAGGTTGTGGAACAGATCATATTGAGTGCAATCACAAAACGCATACAGGACAACCAGAGGATCAGGCCAAGCCAGCATGGGTTTAGGAAAGACAGATCCTGCTTGACCAATCTGATCTCTTTTTATGACCAGGTGATCTGCTTAGTGGATGAAGGAAAGAAGATGTTGTTTACCTGGACTTCAGTAAAGCCTTTGATACTGTCTTAACATTTTTTCTGGAGGAGCTGGAAGCCCATTACTTGGACATGTGCAGTCCTTCTCTGTTAAGAACTGGCTGAATGGCTGTGCTGGTGAATAGAGCTAAATCCAGTTGGAGACTGGTCACTAGTGGTGTTCCCTGGGGCAGAGTGTTTGGACAAGTCCTGTTTAACATATTTATCAATGATCTAGACTAGGGATTCAAGTGCACCCTCAGTAAATTAGTGGACAACACCAAGTTGGATGGGAGTCTTGATCTGCTGGAGGGTGGGAATGCACTGCAGAGAGATCTGGACAGGCTGGATCAATGGGCCAAGACCAGTTGTCTGAGGTGCACTACAGCCAGGAGCTGAGTCCTATACTTGTGTACAACACCACCAGACAGTGCTGCAGTCTTGGGAAAAAGTGGCTGGAGAGTGGCTCAGTGGAAAAGGACCTGGGGATGCTGGTCTACAGTGGCTGAACATGAGCCAGCAGTGTGCCCAGGTGGCTGAGGCAGCCAATGGCATCCTGGCTGTATCAGTGTGGCCCGCAGGACTAGGGAAGTGATTGCCCCCTTGTATTTGGCACTGGTGAGGCCATACCTCTAGTACTGTGTCCAGTTCTGGACCCCTCAGTTCAGAAAGGACACTGAATTGCTGGCACATGATCAGAGAAGGGTAATGCAGCTGTGGAAGGGTATGGAGAACAAGTCCAATAAGGAGCAGCTGAGGGAGTTGGAGTGGTTTAGTCTGAAGAAAAGGAAGCTCAGGGAATACCTTATTGCCTGAAAGTAGGTTGTAGCAAGGTGGGAGTCAGCCTCTTCGCCCAGACAGCTAGCAACATAACAGAGGAAGTAGCCTCAAGCTGAGCCAGAAGATGTTCAGGTTGGACATGAGGGAGAATTTCTTCACTGAAAGGCTTGTTGAGCATTGGAACAGGTTGCTCAGGGAGGTGGTGGAGTCACCAGTACTGGAGATGTACCAGAAATGACCAGACATAGCACTTAGTGCTATGGTTTAGTTGACAAGGTCAACTTCAGTTAAAGGTTGGACTTTATCTTGCAGGTCTTTTCCAGCCTTAATGAATCTATGATTCTATTCTCATGTTAAACAAAATCAATAATGCTAAATTTAGCAGAAGATTTCCATAGCAGCCAATGCTCATATAACAAATTCAGGATGATCCTGTATAGTGACTGGAGAGTCAAGCTGAAGAAGATGCTGTCCAATGAGGCACAACCCTGCTTAGATTTTTCGTGTAGGCTGTGCAACATGACAGTGTCTTAAAGTGGATCAAGGGCAAAAAATCTGTAGAGGAATCTCAGAGTTTCTCAGTTACTGAGTATTTTTGACAAAATGTTTAGTTTGAGTTAAATGCCAGTACTAGACCTGAGAAGAGATCATTTTAGCCAAACCTATCTCTGCAGCTTTCTATAACGGATGCCTTCCATACCTGAAGAGTGTAAGAGCTGGGAAAGTATGTGACACGTTCCCAGCTTAGTCGGGATTCTGGGGCTAGTGATGAGGGATGTCTTTGAAAATAATAGTAGGCATGTGGATTTTTGTTTCATAAATTTTTAGATCATCTTGGGGCCAAACATGGTCTTTCCGCTATTTATTGTTGTAGGGAGTTTTATGGCTAAACAAGTTCTTTTAGGAGAAGAACTATCTTTTGTTTATGTTAATCTGCCACATACTGGGTTTTGCATTGAAAGAGCCTTTTAATATTTATTCACAGTCCCAAATGTTTGTAGTTTCCAGAGGTAGGATGTATACACTACAGGATTATAGGCTAAGATTTTGTTTTGAGCCCAGTGAATTGAAATTTCCCCTTCCCCTACTCTTACCTAAATATTCCTTGTTGGCTTCTGTGAAGTAACTCAAATGTTTAAAATATATCTCTTAAAAATTTTGTGCATACACAGGAGTGAAAGGAAATGTATGTGAGCTGAAAATACATCTGTCTGCAATTATTACAAAGGTTGCTTAAAATGTTATTTAATGAAAGTAGGAGAAGATGAATTCAAATGAAATCAAACAGAATCCAAATAAGCCACATACACACAATTTTTTTTTTAATTATGGTTACTGTAACAATTTAAGGTTTAAAATAGCCACTGATCTCATGTTAAATGACAAGCTTGTCTTTGAAAGCCGGTACTTCTGGGGTTTGGTTAAGGCAGTATTAATTGGTGTGCTCCCCATTTGAAAAAGACTGGATGATAACAGAATTTTTGAAGGTAATGGGCAGAGAGCAATTATATTTTCATGTCAAAGAATAACAGACTTGTGACTATAACCTGTGTCCCAGTGTGGGAACATTTACAAGTGTTTGAAAGGTAGGGGGATTTAAATACCATAAAATGAACATAAAGGACCACCCCTTTACCATAAAAAAAAGTAAAAAAGTCTTCTTGTCAGACAACAGGGTTTCCCCATTTTGAGGAGCCACCTACAGACCACAGATTTTCCTTTTCCTCCTCTGTTCCGTGTGTGACAACAAAGCTTCAGTAATGAGTCAGGGCCAGGGATGTGGTCTTTTTGGACCACTGATAGAACTGGAATGAAACACAACACATTTGACTATGTGAGTTTCTTCTGGCGTTTTGAATCCAGTCGTTATTTCATTGGAGTTAAGCAGAACTTATTTTTCAGAAACTTGGGAAACAATGAATTCTGTTTACACATTCTAATATTTCTATTTTCCTCAGCCTGAATTTTTTCCTTTGTGTTTTTGTTTTTTAATTGTCTTTCTTGGATATGTAGATTGTTGTTCTATCCCTGATTCAATTAATGCAGCTAAATGGTTTGTATTTAGTATGAGCATCTTTCCTAAGTTCACAGTAGTATTTACCACTTTTCAGTGGGATAAACATGTGCTAAACAAAATACACTGTTCCTGGAGTCATTTTGCCTATCATGTGTGGTTATATCTTTCTTTGTGTTCCTCTGAGAGTGTATCCTCCCAGAACTTCTTTCAATCTGTTGCCATACTTTATGGAGACTATTGATTTGTTGCTCTACAGTGGTCATGTTCATCTCCAACTAAATTATGTCTCTTGCACTGAATAGCTATTTGAATTCATAATTTTGAATACTGCATTTGCCAAGCTAATTTTATCTTTTTTTTTTGTCTTTTTTTTTTTTAATTCCCTGCTTATATGATTCAACTTTGAGTGTTCCTGGTGACTCCGTTCTTTCTTTATTTTAGGTACTAGAAAGTCATCTGTTGCAGGAGATACAGAGAACTTTGAGTTTGTCTGCACAGGAAAACCTCTTTTATCATTCACAGTTAAATGTACACATTTTAGTTTCTTAGTCCTCAACCCATTTGTCTAATAATCAACTATTAGTCATTCATGTTAAGAAAAATATCCGCCATTTAAACTTTTCTGCTATGTATTATCATGCAGAAAATAATCTAATAGTGATAACATAGATGGGACGAAGATTCTACTGGGAAATACATTTTGTCAGTCTGTCTTTTCTACTGCTTAGACTAAAAACATTCATCAAATCCACCTCTGCATTTCATTCAGGACATTTGTTCATGAAGCCATCTTTCTATGCTGATATAAAAAGAACCTTCTTCAGGTAATTTCACCTCTAAAAATTATGTATATTGGAAATACATTCAGTTTGAGATGTCATACTCTTTTTTCCAGCAGTATCCTGTTATCCAAAGAAGGGGATTGCCTCTGCCCTAAACTATTCCAGTTAGAAGAACATATGAGAACATGCCTTTTATTAGTTTTCCTAAGAATATCCTTGACTGAAGTTTTCCTTGGCCATACTTATATTTTACATCATTACATGTATGCATTTACAGGCTTACCTTTGGAAAAAAAAAAGGTTTAGCAAATTCACAGAAGAGAAACACAGGCAAACTGATTCATCTTGTTTTACAGGTATTAAAACTTAATGACTTTTCTTGGTTTTAGCAGAATATCAGCAGTGTTGTCATGGATACTGAGTCAGGTCCTGTCTTGCCATCTTGCGGATGTGCTAAAAATGGGATTTTCCCTTCCCACCTGTTAACCATTCATGTGGACTTGATTGAGGGTCCACTGAAGTCAGTGAAAAGTCTATAGTCATCTCAGGAGATTTTGGTCTTGGATGTAAGTGAACAATAAAATGCCAGCAAACACTCTATTTCATAATAATTTTCAAGTATTTTGTACATCTTATTCTACTGTTGAAAATTACATGCCTGTTGTGAGCTTGCTATCATGCTAGAGAGACTACAAGGTTGTGGTCGTTTAGTCTGGGAATGTAGACTGCATCTTGGTGTTCCCTCCACTGTAGTGCATCATCACTGTAAGAGAGGCATGCAGGATCAAAATATTAGGTCTTGGGATTGCCTTTTTTTAAAATAAATTTAAAAGCTTTTATTTTGGAGCATAATCTTTTTATCAGAGTATCAAAGTGTGGACTGACTGCAGATTTGGAAATCATTCTCTTATACTGTTCTATTTTCTGATGCTTTCATCTTGGTCCATGAGTCCTGGGAGCATGGTCCCCCTTTGGATGGACCTTACTGCAGTGGCTGAGTCAGTGCAGCTCCCAGTGATCCCCTCACACTGGTGGCAGTGGTGAGAAGAGGCTCACAGGCTGCACTATGTGGAGGATGTGCCAGGGTCAACCCCAGGCTGCAGATGAGTCTGGCCTGAGCTGCAGTCCCCTTTGTGTCAGATGCATGCCTGTGCCTGGCCCAGGACCCTATACCTGCCATCTGTGCCATCACACTGGACTCCCAGCACTCCTTCCCTTAGGGAGCTACTGGTCCTTACTTTTCCCTAAAATTTTTCAACTGTATTTTATATCTGTCATGTCTGTAATACTTCTTTTTTGTTTTGGTTTGGTTTGTTTGTTTGTTTGGGGTTTTTTGGTTGGGTTTGGTTTTTTGGTTGGGTTTGGTTTTTTGGTTTTGTTTTGTTGTTGGTTTTTTTTCAGTTTCCTTTCTCCCCAGACCGTTTTTCCAACTCACCTTCCCCTCTGTGATGCTGGGAATCATGTGCCTTTCTGGCACAGTAGTGTTACTCTTGACTTGCTGATTCCACTCATCCTACCTACTGTACAACACAGAGCTGGAGCCTGTATGAATCTCCTTGTTTTCAGCCTCAGGCCAGATGTTACACTATGCACTGCATCTCAAAATATTGCTGGTAGTTCAGGCTTCATGAATTGTCTCTTTAAAAAAAAAATCGATATACTTCCTGCTGGCCATACTGATTTTAATCTTAGATGAAACATTAAAGCCTGTGGAAAATGATAGCTCGATTCTTTGTGAAGGCAGAAAAAATTTGTCTCTTTACATGCCTTCTGGAATGAGGTGTTTGATAACATAACTACTTCAGTGCAAGTGCTTGGCAGGCAGAGGGATAGGGATGTGTAAGCTTGATTCACATTTTTAACTGAATCTGCACTGTGGAATTGTGCATACATCAATGCCCCTGGGACATGTCTGCCAGAATGCATCCTAGGCTCTCCATTCCTGTATGACACAGACCAAGGACTGGCCGAATGTGCCAGATTTATTTCCTGTGGAAACTACAGTGGGTGGCAGAAATCATATATGCAAGACTTTTTTACTGAACACAGCTCAGTATTCATGCCATATTCGTGCAAAGCTGGCTAGAGCTTCACCTTTCGTACTCCTCAGCTTAAATAAATGACCTTATAAATTGGTATATTAAGACCTATGCTAAGTCTTTGGTATATATAGCTTTCCAATAGAATATAACTTTACTATCAAATCCTAGAGCTGTCTTCAGGAAGAACTGGGTTAGATGCTGCTGCTTTTGGTTTGCAATTGCAGTTATGGTATAAATCTAGAATAGTACTTTTTAAGTAAGCCATAAAATGCATACAACTTTGAAAATGTACTTTGGGTTTGGACTTAGAAATCTGTTTTGGGAATATACCAGAAATAAAACTGGGAGTAAGGGCACCAGAAAAACTAATTGCTGCCTGACTTCAAGTAATTTTTCTTTTTTTGGTTTAGTGTTTGACAAACTGCTTACCAAAATTATTCAGCATTGGGTAGAGAGTGTTATACTTGGAGTTTGGGTCTTGACAGGTAGGAAACATTTCATTTCATTTAAGAAGAAACAGATTTCAGGGACCTTGTGTTGTCAAGTTACTATTTTGTACATAAGGATACATAACACAAAGCAAATCTGAAATGAGTCTCCACTGGAAAAATGCAGGTGACACTGCTATTACTATATATATTATTATCATATGTGCAGTAGGTTTGCAATCAAAAGAAAATTAAATAATAAAGTGTGAATTCAATCTCTTTATCCAGCCTGTGAAAGCAGGAGATGGAGTTCATTTTCCATGGGCTCCAGTTGGCAGAAATGCACAAGTATAGTATGGATTTAGATGTGTGATTTTTCTTGGGAGATGAAAGGCTGCATACGGAATTAATGCTCTGGCTAGATCAGGCTGTTTTCTCCTGCTTGATATCAGCTACTAATCTGTACTGCTGCAGGGGAGCCCTCAGTGAAGATCGAGTTAATTTGATTTTTAAGGGCATAAAAGCAGTCTAAACCGTGTAGTTGGTCATCTACGTCTTTGGTGACAGAGGTGGATTTTCATAAAGAAAAAATCAGTATATGCTCTAGCATTTTCAAGCAGATTAACTTGTTGTTCCTCAAAATTAATCCTTATGCATATCATTTGTCTTTTAATGACATTGATCATTGACATCAGTATTTGGATGCTAAGCAGTGAAGTTTAGATTTCAGAATTGCAAGTTCATACTCTGAGAGCACTTCAGCTCTATTTTAAATGTTTTGCATCTGTGAAATACCCAATTGTCTTTCATTATGGATACTTTTTCACTCTCTCTGTATTATAATTTCTTAATGTAAAAAATATATATAAATAACAAATCTATGAAATTTTGTAAAATAGTACCTCTGGATACTATAATTATGTCTCTAGAGTGTTCTGACATTATTGCGCATTTTTTATGTCTTAGTTATGCCTGAGGAGTATGACAACTTTCTTCAATATGTCTCATAGCATAGCAAGCGTTACCATGGTACCTTTTAACATTTTTTCAGTCAGCATATGGAGAAACAAGGGGGAAAAAAAGATTTGAGTGAAGAATTTTGGAATGCTATAATGTTAAAATAAACTTGTTATAAAGATGCTCCATATGAATGATGATAAATTAAGTATGATCTGTTAGTTAAACATGTGCTCTCATTTATTTAATCAGTACATAACCAAAGTCAATTACTGTAAATTAGCAACAATTAATGACAACCTTTAATTAACTTGAAGCTGTATCCCCTTATTTAAGCCCTCAACCTAATGTCTGGAAGACTGGAAAAGATTAACCTTCAGGGTGTTCAGTAAGGTACTTTTTCAAAAGGTACAATTTAAATAGAGCTGACTGAATGAATAAATGGACTGAATGTGGGAATCGGGAATGTGGTCATTTAACATTTTCATAGAATTGTCAGTGGAGTCAGCCTTTTTGGAGATGTGGTGGGATGTGAAATAGAAAAATCTTCCTGATGGATATTAAGTGATAGTGATGCTCCTCACCAATCTTTTGAAGACTGATAGAGATGATTAAACAAACCCATAGTTTACTCAAATTTTCCAAGGCACAAATTCCTCATGACTGCCCTTTTTCAGAGTACCCTATCAAAAGTTTTGTGATGCTTCCAAGAGATAAGCAGGTAGTAAGGCTTTAAATAACTTTAAATATATTGCTTTTTAAAATTATAGTCAGTCATGTGATTGAGCTTTTATAAATACATGTTCCTTGAGGACATATTTTATCAGTATGAAATGTTTTGTATGTTCCAGTTTCAACTTGTCACAGGATAAGGATATGTTTTGCTCCAACAGTTGCTCAAGATGAATTTATTTCAGAGAGTATATGAATTGCAATATGGATTGTACAATCCAGCAACCAAGTTCTGAACTTTTAGTCTACTTTGGCAATTTAAAGCACAATTGAAGAAATTAGACAATAAGAGGATCAAGTTATTTTTGCCCCTGTGTTTGCTTCACTTTTAAGGTAACCAAAATAAAGACAAAGGGGATGAGTCTGAAGCTTAATCTAAAATCAGCAGTTATTCAACCTGTATTTTGTTGCTGTTGGAGTTCTTCCTGTTACATGAAGCAGATTATAAGGAAGAAGCTGGATATTTTGCACTATTGCAAATGTAAATGCATAAGTGAACTTCGGATTTTAAAATAAGTATTTCCTTGAACCATACTCTCCTTGGTGATTGTCTTATATTAAAGTGCTGTTCTGTTGGCTGTTAATACTATATGTCTTCTGTGAATGAACAGGGAATGTCAGTATTCAGAGTGACATTTCTGTAAGCATTAAATGCATATGCAAGCACTTGAAAATGGCAGAATGTAATTAGAGCTGTAAGTTTGACAGTAATTCCTACAAAATTGCAATATTTTTGACTGTGCAGAAGGCAAAACTAAACTAAGTGGATGTTGTTAGCATCTGATAAGCATGAGCAGTTCCTTTGAGATGGCTGAATGTCATATTATGGCACTCTGAGTGAGATCTGTAGCTGTGACTGATTGTGCCTTACCATTCAATTGTTGCCTCTCAATCTGCCCCATTTATAATTGGACGTTATAGAGGATGCCTCTTTCTGCAGCTTGAAAATATGAGTGGGGAGGAGGTCAAGTTCCCTTTAGTCATTCAATCAGGAGTGCTCCAGTGCAATCATACATGCAAGACCTATTAGTTGGGAAAGCAGCTGTCTCGTACTTTCCCAGTGCAAATAATTGCCAGGGACAGAATAGTCTTTTTGAATTAAATTCTTCTCCCTCATTTAAAATGAGGAAGAATGCCAGTTTAAATCTTCCTGTAGATACTCTTGCTCCTTATTCTGTTATACCCAGTACTGAGTATTAACTGCTGGATTTGCCACATATATGACATATTAGCACACTTTTCCTAGTGTTGAAAGAAGATTCATGATTTGAGGTGGGTTATTTGCATAAATTCCTTTAATTTTACTTGAATTTCTCTCAGTTGTATGCTAAAGAGTATGTACACACCGCAAGGGTGAATAAGAATATGTTCCTTCTTAGCCTATAGGCCAAAATGTTAATTTACTCCCTTTCTAGTAGAGGCTGTAGAGATGGGAAACAGAGCTGCTGATTTGACTGTAACCCATTTCAGGCAAGAAATCAGATAACATGGATTTACTGGCTAGGAGCTATTCTTAATATATGGCTGTGATCTGTAACACAGTCTGCTCCAAAATCACATTGTAGAAAGCTGTCTGTATAGGAAATGATTTTGCAGACCTATCCTGAAAACTCAAATACAAATTGGTATATTGTCATAATTTTAACATCCTTGCTGAGTTTAAGCAAGTAGTTAGCAGTCAAAAATAAGCCAGTAGTTAGCAGTCAAAAATGACATAGTTATTTCAAGTGATGTGCTTCATTTTGTTTGCTGAAGATGTCTAATGTAAAAACAGAATGAAACAAGGCATGATCTGTAAAGGTTTTTCTGCTTCTTTTCCTTAACATATGATGCAAAGAAGCTAATTGAAGTGGCTTTTGGGGAGGGTCTAACTTAGTGAATATTACCGACTGTAGACAGGACAGAATGCTATATTGACTGTCTTACACACAGTAAGGTGTCAAGTTAGATGTAATATATATGAAAGCAATAACATGTATAACTAGATAATTAGAAAAGATATTCCACAGCTTATCTTTTAATCAGGGGATGTCTTAATTATTGGTATATAAGGCAAAACACAGATAAAATAAGCAGTGTTCAGAGCTGAAAGCACAGAAAATTTCAATCAAGAGAATGAAAAATGCATATCATATGGAAAGCCAGCTATTCACAGGGTTTGCAATCCTATTTAAAGTCTTCCAAACTTGAGGCAGAAGGCTTGAATCAAGTAACAAATTTTGTAATTGAAATATTTTTAAAATAAGTAATAACTCCTCTAATTTTTCCATGTTGCAAGTATGCAAAATTAAAGAGTTTGCTGATACCTTTACCTCATTGTTGAAATTTGAGAAGTGAACATTCATTTTAGTCAATGGCTTTTTAGTCAGTATTGCTGCAAGGTGTTTCAAATTCAGCTAGCTTTCTGTTTCTGCACTTACTTGCATGATATACTGTCTCTCTGTATCTTTCTATTGAATAGAAAACACTCATGTTAAGCTGATAAACTACACAGAATGAGGCATGTGTTTATAAAATGGAATTCAAATAGTTTATTTTTTTTACCTTTCTCTTTGTGCCTTTGATGTTGTCTATTTTATCAGTCATGAAAGCTAGTTATGTGTAAAACTTCTTTTTTCAGCTCTTCAGGACTATAGTTTGTGTGGCACAACACAATTATCATGAGCCCAAATACACATACATAGTGCTGCAACAGTAGTGGAACAGCATGTGATCATTGTACTCTAATTATTGCTGATACTTGGTGTCCAGTAGGCAGTTAAATGCCACCCCGACATCCAGTCCTGTCAGATCTCAGAAGCTAAGCAGGGTCAGGCCCAGCTTGTACTCATATGGGAGACCTCCTGGGAATACCAGAAGCTGTAGGTTCTAGTGCTGAGGACTTCACTGTCACTGTCCAAGCTCACTCGGCCATGGCAGATCAAGCCTAGGAGTTAAATGGTGGGGCCAGTTGCACACATGCTGTGCCTCACTTAAAAGAATTCACAGTGTAAGCTCCAAGGAAACACTCATGTGGGTAGAGCCCTTCCCAAAATTTTTGTTCGTGAAGTCTAGCCATGATTGATGAATGAATGACATTCCATACATCACAGGTATCCTTTCATGATGGTTTAGTTCTGCGAGAAGCCCCCAACTCTATGGGATTTTCTTTGACTGCAGTATTTCTGCTGTGAGTTGTTTGTGATTTTTTAAATATGTTTTCAAGCAGTATCTTCTATAATGATGTTATAGTGCATGACATAATGTCACTGAAATATGAATAGTGAAGATGATGAGAATTAGAAGGAAGGTAATGGTAGCAGGGTTCCAGCTTGGTTTTAAGTTACTCTAGACATTCTGATTTACTAAGTTTAAAACAAGTCTTCTGAAGCAAATGAGAAAGATTCCTGTAATCTTGCACTCTTTCCACATATTGTTAATTATGGGCTTCACTGAAGTTAACTGACTCCATAAAAATATTATGAGAGAAGCATGTGTTTGCTTGCTTCTGATCTTCTTAGATATTCTACAGAGAAAATTCTGTCCTAGAACAGTGAGCAGTAAAAGATTTAATGAGAGAACAGAAATATCGTTCTATTTTATATTTACATAAAATGTATTTTTATTTATTAATTTATTCATTTATATATTACTTCACTTCCAAAAGGTTTGTTATCTTCCCACAATGCAAAGAAAAAAAAAACACCTCATTGGAAGTTTTTATAATATAGTATCTGTATATGTCTATAATAAATTCCAATACATGTTATGTGGCCCTGCATACATAAAAAGATCTGCTGCAAGACTGATTGTGGAGTTGCCTCTCAGATTCTTATAGAATGTAATAAAGAAGTTGCATGACTGTGTTTTTTTCCCCTCTCCAAATGAAAGCTATTATATTGCCTATGTGACAAAAACTTTAATATACAAAATAAATACTTGGAGTCTCTTATGTATGAAATTCCTAGAACACTGAAATGAAGAAGGTCTATAGATAGATTTTCTGAGCGGTTATGATGGCATGTAGACCTGAAACTGTAGGGATATTGGGGAGCTGTCTTAGTTTAGAAGAAACTATGGACCAGGAAAAGAGGAGCTTCCACCAAAGAATCAGCACTGCTTTGAAATTTAGGAGTTTTATCAGAAAAAAATTTATAAAAGCAGAGGATAACAGTTCTTAACTACAAATATATATATAAATAACCAAAACTAGGACAGAACCAACAACTACACTGTACCCCCAAAGAAAAGAACAGCCCCTTTAAATGGAACTGAATCTTTGTCTTTTGGTCCTTTGGTGCAATTATATTTACAGACAGTAGGGGGCGCTGCCGTGCCTTGGCTGGTAGCGAAGTCCTGTAGCAGGACTGGTGGAGGATGGGGATGGGGTATTGACTCTTCTAAATCACTCAGGTGGTAATAGCAATCCCACGGGGGCAGGGTGGAACTGTTCTCAGGGCAGAGTAGACTGTCTCCTTGTCTCTTTGTCCGAAGAAAGATGGGCTGGGAGCTGAGGGCGAGTGGGGTGGTAGTTCTCAGCGGCACCTTGCAGCTGAAATCAGTCCTCAGGAAGTCCGCACCAAATCCAAAAGGTTTCCTCTCCCTCCAAAGCCTAGAGGTGCACGGAGAAGTTCGAGGGGGAAAGCAGGAAGAACCAAGCTAGGGAAAGGGTGCTCACCAGCTCAACAAACTAGCTTGCAGTCCCCACAGCCACCAGGAAACGAAGGGCAAACCGGTCTGTTTCTCTCCTCCACCCCACCATTAAGTTGGAATCTAGAGTCTTCAAGCAGTCTTTTGTTCTCCCTCTTGGCACTTCAACCCCCTAACCTTTGTGTTGGGAAGGAGAGTAAAATTTCTCCTCAGCCCCTCTCCCACTTTTGTTTGAAGCTTTAACAGGAAAATACAGGGAACTTTTTGTCTCAGGATATGTGTTGGTTTGGCTTTTTTTTTTTTTCAATTTTTTTGAAAAAAAGTTTTAATAAATATGTCTCGTAACTTAGCAATCAGTAGA
>JAWWLZ010000094.1:31143362-31159748 GCA_035041345.1 Poliocrania exsul
AAAAACCCCAACAATAACAAACAAAAACCACAACATTTTTTCTGTGTTATTCTTCATCCAGATGACACAGCATGCATTTTATGGCAACATGACAAAGGTGATGCAGTCAGTGGGTGAGAGCAGTTTGAACAGCTCTGCTACTGCCACCAGAGCTCTACACATACAGCCAGAATTTTGGGCTGATGTACAACATAAGGATGGTAATATATACTCTCTGGGTTTTTTTGGTTCTTAACATTTTGAGGATGACCTATATTTAAGGAAGGAGGAACTAATGGATTTGGGATAGTGTGTTAGTTTTCGGTGGACTTTCGTCTACTCAGACAAGGTACAGTTAGCCCTGCCTGATGCCAAAAGGTACAAAAAAATGCACTACACATTTTTTCACCGTATCCTTTTCTGCTGCTCTTCTTGCCAGTATTTAGCTATCCCAATACAGGAGCGTGTACTGGAGTATGAATGTGGTTATGGTAGTAAAGCACATATTTGTATCCATACTGTATAAGTAATATATATTTTTTTCATTTATTTGAAAAGGAAAATATAATTAAATGAATTTACATTTTCATAAAATTAAGCATACTTTTGGAATGGCAACCAATCTAAGAAACCTTGTACTAAAAGTCAGACACAATCAAGATTCCTAGACTTGCATTTGGATTTGGACACTGGCAATGAAATTCTACTCCTGTTGAAATCAGTAGGAAACTCATAAAGTCAGAACTCACATAGAGGGGGTTTTTTAAAGCAACTTTGCAAAGCATTCCTAGGAACATAAGATATGAACAGAATAAAAATAAAGTACTCAAAAAAGCCCTATCAAAAACACCAGAACAAAAATAGAAACCTTATTAGAAAGTAGGAAAGAAAACTACTGAATTATTGAATGCATTTCATGAATGAAAACCAAAAAGATGCTGGGTTAACAAATAAGTAAATGACTGGCTTCAAAGTAAATGACTCTTTCAAAGTGAAAGAGTTCTTGCATAATTTTTCAGTGAAGTTGGTTGCTATTTACTTTCTCCTCCAAATCTCTAGTTTTTCTGTTTGCTTAACATAGAAACACCTGGAGACACTTGGATTTTAATGCAGACATGCCTAGAAGCAGCATAATTTCCATCAGTATGAATGCATCATAGGATCAGGGAGAATGTTATGGACCTGTTATTATGGTATTCACAATGCAGTACAGTTTGTTGACCATGTCAGAGTTTGTGGACACAGAAGAAAATATGACTGGGATGTATTTATTTGGGAAGTAGATTTCCTTCCCTATAATGATGTTCCAGCAGGAGCATGGCTAGCTTGGGACAGGGAGAAAGAGGAAAAATGATGGAAACACAAAATTATTTGGGATGAAAAAAGCTTTTCAGATAAAAAGGACGTCTGTAGCAAGTGTAGACAGCCAAACAGCTGAGCTTTTGACTGTGCATTTAGATTGTGTATTTTTTAGAAAATACAGCCCTGTTACCCTGCTGCTTCTTCACATTCTCACTTCAGGTACTAGTTTAGAGAAAAGAATAATTTACTGTAAAATTTGAGTGTTTGTAAGAGTTGATCTAATGTTGATTTGCAGATTTTAATGCATTTCCCTGCAGGATACTGCCTTGCAAAACAGTGTCATATTTGGATTTGGGTATTATCTCAGATCCATCTTTTCTCTGAACTTTTATGTGTTGACTTTTTAGGAACCACTAATGGAGCAGAAGGAGTTACATGTTTCATTCCCTTCCAAATATTTCATGTCGTATTTCATAGGGTGAATGTGTCTTATGACAAAATTGTTTCAGTTTTTCCAGCTAGCACAAAAAACCAGCCTCCTTTTTTAGCTTCTGGCTCAAAACGTAAGCATCTGCATAGAAATTTATTGGTGTGTTTCAGATCTTAATTTTACATCCTACTGATGTAATTTAAGTTGGAAGTTGATCATTAATGATTAAAGATCACTGATTTTGAACAGTAATACTTCTAACAATGTGGTTTTCCAGAGAAATAACTTGCAAAGCCTCAGATAATGCTCCCATTTCCTAGTGCAGCCCACTCTTAGCAATAATGTTGCCACGGAAACAGCAAAACTCTGAGCTGGTGAAAGAAAAGGGAGATAGAGGCTTTTTTTTTTTCAAAGTTGAAGTAGGTTAACTAGAATTTGTTAAAATAGTTTTGTTTTCAAGTTGTTTAGGTTTTTTTCCCTTTTGTGTTTGGCTGTTTGTTTTCTGCTTTGCCTACAGTCTTTTGGGGTTTTGGTTGATGGTTGTTTGAGTTTTTTGCATAGGACAGTAACTGAAGTTTGCTTCACATCTAAGTGATGTGAGCCCAGTCTGTGCATTTAGTCATCCAAAATATTTTGCGGTATAGTTATATACTCATGGCACTGATGGGAAGTTCAGTGCCCTCAATATTTCTGTCAGCTATAGGATGAACCTCCCTTGAAATCACAGTAGGATGTAACTGAGCTATGTGTGCAGGTAAATCAGAGAAACAGAGGAATGCAGAATATTATATATTAAGTACCTACAAACCGAACAGATAAAATTGTTTAGAAATATTTTTTCTTAAGGTTAGATCATACATCTTTTTAGCTTGTCTAGATGTTACCTTGCTTTTCTGTTAACTGCATCATCTGAGGTTATCTCTCATAAAGAAAGCTGGATTAGGCTGAGTAATAAGTATGTGGGTAAGAGATTACTGTTCTATGTCTAGCTCATGTCATGCAAAGAAAGCTGGTATTTTTCTTTCTCAATTAACTAATCAAGAGAAGAAATGTCCCCACAGGATATTAGAAGTCTTTGTACCATTGAAATGCTATCTTTTTATTTAAAGAATAGACCATTTGTTAATATTAAAGATTCTCCAAGAACATTTACTGAAGCATAGCATTAACACTTGTGTTCTTCATATTACAATGTGAGGAATAGCATCCTATTTGCTGATGGCTTAATGTTACATCATGGTAACACTAATTCTGTAGGGTTTGTTGTGAACAGAAATATGAACTATGATGGCCTTATGGCTACTTTTTATATAGTATTTAAACTCTTAGCAACATCTATATTTATGTTTGTCTGACAGATAACAGTTTCTTTTAACTTAGGTAACCAAAATTCACTTCAGATTTTTTTTTTTTCCCAAAGACAGTCTTTCTTATTTTTCTTAAAACTAGTTTACTCCACAAACAGCTTTACTGCCACTGGGCAGAAACCTTGGAAATGTATAGTCTTTCAGCAGAATTTCGACAGTTTCTTACTTGAATAGAGTACATATTTATCCACAATGTGTTATTGGAACTAGGTATTTTTGTAGATTCTGATTATATGATTAATGTTTCTCCAAATATGGGTCACTGAGAGTCACCTTTTTTACATTCAGGAGAGTTCCTTACTACAGTTTGGGGAACATAGTTATATTTCCTGTGTTTCCTCTTCATGGTCATCACATCATCTTACCTGGTTTAGCTCATGTATTGACAATGTCTCCTGTGTCTGTATCTGCAGCAATTTAGAACCTTTTAAACTTCAACAAAATGTAGCTTCTTCCTCTAATTTTGCCCCTTTTCCCCTATCCTTGGCTCTTAATACAAATCACTTGCTTCTGAAATACAAGCTGCAGAGGTAGTGAAGATACAGAAGGAAAAAGGTGTCAGCTAAGGATAAGCCTGTGAGAGCTGCTTGAAGGAAGAAAAGGAGGAACAGTGGCATGAAACAAGAAGTGCACCAGGATGAGAGGAGTGTCCATGAGAAAACAGAAATGAAAACCAACAGAAGCTGAAAAAGAAGTAATGGTCCAAGATGCCAAAATTACCACTAATTCATAAGACATGCTGCACTTTGTCTGAGGCAGTGTACATTCCCTCACTATGTATATATTTCCAGGATTATATCTTACTTTACATTTATTAACATTGAATTTCTACCTGCCATTCTATTACTGGTTCAACAATGAAGTCATTGTTCCATGGCCATTTATTAATCATGGTGGTAGTGTCCGACATATATTTCGGGAAAAAAAAAGGCTAATTTTCAACTTGAGTATACTTTATGAGCTGACAGCATAGATTGCAAATAGGGATTAGAAGGAAATGGTAATTTGAATGTCTTTCTGTGAATTGTACTGTGATATTAGCAGCAACAAGCTTGCTTAAGGCAGGCTTACTATAGTCAGTGTGTAAGGTACAGGCATGGTTTTGAAAATGCTGAAGACATTATAAATGCTTTGCCAATAGCTAGAATGATCCAAATGCTAATTTTAATAACAGTTTATGCCCCTTTACACGGTCTCATTATTTCATTTATTATTGCCTGGACTTGAATTTGAACCTGCTGCCTGTTGGCCAAAATTATGCACTGTTTCTAATTCCAGGAACTTTAAAGGCAAGGTTTTAAAATGTTCAGTTCTCCTAGTTTAGGGATGGATTTATAGAGATAGTTTGCCAATCAGACACTGAAATAAGCACTGGATTTCAAGCACTGGGTGATTCAGTGGTTTCTACTTCTCTGTAGTGTCTAATGTCAGGTTTTCAGGAGAGCTCTGCATTCAGTGGGTGTCTTGGTAGCATTTCTGTGTGCAGTGAAATAGTTTCAGAAATCAGACCTTTTGCTGGTGCTCTGGGGAAGCTTTTGTCTTCTAGCTTTCACTCTGTCCTCCCTTCAGCGAACTGATGATCATACTGCCTTTAAATATCTACTGTGCTGACAGGGTAAATACGGGGTAAATCAGTACATGCAAATTTTTCTTCTAGCTAGGTCTTGGGTTTCTTTTGTGGTTATTTTTATGATGGGTTTTTTGTTTATTTGTTTGGATTTTTTGTTGTTGTTTTTGTTTGTTTATTTGGGATTTTCTTGCATCAGAGGTCTCTGAAGGCAAACCTGTAAAATCAGTGAATCTGCGTGTGCACACAGAGAGCAATCAAACATCAAATGAAATGTGCACATTCATGTTCCTGTCCTGGATGTAAATGAATTGGCTGAATGAAAGCAGTCGGGGAGAAGCACAGATCTGACTCCGTGGTTTTCCTCACCTGCTACCCCTGTGGGCACCCCAGGCATTTCTCTGGCGACATCCTGTCTTCTGCGGGGGGCTCTGTGACCCACTCCCCTCTGCTCAGGCACCGGCTTCGCTTTCTGGTGTTGCTGCAAAAAAGGTGCCGCCTGTGCCCGAAATGGGATCTTCCACTATTTAGCAAGGCTTTGCTGAATGAGTCATCAAAGCTGGCTGGTATTGGCTGGGCTGGTGAGCACCCAAGGGATTGCCTGGCAGAGCCTGCGAGGCCTCGCTTCATTCACAGAAATGTGGGGATGCTAGCCAGCCCTTTCATTCACACGCACTTCAGAATCTCATTCACATTTTGCAGTCTTGCTAGCCGCTTCTAATGAAGACAGTCGTTCGGGAGCAGTAGGGTTTTCTGGGCAATAGAGACACGTAAAAATAGGCTGTGGTGTGTATATTTGCTGTTGCTATGCTAGGAGAATGAAGAGAGAAATGAATGCTGTAAGGATGCTGTAGCAGATCTGCAGTGTGGTGATGAAAGGCTGTTCTGCAGATCACTAGAAACCTGCTTTTACATTGACTAAGACATTGCAATTATTCATCACTGCTGGGATAAGAGGTGCTAACTTAATTCAATATGTCATGAATATACTAACTAAATACCTGTATTTGAGCTGGCTGTTTCACTGTATTTGCACTTTGTATACTGCAACCTTTAGTAATGGGAGAAGGAAGGAATTCCATACGCTTTTTTCCTTTAAGTTCTGCTGCAGTTAGTAATGTATTTTAAAAAATAGCTAAGCACTATGCAGCTTCTCTGGTCTGAATTTGTTTATAGTGCAGTGTGCTGCCCTACATACAAAAGATGTTTTGCAAAGCAGATTGATTTATAGGGAAAAGCCAAATGGCTTGTGATGGGCATTGTGTATCACAATGCTGTACATATTTTGTCTTTGTTTATTTGTTTGGTTTGGTTTTTTTAAGTAGGAGAAATGAAGTATCTGTTTTCTGCATGTTTTAGTACTTCTCAGATAAAGTGTTTGTGACTGACATGCTAAATAAGAACCATTTTTTTTTTATTTTTCACTGCAGGATGTCAGTTTGCTGCTATCTGGACTTTTTCATACTATTTCAGGTTTTTTAGGTTTTTCAGAATTAAACCAAATATTCAAGTGAATTGAAGATCATCTTCATGTTTTTCTTCGGAGTGAATATCAGTGGTGAAAGAAAAAACATCTGTTAAGCCTCTTGTCGGACATCAGAAAAATACTTTTCGTCACACATAGGTACTTATGTAATTCCTGTATTAAAATAGAATGTTCATGTGAATTAATGAGGAGAAGGATTTCTTTATCTATCTGAATTTGGATATAACAGTTTCTGTTGGGACAGCATTGACAAAAAGGCTCTGTTAGGCTGTTTTTGTGAAAGAAAATGTTCTGTCATCTGTTTTGGAAACCTTTAAGGTGCCTGTGTTAGGCTGCATGCAGGGAAAGGAGAGAGGGGAGAGAGTGATATATATGTAAATATTATTCAGGTGTTTGCTGTCTAATTGTGATTTCTTTATAGATTCACAAATACGTAAGATGGAAGAATTTTAACAGAAGAATAAAGTGTGGTGTTTCATAAAGGCTATTAATTGAATTTTGAAGGTAATTGCCTCTGGTACTAAAAGGGTGGTGGGAGGGAATAGGAATTAAAGGTTGACAGGAAATATCTGTTTGAGAAGATAGGAAAAGGAAATTTGAGAATTGATTGGTGCTAGTGTGCTGTAAGTGGGTGGATGTGGGGGGTTTTTTCCTTCTCTCTCTCTCTCTCTCTCTCTCTCTCTTTTTTTTTTTTTTTTTTTTGGCTACAGGAAGTGATTTGCAGTGTTCACAGCCTTTTGTTGAAAAGGGTCCTTCTCATTTGTGTGAGTCATGCTTTTGCTGTGAGCGAGTTGGCAGCTCTAAGCACGACTGGGATCTCAGTCACAGAAAACTGTTACTTCACCCAACCTTAACAAGGAACCAAAAGAAATTTCTTAAAAATATACAATTTTTTTGTTTCACCTTATACTCTTTGATTTTTTTCCCCCCAAATCCTGTTATCCATCAGTGTCGTTATGAATCGCCTGCTATGTTAGTACAGGCATCTCCTGCACTGGCATCAGATTTGCCACAACATATGCAGGAAAGCAGATAGAAGGGCATGCTTCAACGTACCAAGTATAGCCGCTTCAGGAATGATTCTGTGACCTCAGTTGATGATCTTATTCACAATTTGTCCATGAACAGCAAGGTCTCAGCAGTTGCTACGACTTCAACTTCACCTTCGTACCTGGTCTCAGCAGAGGTTCTCCGCAAGGACCAAGAAGATGGACCCACCACCTTGTGTACCCTCATCCACAAAGTGTCCCACTTGAAACTCTCTAACACGGGCAGCCTTTTGGGTATCAAAAACCTCTCCTCTGCAGTAAAGGAGCTTGCTGTCTCCAAGTTGCAGGGAAGCTCAAGTGCTTCTAGTTCAGCAGCAGGGGCTTCAGACAACACATGTAACCTTGTCTCTGCCACTTCGTGTTCTCAGCAGGACGTGAGCAAGATGAGTGTGGGGAAAAAAGCACGGTCAGAGGAGATGCACCTGGGAGGTGAAGATTGGAATCAAAGTAGCAGCTTTGTCAATAAACCCTCTCGAGGATGGCTGCACTCGAGTGAGAAGATCCTGGGACCTGGTGTGACGTACATTGTGAAGGTTGGTCTGCTTTCTTCCATTCTCTGTTTTTATCAATGAAAAATTCTCTGCTGGTTTTGCTGACAGGCTAGTTAGGCGGAAAGGATCTCTATTTGTATATTGCTCTTTTGGTGCATAATACATGGAATGTAAATGCAGAAAGGCAGGGGTGGGAAGCTGTGTTAATTTTTTTCATTAGAGCAAACCTGCAAATAATGTTCCACAGCTGTGTGAAAATACTGTTCATAAGCTAAAAGCTGATTTTTTTTTTTTTTACTTTTTGATTTGTGTTTTTTATTTTTTTTCTTCTGAATTCAGGTTTTCAGTGTTATCTAGCATACTGTATATATCCTGGATACGTAGACTTTCAATATGTCTGGTGCAATATACAGAAGGAAAGAAGGAGCCCTTGATGTGAGAAAAATTGTTAATCATGCATGATTTTTCAGTTTGAAAATACCTTTAGGGCAAGTGTGTTTCTAATCTGAAATGATATTTTAAATCTTAGAGCAGCAAGGCAGAGAGCACAATTCTTATTGTGTTCCACAAATAGAAATACTGTAGGGAGTAGAGCAGAAAAATGCAGCATGTTTTACATAATGAGGATTCAGCCACCTTAAATGTTATTGCTATTTTCAGTTCATTGATACAGCACATCAAGAGCAAAGGTTCTTAGGTTTACAGGGTAATATTTCCATTTTCTTTGAAAGTATTTTGAAACCACCTGTTAAATTAGAACCTTCAAGAGAAGGGTATGTGCAATGTTTTTGTAGTTAGGTAAGATTCTGGTTACACCTTTCAGCATAAAGTTTTTGTGCAGAAAGTATAAAAATAACATTATTGTCAGAATTCATTCTTCAGTTTCCATGTTTTATTTGCCAAGTGGCTTTTGTACCTTAGATGTTAAACTGTTTCATAGCAGACTATTAATATTACAGGTCTATTTTTAACCTCATCTTATTTTTGGTGTAAGAGTCACAGTGTGACTTTATTTCAGGATGCTTTAAAACTGAGTGACACCCTTGTTACTTAACTCTCACTGCTTTTTCTCCAGTCTCATTATCAAAAGCAGAATGCATATTTAACTGTTGGAGGACTAGAAGGCAATTTTCATTTCTTTCTATCAGTGGTGATAATAGATTTTGCAAGTGGTTGTATGTTGAGTAAGTTGGCCAATTCAGAGCACTATTGAACTTGTACTGTCTTTTTTACTACTCTGAAATTTACTGGAACTAAAAGGAGTCAGTGCTACCTTTCAAACCACAAGCTGCTGCTCTGTTACTCTTCAAGTGTCTTGATAAAAAATAACCCACTGATCCTAGATATAGTGATATTGAGACACTGATGTTCTTTTGCACAGAAATACTCTGGTTAACAGAAAGTCATTTAGCATTTTCACCTTAGCTCAGGAGACTCAACCATTTTACTTTTTATTTCACTTAGGACATTATAAGTAGTCAGATAATGATTGTGAGAACTCACTGCTGCTGTTTGTTATTCCTGAAGAGATCATTATGAATCAGAACAAACACAGTATTCAAATTTTTAATTTTTTTTCAGTGGTTGACCTACTATATGCTAGAGGAAGCTGATATCCTGAATTGAAAAGACAATTAAAGTTATATAGAAGTGTACTCACATTTAAAGTTAGTATTTAAACCATATCTAACACAGATAGCAAACCAAATATTTTTATTAGTGCAGCTGGTGTCAAATACCTGGAAGTGTGTTGATACACATTGTGTATATCAGAATTTTCAAAATAAATCATTAACACCATGCAACTTTCTTTTAGGTTTTTGTTAATCTCATTAAAATTTATAGATTATTGTTTCTATTAAGAAATTTGGGCAATAACTGACTTCATGTTCTCCAGCATAAAAGTCACAGAACAGTCATCTAAATGTAAAAACAAAGGTTGAAAATAAACACTAAAAGAAATGGTTAATGAGTAAATGAAAATAAACGGGTCCTGATTAGTTCCTAATTTGCTTGTTTATTAGGTGTCTCAAAATCTTCCTCAGCAATTACAGATAAGAATAGAAGTGCAGTTCCCAAATCCTTAAACATTGTTTGTTACCAAGGCTTTTTTCCATTCAGATCATCAAATCAATACACATATAATGTACAATGAAGGGAAACATTTCTTGGCTACCTCGTGTTATATTGACTGTCTGGTGGCCCATGTTTAATTAGTATCATATGCCTTGCAGAAAATTCCATATTGCATTTTTTTAATAAGAGAAATTTGAGGGCTTTTTTAACCAGCAAAACATTAGTAATTTTTTGTGTCAATGTCTACCAGGTTACTATTTTCTCATAAATCCACATTCAAAGCATAAGCTTGACCACAGAAGAGGGTTAACTGTAACTACTGTGAAGTTTGATAACTCACATTAGAATCTTCTGAAGAGACAAAAAATTCCTATGTGCAATGTATGAAAATTCTGAAACTTCACTGCTGTCTCCACCTTTTCACATATTACTCATTTTTTAAAATGGGCAGTGTAACTGTAATGCTTAAAAATGGATGTAGGCTTATGGTAGGCAGTAGCTGTATTCTGATTTTCATGTCTGTTGTGATGGAATTATTTTCAGCCATAAAAATATTGGCACTTCTGAATGTTTTTTTCTCCCAGTATTATTTTAGTATAAAAATTTTCACAAAATCAGAAAAAAAATTACCAACAAATTAGATAATGACCATAACCATATGAGTGGACATAAAGTGGTGAGCTACTGTTTTACTTAATGAACAAATTTAACAAATTATGAATTAATGAAAAAAACCTGCAACAAACGAATAGTTTGCTGTGATGGAAGTCACTGAGGAGCTCAGTGTTTTACCCATAGTGGGACAGATCACTATAGGGAGAGATTATAAATGTTCATGTTGTCAGAAAAACAAATACATAGAGTAAAAAAAATTGTAAAACTGAGTAATGTAATCTTTCAATGTAATCTGTCGTTTCCAGTGATAAATATCTACTGATGAGTTTAATTGAGTAATGGTATAGACATTTTGAGTTTTGTTACATTTAATTAAGAGTACAATCAACAGTCAAGAGGCAAATGTATGTCTGTCTTTAGGTAACTTGTGGTTGGATTTTGTAAAAAGTGCCAATGAGTTTAAAATGCTGTTTCTCAGCAGCTCAAAACTAAATAAGCCAAAAATACTGTAGTATAATTTTATATACCTATATGAAGTATATTTGGAAAAGCTAACAAGCTGTAAAACCAGGACCGTGGTATAGAGTGGAGGTGGGAAAATCTAGTGTTAAAAACCAGATAGAAATATAGAATCTGGAAGAGAGGAAGGAAGAATTACTTCATCCAAAAGAATCACCACGAGCCAGGCAAATATTTCAGTGACAAGCATATTAAATTATTACTATTATAGCAATGTATTTAAAGAGTATGATCCTAACTGCAATTATTTCTTTAGCATTTTAACAATTTCATTCCTTGGGAGGAAATAACAGTGATTTATATCAGATCTGATGTGGAAAGTAGACATCATTGTGAAGCTGTTTAAACACATCACCAAGCTGAAGCTTCAGTTCTGCAAACATTCCTGCATGACACTGTTTATGTGAAGCATTCTCTGCAATAATTGAGGCTACATCTGTACCCTGAAAGTTATGTATGCGCTTAAGGGTTAACTGAATTGTTGTGTCTCTTTGGTAGCTACCCCAGAGTTTGAAGCACAACCTTAAATGGAGCTAATGCACTGGAAACTGCAACATATGTGGCCTTCCCCTAAAAGACTTCAAGGCTATTTGGAATAACGTTTCTTTTTTTTCTTTCTGTTCTAACCAGAATGGATTTTCTCTTGGGGAAAAAGAAAAACAGACAAAAAACCCAAAACCAACCCCAAAACATCACAGCAAGACTTTTTAGTTTCTTTTTGATTGATGTGAAAATTTGTCTTCATTATAGAAAAAAAATATGTCAGGTGTTTGTTTATTTGTTTTAATCAGTTTTAAATTCTGCTTCTGTCAGTCAAATTGCAGTAGTGTTGATGGTTAGTCACTGAGAACTTGACATGGCCAGAGTAAAAACATACTCAGTAGGATTTTGTGCATATGTTTCTAGTAATAGACAACACAGCCCCAGAGCATCCTGTTTGTAATGAAGTTTACATATCTAAGAAGTATGTTGTGTGTTTCAGTCACATGGTGATAATAGGATAGAGGACTGACTTTAGTTCAGAGTGTGCTATCCTCAACACGGGTATCCAAACAGTGTTAGCAAAGACTAATGAGACTGGCCAATCGCTGTGGATTTTAAAGCTGCTTGCATGCAGATTAGGAGAGAGAGAAGTTAAGTGACAAAGACAGTATTGGTTTTAGTAATTAATCCCTCCTATTGTGCCATATTCCTGTGAGATCAGTTAGTATCCTTTGCATATTATTTCTTGTTATTTGAAGTATGAAAGAATGATATTGATGCCTGTTACTATCTTGAAAACCATTCTTTTGATCTTCATGAATCTGAAATCCAGACACTATTGATGTTGATTTGAATAGTTAAAGTAAGAAATATTTTTGTTTAAAGTGAAAATTATACATTCCTGCTAGTTATTTATCCTGCAAGTTATATATATCCTACAGTTCTCAAATCCCCAGGTCAATTTAGCTGGTCAGTTTTGGAGGCAAACCTGCTTCCAGCCAGAATTCCTTCTCTTTTTTTGCTTGGAAATTGACGGTTTGTTTCTTTATTTGTCTTCCAACCATGTTCACAGTAAGAATATCATGTGCCTGATGTAAATTTCTGCCACTACAAACGTAAAGAAAACACACAGTTGAACCAAAATCTTCAGGGAAAAAACCCATGCCTTTCTGTGCTGCTGGAGACAAGGTACTTCCCTTGTCCCAGTTACAGGATGCTTCTTTCTCTCTTAGCAAAAGAGAAATCTTGTCTCCACTTACACAATAGTATATGTGCTGCAGCCTGGCTTTGTTTTATAGAAGAATCTTCAAGTGAATGCACAAAGTATCAATGTTAGATTTTCTGGTGGTTTGCAATGAAAAAAAGTCAGATCTGCCCTACTACTGATACTATTTCAAGATGATTTACTCCTCTAAGAAATGAAACAAATTTCTTAGAGGAGGAGAGATTCAGTTCCGCTTCTCTGCAATTCTACACAGTCAGGTAATACTAATTTCATTTGATTCTATATATTTATGACAAAAAGTGTTGCAGTTCTGCCTTGTCTGCTCCAGGCAGAGCCTGCCCATTGGGGTTGTGATGGGAATAATACTGGGAACTGTATTTCCCATCACCCCTTGTCCTCTGGGTAGGATTAGGTGTAATTCAGTAAGGATAATCGAGAATGTTTGTTTAATAAATTAGATATTCCCTTAGGTTTTTCAAATAATTTTTCATAGGACCAGGAAAGATTTCAGCCTCAAAAGGTTGAATCAGATAATCCAAGTTACAGCTAAAAGCTTAAAGACTGAAAAAAAGGCCTTTGAAATTAGACCAAAAAAATAAAAGATAAAAATAAAGAGGGTGTAGGATGACACAAAGAAAAGAATATGAAGTCAGAAAACGCTGTCTAGCTCTTTTTTACCACAACACCATCACAATATATTCACTGATGCAGTGATTTTTGTCTATTTCTTTTATCGCAGAACAAATCCTGAAATTAGAGACATAAATTGAACAAATACCTTAAATAACAAGACTAGAAGAGAGATATTTTATCTTCAGATATTGTCTCAGCTTGCTCAGCAACATTTCCATTCTTCTGAGTATGTTGTTGGACTATAATGCTTTTACTCCCATTTTTGGCTGTTACTAGTTTAGGCATTATATAGGGGAGAGCATGTCTCATGGGATGGCAAGCATTGTTCCTAACTGACATTTAACACTGCATACCTCTGATGAAGTAATTATCAGAAACAGAATTGTCTCATTTTTTATAGACAAGCTGCTTTCATTAACCACAGGATCTTTTAAAAGTACCCTTAACTTTCTAAGAAATTGGAATGTTTCAGAAACACTGCCTTTGTCACCACATGTTGAGTGCAGTGTCACTTTTACTTACTTTTTGTTGTAAATTAGTTTTATAGAAAAACTAAGCAACAAGTACCAAGTAACTAGCAACATTGTATGAACTCTCTCTTGAAGTAGATTTATTTTTGTCAAGGAGATGGAAATACAGGGCTGCCGAGAACAAGCTGGAAGCTGCAGGTGCCCATCTCAATCTCATGGTAACTTTGAGACTCTTGGAAGAGGTGTTGGGAAGAGGTATCAAGCAAGGCTGTTTGGGGCCATTAAGGGCCTGGTGGTTCCCCAGCCTCCTAGAGCTGCTGTGCTTCTTCATGACCTTTATGCTGCAAGGAAACCTTTCAGAGAGTTTTTGAGATATATATATATAAAAATATATACACACACATATATACACATATACACACACACACATATATACACATATACACACACACACATATATACACATGCATACATACACATACATATATATACATATACATATATATACATATATATACACACACACATATATATATGCACACATACATACATATACATATCTATATGTATATCTGGGACAGGATGATGATATGCATTCGTTCTGCACACTGGAGGTCATCTTTTGGGCACTTTTACTGAGAACATAAGAAACTATATCTTCAGCATAGGAAACTTGAATATTGATAAAGACTTAGAAGGTCTGATTTAAGTGCTGCACTCTCGTGATGAAGCCAAGGATGCATGTAACATTCATATAAAAAAGGACTCCTTCCCTGAATGTTTTGGATTTTTAGTTTTAACAGTGACAGGTCCTTCCTATGTCACACCTCCAAACACAGTTGAGAGAACGTAACAGTTTAGCATGTCAAATACTTAACATAGGTTTTGTATTTGACATAGTGGAAAAGCACTTGTTAGATGTTTCATCCTGGTCTGTGCTTTAACAAAACTCCTCTTCATGCAGTTCTACTTAATAACTAAGGTAGTATAAATTTGTTCAATAACTAGATATATTAACAACATCCATATTAAACAGTTTCAAATGTCTAATTTTGCTTTTCAACTATTGAAACTATGTTGTGTGTTTGTGTTAAAGGAATTCTGATGCAGAACATAAGCTGCTGTAAAGAATGTACATGATGCTTTAAAGGGAGGTATATCTTAGTGGATATTCAAGGGAGCAGCAGCATAATGTGGAAAGTGTTCACTGAATTAAAGTGTGGAGCTGTGAAAATGAAGCAGTTCATCTATGATACTGCAGTGCATACTCAAAGTGGTTAACACTGCAATAATTGCATTCACATATTATTATATATTTTTAAAATTAAAAAAGTAGAGAATTAAAGTTTGTGGCTTTCCTTCCTGAGTGGAGCTGCTTTTTAAAGAAAACTTTTGGACCATTAAAAAAATTGAGGCATAGTACTAGATGTTTACAGTTAAAATAATAGAATAAATCATTGTCCAATATGTGAACTTCTGATACTAGCATTTCTGAGGTTTTGCATGAAAAAAGCATTTATCTGTAAAATAAGAAAGTAAGAAATATTATTCATGCAAAACTACTGAGATGGGGGTTTTTGTGCAGTCTTGCGAAAGCATGGTTCATATAGCATCTGCACAAATATTTATGACCATGACACTGGCAGTCTTGTTTCATCCACCTATAAGTAAGAAATAAGAAAAAGATATTTTCATTGAAGGTGTTTTGTTTTCAAACCCATTTGAGATGGAGATTAGAAAATTGTCAGAAGCAGAATTTGTTTCTTAGTTACATTTTTCCCCATACTAGCAAGAAATCAGACCTTAGAGTTAACTGAAGAAATGGCTTTGCAGGATAAGGAGAAATATGTTCTTCTTCTCCTGCCTGAATCTTTCACCTTTTTTAAGGGGTTTTGTTTGTGAGATGCTGCCAGAATGCTTTAACAGAGGACAAATTTAAAACCACTATTGATACCTAGTGAAAATTGTTGATGTATATGAAATAGAATGGATTCTTCTTTTCTTACAGAGGTTTATGGGATATACTTTTACTTAATTATTTTCCTATGGGTAAGATGTTCCAAATTCTCCTACTGTGTGGAGATTTTTATGATTAATAGAGGGAAACTGTATGCTGAAATATAGTGAAAATATTGCATATTGTTGCACAGTTTTTCTTCAGATATCTCTTATCCCCAGGAATTGTTAATATTTAGTCATGTAAAATCTTCATGAGTCTTCAGAGATGTGTTAACAGAAATGGAAAGTAATGCTTAGTATTGCTTAATGTTGTTTTATCTTCTGTCCTGATGTTGGTGGCACTTAAGTATGTTCTCTTTTGCAAACACTACGCTCTTTCTTTGCCTCATCTGCAGCAAGATTTGAAGGCATTCAACAGGTGTTCATATCTTCTTCAACGCCTTTTTGTTTATATGAATCTTTGGCTACTGAAGAAGGAATTTGCAGGTTTTCTGATCTTTGTGGGAGAAAAAGGAATAATCTGTTTCCAGCTTTTTCAGAGTGTTGGTGAATCTTGATAACATTTTGTGTATAATATGTCTGTTTATTAATACAGATATACAACTGCCAACTAAAACTTTAAAATAGTTGTAAATATTATCTACTGCATTTCAGAAGTAATAAAAAGTTGTAGGTTTTTTTAGACTTAAGGAATTTGGGCAGACTTTTTAAATATCAGTGGCACTGTATATTTGA
>JAWWLZ010000094.1:31162580-31185826 GCA_035041345.1 Poliocrania exsul
AAATCAAATACATGTAACTACTCTATGATCTCCCTATGAAGTAAAGAAAATATATGTTTTGATAAGCTCTCTTCTCTTTTTGTGCTCCTTTGTTTCTGACTAGCTGAGTTAAGCAATTTCATGGTGCATGTCTCAGTCAAATTACTCAGAGAATCAAGGTAATAAATGTTCAGTTAAAGCACAATTAAAAAAAATTAGGAAGCATCGTGACACTTTTTATTTTTCTATAACTTAGTTGATTTTATTAAAGGAAACACTTGATTACAGCTCCTAGTTAGTATTTTGGTGTGAGGGTTTTTCCCCTCTTTTCCTTTTCATGCATCCGTATGGTTCCTAACTAGGTCCATAGTTACATGTGGAAAAATTTACTATCTTAAAATCAAGTCCTGGGCTGTTAGTATTTTTGTATTATGGCCTGCTTGTTAGGATGCATCTGGATTTAAAAGTTAGTAAGTTTTAGAGTCGACAGAAAACTTGAAAGTTGTAAGTATTGTGGACCATTGTGGAAGTCTCTTGGCACATTTCACAAGCCCCCTTGGCTGTTAATGATGATGCCTGAAATTAGAAGGAACTGTCATTTTGATGCATAGATAAATGCATATTGCAGTAGAAGCAATAGAATCTGAACTGGAAATAAAAGCTCTTCTTTTGGAATAAGAGAGTCTTCAGCCGTAATTAACTAGCACTGGTCAATCCATACTGCCTACTCATTTACTTTCTTGGAATAATTTAATTCTGGACTAGCTCTTTGGCTAATGAGAATAACATGTAAAACAATAAAACCCACAAAACCAAACAAATTCCCCTCATCCTCCTTACCCACCCCCCAAAACCAACCAAACAAATAAACAAAAGGAATAAAAATATAGGCATATGACTTGAGATATTGCACAAGCAACAGATAGGAGAAAGTAAAAAAAAAAATGCTCACTTTTGCACATTGCAAGTAAAAGCATAGCCCAAGCCCATGGATGAGAAAATTGCAGAGAAATGACCAGTTTATGACAAGGTATCTTACTTCTATTTTCAAGACTTAGATTTCCATATAACACTGAATCCCAGGAATCAGAATTTATTTTTTGAGTCCCTAGGCTATTACCTGCAGCTGTGCAATATTAGAGCATATTTTGGATACATCAGTGTTTGAAGGCACTGGCCAATTTTTGGCTAACAAAGTAAGTGCATGTCTGTTTGCTGATATAACCAACCATGTTATCTCTTACATAACTTCTACACAGCAAGTACAAGCTGCAAAGTAGTGAACCACTAAGATCTGATGATGGTCATCTGGTTACATGATTAAAAACCGTTAATCTAAATTCACTAAGAATGTCTATGCAATTCTGATGGGCTAAGGATACTCCAGTAGTTTGGATTCAGAGATATGGAGTGATTTTATTTGATAGTAAGTGATGGGTAGATCTTTGTACTACCTGTGTACAGAGCAGACACTCTTCTGCTAGATGTACTTATAGCACTCAAGCACTCAAGCATTTGTGGCTCCTACGCTGGACTGCTGCAGTGCTGTATGGGGATATACCCTCACAGAATCACAGAATAGGTCTGGTTATGTTTTTATGGAAGTGTTTCTTGCTGCTGTTACTGCTTACTTCTGGGTCCAACAATCATAGAATCATAGAATCAGTTGGGTTGGAAGAGACCTCTGAGATCATCAAGTCCAACCCTTGGTCCATGGAGGGTTTCTTCCAGTAACTTAGTGTTTTTACAAACATGTTAGGAAACACTGAACAAGGTTGTTCATATTCATGGAGCAAAATGCATCTCTGACAGTGACTGCTCTCATTTGCTTTTTCTCTTGGCTCCAAGCCCATGAATGCTCTCAGTGCTCATGTGGTGAACTGTCTGTTTCTGACAAATGTTGGGAGAACTCAATACTCTCCCTTACACAGGCTTCAGTAAAAGATTGTAGTTACTGAACAAGACTTTCTGTCTGAGTCATAGTTAAGACAGGTATTTTAAGGAATACAGAAGATATCCTCACATGTGGAACAAACCAGAAATCCAGGCCTTCTCTTGCACTAACCTGGCAAAATTGTAATGAGTAAGGCTGTTGGAACTTCACACAATGAGAGATATATGGTCCCAGGTATATATGGCACTCTATTCTTCGATTTACATCTGTTTCATGAAAGGTCCAGTTTAATATGCAAAAGAATAATTATGAATCTAAAATCTCTGAATGGGAAGCTATACGTGTGTGTGTGTGTGTGTGTGTGTAGATAGATAGATAGATAGATAGATAGATAGATAGATAGATAGATAGACAGATAGATAGATAAAAGAAATACTTTTTCCATGGAATATAGTACCTTTCAATGAAGGTATACAAGCTGGAAACTCATTCAGAAATCAGAAAGTAAACAGAAGATAGAATGTTATCTGAGAGAGCTTGGAACTGGTAGTTCAAAATCCTCCTACTTCAAGGTGGGCTGCATCTTGGTATATTTGGTTCCTGAGCAATGAGAGAGAAAATGATAGGGGGAGCTCATAAATTTCACAGCTCACACTAGCTGATTGGTTAGAATATGCATTAAGTGCTGGGTGAAGAGGAGCTTTTTTTAGAAGTAGACTGTTTTGTAACTATACTTTTAATGTTTCATGGAATGCCTAAAGCAAAAGATAGCATTTCTTTTTAATCAGGGTATTTATTTGTTGAAATAAATGAATAATTTATTTACTTGCTATCTTGGTTGTATGTCTTCTTTCTGTGGATCCTTGTCAGGATGTACTTCAAATGGATATTTTTAGAGAGCAGTGTTGGTCTTGGGGAATAATTGAAGCATAGCAGTAGGTGAGTTATATGTCCCTGTAGTTGGCCTTTGGACCTTTTGAATGTCAATTTTTATAGTAATTTCGTTACTTGAAAACATGCCGTGGTGATTAAGTGTTCACATCTTTTATCCCAGAAAATCAGTTGCCATCTTTGCATTGATCAGTCAGGAAAACTGCAAGCCTTATTATGTTGTGTTCAGCTGTCTCCATGATACATATAAAACAAATACAGGGTAATATTTCCATTTGACCTCCCTTCAGTCTTACCTTGTCTCTACTTTTGTTAATGCAGATCAGGTAGTATGACTCAAAGGAGTCTAAATGCACGCCTTCTAAGTATGTTTATGGGTATTTGTCTAATTATTTGTCTGTTTATTTTGACAGTGACTTGTGTGCACATGTGTTTGTGTATTTATTTGCACGCCTGCATGTACTTGTGAACAGACCTTCCAGAGTTTGCTTCCAAAATGCTGGACCTGGTTCTCAAACTTGTACAATTACTTTGCTTTAAAAGGCTTGTGGCAAATACAGACAAGTTATGTAACAAGTGCAATCCAAGAGTAGTTTAGTATTGAGAGATGTAAATTAACAGGTTGATGAAATAACGAAAACTCAGTATTTCTGTAACAAAAAATCACAGGGTTACCTTTGAATACTTATACCATATACAACACATTTAATTATAAAAGCATCCTGTATGGAATAAATATTTGGGAAAATTAAGCTACAAAATCTTCCTTGGGACTAAAACAAAAAGTGCAGGAAAATATCATTCATTGCTGTTTATTGGTATAAGTTAAATTACTTCAGCTAATTATCACAAGTGATGTTAAAGAACTTAATCTCCTAGAAAATAAAATCACCCTCTGAGATATACTTAAAAATAGAGTTAATGGCTTAACTTCCTCCATCAGAGCATGAAAATGTCATTCTGGATGTTTTAAGTACTTGGGCAGAAGTATATGTGAAAAAGGAATCTAGTTGTAATAAGGTACAAAGATTATCTAATTTTGCACTGTTAGAGGACAGATGATAATCTAAACAATTTGAGAATATGACCCTTAGCTTGAAAGCTCCCTGTGCCAGGATCTCTACAGACAAGAGATTTTCCATAAACATTATCGAAACATTCAAAAAACAGAAGATTGTGGGAGATATCTAAAATATTCTAGGAAATGGATCTTGAAACAGTCCTTCCCAGAAACTGTCTGCTATCATGATCCAAGTTCAAGTAATTTAACAAATACAGCTCACTTGATATTCTAGCTTTTTATTCAGCATTGTAATGATTTCACAGCATTTGATAGAACTAAATAATAATGAGCATGTGAAAACAAACTAGATGCTGCCTCATCTTGTAAACAGTTTGAGGCGTATATGTTTCTATGGAAAAATTTTTTGAAATTCTAGATGTTATAGTTACTGATGCAGTAATTCTCTAAATAAAATACAATTTTCTCAGCAAAAATTAAATTCCTAAACAGGCACAAAAATGTGGCCTCACTTGATTTTTGTACCAGTTTCATGCCCAAATAGATTGCATTATGCTACGAAGATACCAAAACTGACATAAAACTGATATAAAAGCTGATATCAACCCACAATACTAGAATAACATTATCAGGCTCATGATGTAAAGACTTATCCCTATATCTTCTGACTTTCAAAAGTTGGATGTGTGGTTGAATACTTAACTACAATGCAAAGATACTGCCATGGAATGTGCCAGTCATGAGTTGGTTTGTACAAAGCCAGTATCTGACAAGAGCTGTAGCTCTGGTAGACTTCAGCACATGCAAATTATGACCACTTTTGGAAGCAAGTCTAGGAAGATTCACCTGCATTTTTCTCACTCTTGTCATAGTTACTGTTACATTTTAACATCTTGTGTAATGATACTTTTTTTTTTTTTTCCACAGAGATGCAGGGTAGAAATCTGGGTCAATAAGTCTGATCTTTTCTTAAAATTAGTTAACCTTCATGCCATTCCTTTCATGAATGACCCTATTAAAGCCATCTTCCTGCATAGGTTATTAGTATATTTTGTTAGTATTTTCCTATATCTTTATACTAGTGTAATTAATGATATTACTAAATCCCATATATCCCTGAGCTGTTTATTAAGGATTGGTTGCTGGTATTCTTTTCAGCTTTCCCTGCTATAATTTATCTCTTTTTTTGTTCTAATGAGACTTAGTTCTCTCCCTCTTAAATAAGTTTTTCCTACTAACCAGTCCTAGATGAATTTCCTTTACCACACTTCCTTTTTCGTCAAGATTATTTTTTACCTTGTTTAGCTTTATATCTAAAATAGAACAATTTAAATTAGAAGAAAATGAAATAGTATATCAACCTGTTATAAACTAGGTGTGTTACAGTGATTAGCTTAAACATAAAATGATACATTGAACCAAACATGAGACTTCAATGAAATAAAATGTTTATGGAACAAATCTGTGACATATAACAGCATAATCACAACAACCTATCTGAGGCATAGGATAAATGAAATGTAAAAATAAGAATTGTGCAATGGCTTTTAATGGTTAGCTGCATTTTCTCCCAGAAATCAAGCATAATTATAATACATTTTCCAACTGTTCCTTTTTCCTTACAGTACTTGGGGTGTATAGAAGTGTTACGCTCAATGAGATCTCTTGACTTCAACACTAGAACGCAGATTGCAAGGTAAGACTTTGTACAACTATGTTTTTTAAAGTAACTTCTGAATTGTGTCCTCAAAGTGGAAAGGCTGGGAAGATGGCAAAACTCATAGTAAAGAATTTTTGGATACCATCAGTCCACTTTGTAATTTTGCTTTACAGGTAAGTCTCTGACTTGGTATTAATACAACTCCAACAAGGCTTAAAGGATATTTTCTTCATGGATTTTTGATATGCCAGGAGCTACTTTAGAAAATGTTTGCCTGTTTATTATGCCAAGTAAGGCACTTACCTAGTTTCCAATTTCATGATATTCAAGCCAATGAGAATTAGAATATTTTAAAAATTTATGATGTATTTGTCAAAATTAGTCTAGGGAGCTGGTTTTGGGCCCTGTGTTTATAGGTTTTAATGTTAATTTCTTATGAAAACGTGTCAGAATACAAACTATCTGCACAAAGGATATTAATTAAAGTGTATTACCACAATGACACCAGAGAAAAAATGAAATAATGTTTTCTTTTTCAGACTATATGTAAGAAATAATAAGCTTGTAATAGTTCTTATAGCAATTCTTTTAAATGCCTTATGGTATTTTTGTAAGAGCAGTACATAAGTACAGTGCTGTCTAAAGAAGCGACCATGAATCATTTTTTTTCTAAGAAGAGTATTTTTTTGAGAACTATAGAAAATGGTGTTCTGCAGACATTTTCACTTGAAAACCTGAGTCACTGATTTCAGAGGAATGTGGCATTCTTGTCTTCTAGCAAGTAGAGACTACATTTTCAAATTCTGAATTTGAAATAATGAAGGAATCCTTTCTAAAGAAACACATGCAAAGCGATATGACTGGATGCAGTGCTTGAATTTCACCTCTTTGTGACACTATACAGTTGTCAATAAGTCTACCATAAACCATTTGTCAGATCATAAACAGTTAAATGTTTCTTTTATTAAATGAGAAAATTGTTTGATTTTAGGCATGCATGCTGATCATATGATCTATATGCATTGACTTTGAGTTACACTTGCATACAGCAGCTTTGAATTGGACCCCACAAGTCCTCAAAAACAGTTAATAATTTGTCAAGATACTGCATTGATAAGAGACGTAAAAGTACAAGGACAGGTAAATGACAGAATTCTCTTTTTCAGGTAATGTAGACTATGGAGGCATTTGAGAATTTTACTACTGTACTTTTGAAAAAATTCATGTACATGTATGATGTAATTGCAGCAGTGAACTTTTACAATTATTTGATGTCTAAGCAGACTTGTAGTTCCAATGCAAGTGGTATATTTGTGTTTACCTCTTGGAAGTTCAGTGATACTGGCTAATGAAACAGTTATAATTATTGAGTTTGTTTTCTATACCTGAAGGGGAATTGAATTAATCTTTGTTTTTCTGCAGGATTTCCTTTGCTATATGTCTTCATTGGAAAAGTGTTGTGATTTTCTTAGTATCTAGCTTAAAGGCACTACTCTGCCATTAATAGTTAAGTGATTTGGTGATCTGAAAGCAATATCATCTATACAAACAAAATATCTGTTCCTTGTAGTTCTTTCAATATAAAAATGCGTCTTGTTTTTTACTGTGAAACAAATTTAGAATTATATATATTTTTTAATGTTGAAGTTATAGCATGTTTGACTACATGGTGGTCATTTTGTTGTTCTGTCTTCCACTGATCCTATCTATATCACAGGATATTTTCTCAAGCAGAAAGCTGTATCTTCCTGTTTTGCTTTTTATTTTGCATTTACAGTTTTCTGTTTATCATAAAACAATGGAAACTCATAATTTTGATCATGTAGTTCTTGATCTAAAACTTTTCTTTTCAGATGACTTTTGAATCATAATATAGCAACTTAGATGCATTTCATTTCCTTCATCTGGCTTCAGAAATATCCTTGTCATGTCTTAAGTTTTCAGTACTTCCATGCTTTGTCATGTAGCATTTATCACACAAGCCTATTGTTTATTAGGCAAATATTATTAAGGAATTGCTAAAATTCACATGTGCTATTAACTTTTTTGTGTATGTTAGGAAACCTGACATTTGCCTTAACTTATGTACTGAATTAATAATGCTGATACTCTGATATTACAGGCACCAGTTCCCTCTTAAGAAGACACCTGGCACCAAATGGCCTGTGCAGCCCTTCGATTACAAATAAAATAAAAGCACTTGAGTGTTACATTTATGTCCATTAAGTCATACATTTATTTTTAGGTATGACCATTGCTGATTTCTCAGCAGCTGCCACCAGTAAAACTGTCCCTTTAACCTGATGGGTTCCGATGCAGTGTGATTGAGGTCTGGGTCTACAGATACAGTACTGTTAGCTGTGTCTGCATCAGTTGAGCAACCTAGATACAAAGCTGCAGTAAAAGCTTTGCTATCTAAATTTCTCTGTGCTGTTTTCTATAACTGGAGAAATTGATTCTACTTCGTGCATCAAACCTGTTTGATCTGTTATTCTTCCAAGACCTTGCAAAACCAGTCACAGAAGAAAGTGAAGTGACTTGGGCAGATGTGACTTCTGACATTATGTGCTATTTATTGAATATGATTTAAAAACAGATAGGAAAAAGTGAGTCAAGTTACCTAATTTAGTGTGAAAGTCTGGATGCATCTCTTCCTAAATAAGCAAAGCATTGTGTTTGACATGTACAAAACACTTACTGCCCTTCTAGCACTACATCATGTCCCTTTCCCTGCCTGCTTTCTTACTTCATTATTTTTCTCCTTGTTTCTGAGCTCAAACGTAGGAAGACAGTCATTAGGAATTTTACGTTTGCCTTCTTTCTGTATTCTTGTTATTGCATATGTGACTTTATGTCTCTTCTAGCCTTCAGGATGAACAAAATCCCGAAGTAAGATAAGTCACTGAAAAAAAAAACAACTTGTGTGGCTTAGTCATGGGAAGGTGATATACGTAGTCTCTGCCTCTACTGAAAACTCTGGGTATTATTTTAGACAAACTGTTAATCCCAGTCACAGACAACTCTGTGATTAAATGAATTAGTTCTTGTAAATGGCACTTAAATGTTGAGTGAACATTTAGAAATTACTTAAAAGTTGGGCTAAGATTTTCAGTTTTCTAGTGAGTTAGAGATAAGAAATCAATAAGAAAATTGCCCAGACAATTTTAATGGCTTCTAAAATCACAGCTGTTATAATGTACTAGGAAAGTATATACATCGGTATATATGCATGGTCCTGCCTAACAAATGAAGAACTTTTGCTTCAATTTGAGGAACTGCATTGAAGCCCCAGTGTAAATACTTTGGTCTGTAGTCTTTTCTTCCTTGTTGCAGTCACATGAAATATCAGTTCATGCCATCTAATGCTGTTATACCTAGCCTGTAACTTGTGTTTGTTTGCTTTTTCACTTTTTGTAAATTAAAACTTTAAAACTCACACCAATATATTTATCTTTGTGTGAAAGCAGTGAGCAAGCACTTTCACATCATCCTCTTCATCAGTCTTAACAACCTTGGTGGTGCCTTGCAAAGGTATCGTTCTCCTAATTTTGTAACTGATTTGAGAAAAAAGAACAGGTGTTTACAATTTATAATAGATTTTTCCTCTTTATCATTATACATTTGAAGTCTCAAGATTCTCTCACAAGAAGAGAAGTAGAAGAACTAGAGTAGTGTAATCACTTGTATTGTACTTATTCTCTTCTGTAATGAATGTAATGTCATGTGAATTCTTGAGCAAATAAATGCATGAACAAGACAAGGGTCAGCAGTTATACATAATGATAAATGGAAGCCAGCTGAATCCATCTGTTGCATCATTAATTATCCAGTGATAATTCTTGTAACACGTGAAGTCAAGATGACTTTCTTGAGCAGCAAGACGAACAAAAGCATTTAATTTTCAACATAATGGAGGAACAGGAAGACTAGCACACGAGACCACTGAGCTAACCACAGGAGGCAAGTGGTTAAGGTTCATCTAAAACCTACCATCATCATCCCAGAAAGGGTCATTCTTAAGCATCTGTGGACAGGCCCTTTGTTCCTTTGGGCCTTTTGTTTAAAAAAAAAAAAAAAAATCAGGTAAAATTCTTTTGCAACATGTGCAGTGTTTGCAGGTCATGTAATATATTTGTATGCTTATTTTTGAAGCTGTTCTTTGTAATGAGTCTTCACTTCTGTGTTGTATGCATGAGTTACATGCTGGTTTGATTAGATGTTGCATGCATTGTTTGTTGTACATCTGGATTTGGACTACAAGGATGCATTTTCATTGGTATTTAACTGAATGGCCTTGGTTTGCTGCATGCCACTTCAGAAAGTCACACATCCCCATGCTAAGTAAAACATTGTGTTGCATGCTCTGTTAGTAGCAAGGAGATCGGAGTACTGAAATACTTCGTATCAGCATTGGACCCAAATCCAAACTCTGATCCCAGCCCTCTCCATGTGTTTTGGGCTGCACTATTGAAAAGGAATTCATTTCCAAATTTGTGGGCTCAACTTTATTAATAAAATTATTAAACCAAATGCATTTATGCCAATATCCCAAGCTTTTGGAAGAGAGATGGTGGAAGTCCAAATTTTACAGCTGGATTTGAGACCAATCCTAAACAATATGATTGAAGTTCAGTTGATGAAGTGTTTCAACTATATCTGTATTCTTTGCAGAAGTCCATTGTCAGCAATCATCACTGAAAAACGATGGAAAACATTGAAAAGGAAGAATGTTTCTCCTGTGATTTTTGAAGGTGGATAGGTAACATGTTATCTGCAGTGAATTCTATATTCAGTGTCCTTCTTAACATGCTGTCTTGCTTAGAAGGTGAGTGTGGTTCATCTCTGCTTTATGGTGTATGTACTCTGGATGTGGAATTGTGCTGAAGTAATGGTGCTTAGGGGATGGCAGATCTGCAGTCTGGATACACATCCTTATGCAGCAAGAAGTGTGCACAGTTACATCTGAGTCAAAACTGGGAAGCACAGAGTGCAGACTACTGCTCAGTTCACCAGGAAGCATGATTCTCAGAAGTAGATGGAGACATCCTTATAATTTGTACAGCACACCACTAAGTGGGACAATGACAGCTATAGTATGTATGTACGTATGGCCAGACTTCACGAATGAAGATTTGGGAAGGGCTCTCCCCACATGGGTGTGCCCTTCCAGCCTGCGCAGGTGAGGCACAGTGTATGCAGAACTGGCCCTACCGTTTAAGTCCTAAGGGTCCATCTGCCACAGCCGAGCGAGCTTGGACAGTGACAGTGAAGTCCTCGGGGTTGTCACAGCACCCGGTACTAACCAGGACTGACCCTGCTGAGCATCTGAGATCTGATGGGATCGGATGTCAGGGAGGCATTGAACTGCCAGGGGATGGTCCCCACTGAGACTCGAACTCAGTCCTTGGGATTAAGAGTCCAGAGTGCTCCCCTTTACACCACGGGACCGCCCTTTGACAGCTGTAGTGCCTGATAGAGAATTATTTACATTTGCTAGGTAAGCTGTCATTAGCACAGAAATGGGGTAGAATAAATAGGATTTTGTATGCCTAACACTGGAATCTTTCATTTTCAATGTAGTATTAGTGTGGAAAATGTTACCTAGTATTTGGAATAATTTTACTAATATATGGTAATGCAAAGCTGGAGTGAGAGCAATTAATTGACCTCACTTGCTATTTTAAGAAAACAAAGGGCCTCTCAGGGGATGGAGAAGGTGAAAAGTGGAAAGCCAATTAGTCAGGGAAGCAGGTATGCATATAGCTGTACCCTGGATTTTCAGAAAGCTGGTGACTCCACATGGCTCTGCAGAAGGAGGACCTGAGGCAGAGTGGTCTTAGCATGTTTTAAATGCAGATTTCAGTACAAAGTTAGTAACTACCTAGAAACATGGAAACTGAAACCTCCTCACGTTCTGCTAATAGCACCTAGCAGCTTGATTGCACAAAGAAATGATGGCACAAGGAGTTTGTGTGTCATTCACATGACATGTCCAGTCACATAAGACAGTTCATCACCTCCAGACAGTCCTTTTTGGCAAATACAGCTGGTATATTTATAAAATGTTATCTATTTTATACAGTTATTCAAAAGGGCAGAGTTAGGACTTCAATAATCTAATTAGAAAAACAGCTTTTGTAACATGTCAGTCTACAGAGTCCTGCTTTGGACATGAAGCCAATTAGTGGTTAGAGAAAAAGATTTGTTAGACTAAATGTTTTTATTTCACTTTAAGGTTTCCTGTCTTCCTTTGAAATATCTGATATGGACTACTCTTTGATGGAGAAGATACCTTAGTAAATGAGCTGAGGCTGGCCCCTGTTTGGAGGTTACTATGATCCTGATTTAACAGTCTAGGGTTGGTAGGCAGGCTTGGGCCAACCGTAGACATTATGATCCTGATTTAACAAGAGAAAGCAGTTTTAATTTCTCTCTCTCCATCTCTCTGACCAGTACTAGGATAAATATCCTGGGACTAGGCTGAGTGGAAAAAGGCCTGAAGGTCACAAAAGAAGTTAAGGGATTGAGCTGCTTTACAGAGCTGCTTTACCTTCAAGTACCTGGTTTTTTTAGTTTTTTTAGGTGTCAATGACCATACTGTTGACAGTTGGAGGGTTGTGTATAATTCAGATTTTGTAGGTATGTGTTCAATGCCAGGGTTTTATGTAGTCCTACTTCATGTTCATCAAAGCTGTGTATGAAGGTGGAGTTAAAAGATATATCTGAATGAGGTATGCTGCTGGATAAACAAGTTTCACTCTATGTTTTTTAAAATAAGACCATTGTTCAGAACTGCTGTATTGGAAGAAATCATCAAGATCAGGTAGACTTTTCTGTTACTGATGAATGAAACTGGATTTCTGAAACTTACTTGCATGTTATAAAAGAAGGTACAAATTGTACAGAAATTGTCTCAAATATTCCTTAAAGTTAGGTCATCTATAAATACAGAGAATAGAATTGTCATTGAGCATACCAATGGATTAAAAGTTTCTTTGGCAGTAAGAGCACAGAGTCCTTCAAGTGCATTGATTTCTCTCAGGAGTTTAGTGGAAGTCTCACATTGAAGACGCATGAGCATAACTATCATTACGTAGATTGCATACTAAATACCTAATGCCATATTGTACTCTACATCTGGCAGTTGCCAAAGACAACTGGTTTACTGTATAAAGTTTATTCAAGAAAACAAAAATGAAGTTGGCCAACTTCCTTTTATTTTCTGTTTGTAGATTTTCTGCATATGAAAAAACTCCACTTGAAGAAACCAAATGAGGAGCTGACAAAAAGAAAGAGTTGTTATCACCTTGTTCTCTGAGTGATGTCACATTGGCTTTTTTGACACATCTGCTGATGTCACCTTATTCCATAAACCTTTTCTTTCAGGCTTCCCATAAAGACAGTCTTCACTTCTGCCAGGACGGTGTGACAAATGGTATCACTTGGTCTCTGCACCACTTTCTTGGGGGGATTCCCCACAGCGGTGCTCCCTGCATGGTACTCTGAATTCATGGGAATGGGTGCATCTGTGCCACAGAGTTTACATCCCCTTCCTCTCTACACCCTGTTTTTCATTCTCCTTAGCTACTTCTTCAGCCTTACATCTTTCAGACATGGTCAATCTGCAAGTTGGCTTTTAAAGTTCTGTAAGCAGGAATATAATGGTTTATTCTCCAGAGCCTGTGAATGTCCCCTTTGCTACTGCAGAAAGCGCATGCTTATTTTGCTGGTTTTGTAAATTAACAAATAATATTTCAGTTATTAAACAGATTTCTAAAAATGTATTTTTGGACTCTTCTTTTTTTTTTTAATTTTGTTTTTCCAAAGTAAGTTATTTTTTTCTATTTAATAGAGACTCTGTTTCTCCTCAGCAAATACTGATACAGTATATGGTAATGATTTTAAAATTATTAAAATTGACAGGGACATAATACTGTTATGAAATAATTGTAAGCCTTCTGCACAATTCTTCCAGTCATGTCATGCTTTCACTAGAAAATCTGCCTTTTACTATCTGATTTTTTTATCCTGTGAAGTCTTAAGCTCCGGTGGTGGAAAAGGTAAACTTGCGAACTACAGGATACTAGAATATCTTAAGAAAAGAGTATTAGTAGGTTTTAAGTATTGTGATACAAAACATTTCAGACTAAAAGCAAGTCACATTTTCTTGTCTTATAATTTGATATGGCTTTACTTTTTCCAAATATGTTGAGAAAAATCTGTGGTCTTTGTATATCCCTGTTATTTTCCTGAAATATGAGTTCCAAAGTTCTGGGGTTTAATTAATTGAATCGTATTAATTAAGAACAGCAACAACAAAACATCACAATTGAAAAATATTTGAAATCCCAAGAGTGGAGAGTATTTTCATGTGATGGTGTTCTATAAAGGAGCAGATTTGAGTTTTCTGACCAGACTACCTTATATAACAGAGTAAAATATCACTAAAGCTATGAAAGCTATCATGGATTAGGTTTTTTAATGGAACAAAATGGCAATGTCAAATGTCCTTTTTTTCTCTCTCAGATGTCAAGTCACTTTAAAGCAGAATAGGTCAGTTTCAGAAAATGCCTATTAGTAGTTTTTACTGGATACTCTTGCATGCTGAAATTATATTCAAAATATGCAACATGTTTTGTGCCAAGAAAATAACTCCACAGTATGACCATCTGCCAAGCAGAAAATACTTCTGGACAGATTTGGAACTCAGCATGTGGTCCCTACTGCAGACATCAAAGTCAGTAATTTTACATGAGATCAGCCTAACTCTACACTGTTTTTTATCTGAGCTTAACTAATGAAACAGAATGTGGTTTAGAAAGGTGTAATGTGTGTCTACAAGTAACTAATTGTAAAGGAAGCAAATGTAGTCACATTCAACTTTTCCGAACTCTGTAACATTTAGCCATGCAGATATATACAAAACTTCTACTGTTGCCTTTCCCAGGTGAGTGTTTCCAAGCACAAGCCAGGTGATGGCACTCTCAATAAAGCAGCAGTATCTGTTCCTGGGCTTAATTTGTGGCTCAGGTTTTTGTGCTGCTGAGGCATTTGGAAATCTGATTTGCTGAAAAAAAACCCCTTATATCTGCCCTGTACTGCAAGCTGAAAAGAAACCTTTAGGCCATCTTTTCCACATCACAAGCTACCTGTTTAAAGACACCCCTTCCCCATCCCAGAGTGATCTGGGAACTGGTATAGATCCATTGAATTGTTTGGGTTAGAGGGAACCTTAAAGATCATCTAATTCCAACCCCGATTCCATGACTTTCAGTGGACCGGATTGCTCAAGACCATCTATACTGACCTTGAACACTTCCACAGCTTCTCAGGGCAACTTGTGCCAGTGCATCACCACTGTCACAACATAGAATTTCTTTTTAAACCTACTCCCTTCCAGTTTGAAGCTGTTTCCCCTTGTCCTATCACTACCTGTAAAAAGTTTGTAAAAAATTTATCTTCTTCTCGTAGGTTCCCTTCAGGTACTGGAAGATTGCATTTAGGTCACTCCAAAGCCTTGTCTTTTCCAGGCTGGAAATCCCAATTAGGCTGGTGATCCATCTCTCTAACCATCTTGGAAAAAGTGCCTATCAGTGTAGTGGCAGATATTCAGCTGCTCGGGTTTTTTTTTTCTTTCTTCTTATTTTCTTCAGATACTTCTTTTAGACCCCCTAACACCCACACAGGAAGGCACACTGTGCCTTCTGTTGCAGGTATGCAAAAAGTTGAGACCAGGACACTCTGACCTTATTTATGCAGAATTGCTCTATGAATGTATTTTCTGAAGTTCCCAGCATTTTTACTAAAAGCATTGTTGACTTGAACTCTGTAGTTGTTTGAATACATTTAGTATTCATAGAGTTTCAAAAACTGAAGAGTCACAGTATTCCCACAGTGAACAATGAATTCAGTAAAACTGAGATATTTTACTAAAAGGAAGACAGATAGTTGGAAGATGTATAGAACTTTGTTGCTGAGTGAGAGGAAATATGGCCCAGCCTTTCCATTGCTCAATGCTTTCCCTGGTCTGCCGAGGCAGAGTGTACAAGGAGTCATCAGGGCTGCCTTGCCAAATCTCTGCCTTGGGCTTCAACCTTTTCAGCATTTCCTCTCCTATGCCCAAGTAGCAGTTTTGGTCAACAAGGTCCTTGAGTCAGGTGAATCTATTGAGTAACACACTTCATGTTTGGTTACGAGGAGCTGGCAGACAGAAGAGAGAGTAGCAAAACCACTATAAATCCCAACCCTATACTAGAAAAATAACAAGATTGTACATAATTTTTGTCATATCCAGTAGCCTGAAAATCTCTTTTAATTCATATTGCCACTAGAGAAAGAAGATGGCGGAGGCAAATAAGACAAGAAAGGAAGTTGCATCCAAATTTATCCATAAAAGCACAGTTCATATCTCTGAAATAACAAATCCTTTCTGTGAGGGGCAAAACCTGTGAGATATCTCAATGTGCCAGTTGGACCACTGGAGGAGACAAAGAGCAACTTGCAGCCAAAATGCCCGGGAAGCTAAGGCAGACTTGGTGAAGCAAGAAGCATGAGTCTGAAAAACAGAAATGGGCTGGAGGTTGTCACTGGCCTGGACTGCCCAGCCCATTGACTCGAAAGGATTTGTTTTGGTTGAGGAAAGAGACAGGAAACTACAAGTTTTAGTTCAGTAGCCAAAGGGGATGACTGTGTAAAACATGACGTCTGATTGTTTTTCCTGAGTCAAAGAAAAGCATTTTTGGTGAATTAGTCTTCTTTTGAGAAGAGTATTTATTATTCCTGATTATGTTTTCAGGACTAACCTATGTCTCAGTATCATGGTGATCACTGTGCATGATGCTTGCTGTGCTTTATTTCTAAGATGCATCAGGGCTGCCTTTTTAAACCAACCACTTTTTACTTGCTCTGTAAGAAAAGTTAATAACTACTTTAACTAAAACACCTACTTGGAGTCAAAGAAATATTGTGTAGATATGGGAACTAACTACAAGTGCTGAATTGTGAAATGGAGTGCTGTTGTAGCTATAATGGTCTGAGTGCATATGCAAGGCAGGTTTTGTTGTGAAAGGCAATTTTATTAGACAAACAGATTTAGTCAGGGGAAAAACCCCAAAAGACAAGCTATGAACAAACAAGCTGTCTTCTAGACCTGCAGTAAGGACTGTGTGACTGAAAGCTTTTTTGACTGTCCCTTTCTATAAATCCCACACTTCTTCAGAATGGCAGGACTATAAACCTGCTTCAAGATCTGCTTACCCACACAACCACTTATCTCCCCAAAATAATAAATTCATATGATTCTTTAATGTGGTTCAAACTTTAGATTGGGCTGTAGGTAAAAGCACCTAAGGCATAAATACATAGCAATTCCTGATTGCAACCAAATACTATCTGTGACATTTCATGAACCATTATACATTGAATACTGATAAGTATATGAATTTCTCTCCTGACTCATTTGTTGATCCTGTGCCATCACTTAATGCATAGTTGATATACACTGCATATGTTATAAAGTTAAAATATTTTATGTTTTTATTCAGATGATATTTCAAGGTTTTGATTTTTCTGACTGTTCTTTAGCTTGTGGTTCATTGTCTTCCATCCTGTTGTTTTCTGTTTGCTTGTTTGTTTGTTATATGAAATTTGTGTTATATGCATGGCTTGGTCTCTAACTATGGTGTCCTGTTAGTCTCAGTACACAGTAAAAAGAGTTAAACAAGGTTTGTAGTCATCTTTGCTGATTCTTATGTAATGGTTCTGGTTTGCAATATCTGTGGGACAGGCCTATTATAGCTTTGTATGTAGTGGTCAGAGGAAGGTCTCAAAGTGCAGAGAAGCAAATTCTAAACACTGACCAGATTGACTATTCAAAAATAAAGTTGTTAAATACTGCAACAAATTAGATTTGTTTGTAGTAGTATCATTTGCAGAGCTTTTGTGATATACAGTTCTATGAAATGGTATGGATTCAAATAAATTTCAAACATGCATTTCTTTCAGTCAACCCAAGTGCAATGGAAAGAATGAAGCAATGTTATAAAACTGAAGCAAAATGTTAATGGTATTAATTTTGCTTAAAATATAATAATAAGACCACTAACAGATTCTTCAGATTATATTGAACAGACATTAATTAAAATTTTGTACATCACATATATTGTATACAACATGCATGCTACCAGGAATGTTTTAGGTTCTGATAATATCTAAAGCCTCGTGGTCTTGCTTTGAGTGGAAAAGTGCATAGTATAGTGGTGAGAAAAATTATACTTTCTAACTTTTACATTAGAAGAAAAAGAATTTTTTAAAAAAAGTGTTAAGCAATGTACAAAAATGAGATTTGGAAGAAGATATTAAGACTAATATTCTAATTTACAGTAAGAAAAGCTCTTTTTAATAGTGCAAGAAAGCATTTTGTCTTTGAGAAGAAATCTAACTGACCTGGTAACTATGCTCACTTGTGAAAAGAAATGTGGTCTGGAGCTGTTCTTTCCAGTGCATTTCAAGTGTAATGAGGAAACCCACACATTCATTTGCTATAAAGCTTTTTTTCTGTCTCTTCAGGGAAGCAATCGGTCGTGTTTGTGAAGCTATGCCTGGTGCCAAAGGAACCTTCAAGAAACGAAAGGTATTTTTCTTTTCTTGTAGAGCAGTTGACTATATTTTCTTAGTTCAGCACAGAGGAGATCAGGCACAGCAGGCAGGTGACTTTAAGCAGCTTTGAGAATTGAAGATCATTCATCATTTAAAGTATTAGCAGATTTCACCCACTGTATGTTGACACTTGCCCTTTTGATCAAGATCTGCTTTCTTAGACATCTGAAAGTATGAATACATCTTGAATGAAGATTGTGCCTTTATTTTCCTTCTGTAGAAACTCCATCCTTTTACTTTCTTTCTTTAGTAGATCACATGTGGAAGAGTTAAACAAACAAAAGGGATGCCCTTTCATAAAATATATGAGTAAATGATGGAAAAAGGTGCTGAAAGATAGTGCAGAAGCCAAAAACATAGAGAGTTTTGAAAGTGATTAGGTCTGTTCTTGGAGTATAGGTCTACTGGTGACATTTAATGAGTTTGGAAATAACTGATTTCTGGAAATGGAGAGAATATATAAGGTGATCCTTTGTTCCCTATGCTGTTTCCATGTGACTGATTCTCAGTGCCCAGCACTAGTGAGTCGAATGTGTCCCTAACACTGTTACTGTCATGCTTTTATTTTTATTTGTGTGGAAGACGTTAGATTCTTCAGACAGGGAGTGGAAGAAGTCTTGGCTGATGGCTCTTAACAATCTTGTGCTGCCTGCTCTTCCAGAGCCCTACTAGCAAAGTTGGGATGTATTTCTAACTCTAAGGGAAGAGGTATAAAAAGTCATTAATTATATCCTCTGTATGTGTTCTTGGGCACAGGAAGAGAATAGGGAGGTAAATGAAGAGGTGTGCCCACTTCCCCATATGCTCCACCATCTAGGCAGAATCTCAGTAGAAAGGGATGGGATGAAATTTGACTTGTTTGCAGTGGAGAATCTTCCCCTGGTAAAACAGGCATACGTGACAACATATGTCAGAGCGTAATTGGAAATCGTCTCAGAAAGGAAGGCTATGGTTTTCCCACCACTGAATTTATCACAATGGCATTTCTTGGTTCGCTGGCTTTTTGTTTAAAACTTGAAAGTAAAGATGAAAGTAAAGACAAAATTATCTTTTGCTTTGGAAAGCAAAATGATTGGAAAAGTTAAACAGAGTTCCAAGTACATAGTGAGACAACTAGCTATATTATAGGTTTTAGAAGCAATGTTGCTTACCAGTTATTGAAAAGAAATAGCAACAAAATTTAGCTAAATGTCAAAGACAGTTCTCTTTTGCTGGCCTGTACATGCATCATGTTTTTCCCACTAGTGCCTTATCTATTTGGTCAAAGGGACATGTACTTCCTGAGGCCATGTTTTCATTCTTCAACCACACTGTGAACAGGTGATCCTTAGGCATGACCTGGGAATCATGAAGGACTAGGGAAAGAAGAGATATACAAGAATATTATAAGAGATTGTGGTATTGAGAAGTTATTGAAGTACTAACTCTGTAACATGACAGCATTAAAGTAGTGCTGCACAAATGTTACATAGCAGCTGTACATAGGTAGTGTCTTTTTAATCAGTTAAAAAGAGGGAAAAGATGTTGAAAGTGTGTAAACATTAAGGACTAGAGGAGCACAGGTGTGTCCATCCTGCTATGAACAAACTTTCTGAGCCTGAAGGCAGCTTAGGACAAATGCAAATACAAAAGCAGAAGAACACTGCCTCCAGTCCCAGCTTTGCTTTTATATCTTAATGACAAGCATAAATATTCACTAGTGCAAGTACAGAAAGTAGAAGAACTTGGTCTGTTGCTGCTTGACAGCCTGATTTTGTGCAGGCTGTGGTTACCTGCATTAGGCTGCTGTCATGAAGCTGTGTGCCTCCCCACCACTGTCAAAAGTGAGAAGTTAGTGAATTTTGCTCTCATAACATAACTTGTATTGCTACAAAACTAGCTAAGAGCTAGTGAAATGCCTACAAAAGTTATCTAAATTATTACATCCCCTTTATTATATTCCAACACTTTTCACTTATTCTCTGAGTTAGGAGTAATCTTTAGCTGCATGTGGTAACCCAGCATACAGGGGGTTTATTTAGCATATGTCTGGGCTTTTACCTATTACTAAGAAGACTATAAGCAAAATCATAGAATGGTTTGGGTTGGAAGAGATCTTTAAAGGTCATCTAGTTCATAGAATGGTTTGGTTTGGAAGAGATCTTTAAAGGTCATCTAGTTGATAACACTCTGTATCTCATTTTGTGAGCATCCCATCAGTATGAATGGAGTCCCACTTTCCACATGGGAAGGGAATAGAGAAGTCAGTAGATGCAGGGAATGGATTTCTTTTCAGGAGTGGAAGCTATTTTCACAGGATAAGAACCCTTGTCATTTTAAGATACTGACTGAAGGCATTCATCTTAGTTTGCTTCCTTGCTCGCTTACAGAAGATGAGACTTCGCTATCTCACAACCTCCCTATTCTATTAGGCCAAGAGTAGAAGAATACATGCCTAGCTAGTATTGTTAGTAGCAGTAATGGAAGCTAAGCAGGGTCAGGCCCAGTCAGTTCTTGTATGGGAGACCTCCTGGGAATACCAGGGGCTGTAGATTCCAGTCCTGAGAACTTCCCTGTCACCATCCAAGCTTGCTTGACCGTGGCAGATGAACCTCAGGAGTTAAATGGTGGGGCCAGTTCTGTGCACACTGTACCTCACCTAAAAAATCCACTGCACAGGCTCAAAGGGCACACTCACATGGGGAGAGCCCTTCCCAAATCTTCGTTCACGAAGCCAAGCCATGATGATGGGTAGTATCAATGAGAAATCATTTCCAGAGGAAAACAGCTGCTGTAATTAAGTGTTCTTTGAAAGTCATAAACCTTTTAGAAGCCTCTAAGATAACCACTAATCCTGCATACAATGAAGGTTATCCCAAATAAACAGAGAATAAAAATCTGCTTTTTTTGCCCACCTCCTCACAGCCACCAAGCAAAGTCCTTTCTAGCATCTTGGGAAAGAGCAACCTTCAGTTTGCAGGAATGAGCATAATGTTGAATATCTCCACCACCAGCTTAAATCTAATGAATCCTGATACAAAACAGGTGAGTGTAACTTCTGTATTAATTTGTGAGGCTTTTGATGAACAGCCTGCTGTACAATTATTTGCTATCAAATACTCAGTTCCTCAAAGTTATTATTCCTCAATAATGCCTATAAAATCAATGAAAACTAAATATAAACCATAGTAAGAGTCAGCTTATTCCAGTATTCAACACAGCTTTGATGAATTATTTTCTTCTTGCCATGTTTCAGGAAGATTGGGTTTGCTGTTAAAAGACCTGTGACATGAAATGTCATTTTCTGGTCACGGGAGTTCTTGTTAGATGCAACTTCAAACTTTGACAGTGGTAAAAGCAATGCACTTGGAAAACCAACTAAAGGACTGAATTTGCATCCTAAATTTTGTTCTTTTCTTTCCATTTAGACTCTAAAAAGGCAAAATATTCTGAGGTGCTGCTAAAAATACAGTCTCAGGGATTTTGCAATGTAGTGAAAGGCCAATCTTCCAGAGAGACAAGTCAGCCTTTTCCAAGTAGTTTCTTTCTTCATCACTGTGCTGAAGGTGCAGACAGACTTTGAGAAATCACTACAGTGGCTTGTGAATGATGTATGAGATGAGAAAAATCCTTCCTCAGAGTATATAAAGAGAAAACAGGTGGACACATGTAGTGACTGCTGTCCTATTTGCTGTGAGCCATATACCATATTAGGGTATCCAACTTTATGCTCAGATATAGCTAGAGAGGAAAAAAAATTCCTACTGTCCTTCAGAGCCTCGGGATTAAAGACTAAGAAAGAATACACACACTATCTATTAAAAACCTTCCTCTTTATTCTTATTGTGTTTTCATTCACTTATCTTCATTCTTATCCTTATTTAGAAAGCATCCAAATCTTCTGCAGGGAGTAGTGAGACACTGGGAGCAGCATTATGGCTGGTTGCAGTAGTTTGTGGCCTTACTATGGAATATACACAGCAGTGTTTTTCATAAAGACAGTTACCACCAGTCAGAAGCATAGGAACTTGATGTTAATTACGTCTACTAAGAAAGTGCCCTAGATGTCTTGCCTTTTCTATGAGCTGCCAAAATTGTTCATCTTTCTCTCACATAATTCCTTTTGAGATAGATTTTTCTGTGTGCTGCAGGCCTGGGAAACCTCTGTTTTCTCAGAGATCCCTGGTCTGGCTGTGGTCTCCACTGTTTCTTCTTTGTGCCAAGTATTTGATTTGCAAATAAGCATGGCCCAGCAGTTTTACCCTTTGAGGCCCCACACAGGAAGATGGCTGTGAACTTCTGTAATAGCCTTTTTTTCCCAGGGAAACTGGAAAGTAAGAAAAGACAAGACAGTGTTGATGGTTGTTAGGGCAGAAGGAAAGCAATTGGATGTGCTGCATAACAGTTTTGTGAATATGTTAAGCAGGGATGAGTGTAATATGGGTTTGTTTTCTTTATTTATTTAAAATGCAGTTTTGAGTAGATTGAAAGGGTTCTATATGGTGTACCAACCTTAATGAATCATTTAATTTTAAGCTATGAAAGGCATTCGTAGTTTGTTTGCCTTTGTTTCAGTATTTTGGAATTGGCAGGGGTGAAGTGGGGAATATCCTTACCTCAAACTAAACGAAACTGTTTAGTTGTGAAATTGAGAGAAAAAAAAAACAGTCTGACTAGAACTAATGGTTTTATGCACTTTTCAGTTTTCTTAAAATTTGGAAAAATAACCCTGGAATAATATTTGCTTTATATGATGTTGAAGTAAAAGATTGGATTATTTTCATAAGTCAGGATAGTGACAATATTAAATGTGTTACAGATGTTCAATAGTTTATTTCTGTTGTTAGAGTTACTACTTCTTTATGGGAAAAAAAGAAGGAAATCCTCACTGATGAGTAATGGAACACTAATTCACCAGTGAACATTTAAAAATTAACCACATTTTCAGAGGCTGCTATGAGACAAGCAGGGCTATTGAAAATGAAGTGATCTTTACATGAAAGAAACACTGAAAATAATTATAAACTATAAACTTAATGAAGCAGCAAGATCCAAAGAAGGTCATGTCTGGCTTTTTAATTTCATAGAATGATAGAATCATAGAATCGATTGGGTTGGAAAAGACCTCCGAGATCATCAAGTCCAACCCTTGGTCCAACTCCAGT
>JAWWLZ010000094.1:31186535-31214131 GCA_035041345.1 Poliocrania exsul
GATTTCATTATTAAAAGATTTCATAAGTTAAATCTCAGAATAGCAGAGCTGTTCTACTTGTATTAGAGGTTCAGGACAATTTGTCTCTTCCCAGAGAAATACCATATTAGTTCAAATTGTACATAAGCAATTTAAATTTAAAATGCCCTGGAGTATGCCTGTGATTTTGTCCACAATGCTAAATTGCAGATAGATTCAAATTTTTATTCCCATATTGCAAACATGTTGATGTCTGAAATATAAAATGACACAGTGGGTCTTGGAAGCAATGTTAGCAATCTTAGCTGGTATACAGATTGGCATGGTGTGCTGGTTTAAAGGTAAACCGGCAGGAGAAGTGAACCCAACACAAAAGGGATTATAAATCAGAGTTACAATTCAATAAAAATATTATAATGAATACAATGATACAAAGAGAAATTGGGTTTGACCCACAAAACGCAGAAGTGTAACCCAGTGCCCTAGGGCACAAACAGAACGGTGTTCATTAGCCCCTGTGCTGAGCCTCATGTGGTTCCCCTAAATCCCAAGTAAAAGGAAGGGAAAAACCTGTGCATGCAGATAACAGTTGCAGTCTGGTCAAGCGTGGTGGTCGCAGTCCTGTTGAGGTTCTTGCCCTCCTTTGGGTCCAGCAAGTGGTTCCAGAAGTCTCCAAACCCCAAGATTATATACTCTGAGGTTCAGGTGGGAACACCCAGTACCTCCCTGAGGGCGGGGAGTTCCACAATGGGTGATCTGACTCTGTGAGTCATGGGATATTTTTGGAATTGTTGATGGCCCATAAGCAGATATGACCCCTCAGGCTGGGTGTGGAGGTGCTAATGACTCCCTGGAGGGGAGTTATCACAGCTCCTATCTCACAGGCCTCTTTGTCACCCAGCTTACAGCCTAAGGGGTCAGGTGTACCCTGGGCAGCTGCTGCAAATGTTCCTTTGTTACCAGTTCATGAGAAATTACATAGAAGGTGGAGAATACACAGCTTGTTCACACCCACACAGTGATAAACTGGTCCTGGCTACTGAACTAGGACACATGGTTTCATTAATTTCACCCAAGTGGTATCAGTGGAAAAATGTTTTGATGAATAGGACCTTTTGCTTCATTCATCATTATCTGTAATAAAAAAGTGAGTTTTAGCAGGTTAAAATTTCTCCAAAGACACTGTTGGAGAGATCTGTATTATTAAGTGGAGTTCTGAGCACATTTAGCAATTTTAGTGTCCTGATATGTTTTAAAGAACACCAGAATATATATGTTCATCCTTAAGTTTATTTATATTATTATGCTACTCTTTGTACTCCTTGTAGGTAATTTTGATCTTGATTTTGGATTTCCACCTGTATACAAACCAAAAAAGAAATCAAAAGTGTAAACCATAAGAAAACTGTCTGACTTACGCTTATTCTTTCTGATCCATACAGATAATAGCAAACCACCATATGCAATCTATTTCATTTGCCTCTGGAGGCGATCCGGTAAGCATTTCTTTAAAGCTTTCCCCTACACTGATGTTGTTTTATGAGGACTGAGGAACAGAACTTACTGCATAGTCTACTGAAAGAAAAAAAAATATAACCACAATAGCTCCTGTTTCTTGTTTCAGAAATTCACCTTGACTGACTGTTGCCATCAAACTCTTTTTGAAGGGAATGACTGACAAGCATTCATAGATTCTCCTCTTTGACTGCAACAAAAAGTATCAAAGGACTGAGAGCATTTGTATAGTAACTGATAAGCAGGGCTTTGTTTCTCAGAGTAATGTAGTATAGTCATATGTGATTGTATGAATTTTTATCCTGATTGTTTTTATTTAGCACATTTTACAGTAATAGACTATGTTGCAGTTATATTTATAGTAATGAATGCATTTATTTTTCTTCTCATCTTTTAAGTGTGCATTGAGAAGATTACTAAATACTCTCTTCAGGTATATTTGCTACACTCATGCAGCTTGAAGACAGGCTTTCAGGAAAAGCACAGCTCTTTCTTTCTTGTTATGCAAAGCTTTCAGTTTTCAATTCAGCTTTCAATTTTACACATTTGGTTCCTTTTGATCAAAGCGTAGATTCCTCCTTGTTGTGCTTTTCCTTATTTTTATAAGCCGTCTATTGAAAGGTATATTAATAAATATGCTTAAAAAGTATTTGTCCTTCAGGAAACAATGAGGGAATTATGGTATAGTAACATTGTTCAACTTTTACTTTAGAGTTTTGAAAACTTTTAAAACTAGATTAATTGAATGAGTGTTTTTTTCTCCATCATATGGTCATCCATCATTTATTAGTCATGTACTACAGGGAAGGAAATTTCTAGCCTGCCTTGTGAGTTAATTCTCTCAGTTCAGCTCTGTTAATGTAAAGATCCTTGGCACTTCCTCTGTTCATTTAGCTATCCTCAGGAAACATAAAGACAATCTTCAGTCTTAGCATAGCTTTGCTGAGTTCAGTACAGTTATAGAAAGGAAAAGGACACCGTATCATAATAATTTGGAGAACAAAATATGGATCAACAGCAGCTTTGAAATACAACAGATTGCAATGTATGCTGTAAATGAACAATTCCTGAAGTGGGCAGAGGAGTGATTAGCACACTTCCCTGCCTCCGTAAGAAGATTCTCACTGCCCATCTGCCATCCCAAATGCTAAGTCCTGGAAACACCATTTCACACTGCCCACTGCCAGAGTGAGGAACAGCAGTAGAGATTGGATTTGGAGTAAACAAACCCTTCCAAATGTTTTAGAGATATAAAAATCAAGCTACTGAATCAGTGAGCTAAAAGAGAAATAAAATTGCTTGGTGCATGGGAGCCTACAAGATACAGTGAAATTGAAAAGCTGTTTTCCCTACTGCATGAATTCATTCTGGTGTGGGAGGGAAGAGGGTAGGTATGAGTATCTAATAATGCTCTACAAGGCTTATCTCAGTGGTCCAGTATGCAGCACAACTTTAAAGCAAAAGCTTGTTCATAAAGCAGGTGGTTCCCCTGGATGCATGTAGAAGAAAAGATGCAAGGATGTGGTTTAAGTCACAGCTCTGTTTACTCATAAGAGGGCCATCTTGACATAACTTTTATCACCCCTTAATGATTTCCACTTGGTGGAGGACTGCTGCCACCAAACTCATCTCCCAAACACAGCTGGGCTCCAGTCCATAAACTCATCTCCTTATAAGAAATTTAAACTAGTTAGAGAAAGGCCACAGTGAACTAGGAACCCAGATCTGCTCCCATGTTTTTTCATTAAATACGTCCCTTATTTTGAATTTTGAAGTTTGGTTTATTAGGAGGTGAGACTTCTCTCACTTCTCTATCCCATCCACCTTTCTTCTCTGGTTATCTGCCTCATACTCACGACAGTAATTAGCTTTATCACTTTCCACCCACTGCCTTACTGTTAATTATCTTACATTATTTAAAATATAACCACTGGAGAAGTGTTCCACAGTCTCAGAGACCAGCTTGAATACCATTTTTTTTTTCAATATTCCTGATTGCAATGACGTTAAAAATTTCTCCACCAAATCCTTTTATACACCATTTCAGAACTAGTTTTAGTTCCCTTCCAAGACTGTGTTCTGAATCTGTTTTAGCTTTCTTCAGCTCCTCCTTATGATACACTAAGCCATTTTCATCTGTAGTAGTTTCAGGTGGTTGTTTCCAGGCTACTAGACAAGACACTGTTTTTGGAGATATCTGCTGAAATACCAGAGTGGAGGATCTCATAAAGTCTAATAAGACAGGTCTCTCAGAGGTCGCTGAAGGCAGTCGTTTTCCTGTTTCAGCCATATCTCCAAATTTTAACACCACAATGCAATTTCTTTGAGGTGAAAATTATAGCTCATTCATACTTCTTTTCAGTCCTTAAATGTCAAGGGCCACTTTGCTGCATTAGCCCATCCCTATATATCTCTGGATGGGAATCTTCTAAATTAGCCACAGTGGAATGTGCCCACCTTAAGTCCTTAATGGTTTATCATAGTCAACTTGAATCTGAGCTTTAGAGGAAACAAAAAGCAGGTGCTTCCAGACTGTCATGTCTATGCTGAGATAGATCTGTGATTTCCTTAGGCATACATATATCCATTAGCTATGCCTGAACTAGTAAATAAATTGTTCTGTGGCCCATTTTCTGGCTCTTCTGGCCCTGAAACTAAATAACACAGTGCAATTTGCATCCAGACATTCACTCTCTTTCCTCATAGTGGTCTTTTGGGATCAATGCCCAGGATTTATTATTTCCTCAGAGAATTTCAGAGCATGACATGAGAAAGCAGCACAGCAAGACAAGCGAGAGAAGTAACAATAAAACAGTATGGACAACTGTGAAACAACTCTCAGGCCTTTATCTTGGCTCTGTTTTGTTACTATAGACACAGTCACTTTTCTCGTCCCCTTACTTGTTGATATGCATCCTTATTTCCACTTTAGTCATTGCTAAGACACTGTGTCACAAAATTCCTGGACAAAATGTTAGGGCCATTCTTCTCTGCTTTTTTATATTCCAGCCTCATTGCTGCTGTATCTGAGTGCCTTCCAATAGTGCATTAAGTGATATGGCTACACATCTGTCACCAGAACAATGAATGTGCTTCATCCTTTCCCTTGCTTTCTCCTTAGGATGGAAATTATATAGACATACAGCACAGTGATTTAGTTTGTGTGGGTGGTTGTGGTGTTTGCTTGTACTAGAGAAAGCTAAGCTGAAAAAGTCTATCTTTTAACTGAAGATTGATGTTTTTCATGGCATTAGATCTTGACATAATTGTCAATGATCTGGGATCAATCACCGGAAAATGCTTTGGGTAGATTTATACAGCCAGCTGTAGTGTATTCTATATATCCCTCAGGTTTAGCTATACCTAACTAGCCAAACACGTCAGGAAAGACCAGATCTAATCAGGACTTCCTGATTGCATCAAGGCTATATGACATTCTTTTGATATGCCAGCAGGCCCGAATGTTTCCCAGAAACACTGGCCTTTCTATTCTGTCTGAACAATGATACAAGTCTGCATCACTTGTGCACAGGAGCATAGGGGCTGCTGGAGAGCAAGAAAAAAATCTTGAAGATGTCTATCTAATCCTGCCAGAAAACACACCTGGCACATGGCAATGGATGTGGCAAGGAGCAGCCCATGGGCTAGGGGAGAGTAGCCTGGGATTCTGCTAATCACAGCCTAGCAGGGGCTGACTACATCTATGCCCTATGGCACTGTGGTCAGTAAAGTAACACATGAATAAATGCCATTGCTCAGTATTTTTGGGAAGCAGGGCTGTTACTCCCACTCTTTCTCCCACAGAACCAGTTGATTATTTATGTTCTGAGCAAAAATCTCTGGGTAGTTCGAAGATAAATACTTGAAATTTTACTTCCTCCTAAATGAACCCTCATCCAAATCCTACTGAATTTGTTTAATTGATTCTCAAAGGCCTTGGAAGAGATTTTTCAATTCTGCTGGAATAGATCATGTCCTGCAGAAAGTGGTACAACCAGTACCAAACCCCAAAAACACTTGTATGGGCTCTAAGTAGTATACAGCTATAGAGAAAAACATGTCATTTGAGGCTCTACCCACAGGAATATGCATATGCTGGACTATGATCTTTTGCTATGATCAGTGCAAATTTTTCTTGCATTCATTGTAGATATCTTAATTTTTTGACAGGATACAACTGACTATATTGCATATGTAGCTAAGGATCCTGTTAATCGGAGAGGTAAGAGAGAAATATATGTTTGACATCTGTTTTTCCTTTGTGAAATATAAATTATTCATGGTTTAAGCCAGATTCTTTTTCCCCCAGAAAATATAAATGCAGCCCAATAAAAAGATTGCCTTTAACAGAGTCATGTAAAGATTGTGTAGCAATAAGAAGCAGCAGTTTGGTTCTCAAACTTGGAACTTGCCTCTAGTTCATATCCAAATATCGCATTAATTCTCTTCATCGGTTCAATGAAACATTTGCCTTACTTGGCTGCACGGACTTCTGGACAACAACTAAGTTTTACTTACATGTAATACCATGCAAGAGCTAAGCAGTCCTCTGACTGTGTCATCTGATGCGGCAGCTGATCTGTTAGGTTTTCTCAGTGCCTAGTTCTTCCTGGCAGAATCAGATTCTTTATCAAATAGTGAGCTTTCAGCCAGCTTACTGTAATTCTCTTTCTCAGTGAAGTTTTATTCAAGGTTATATTGTGTTACCAGCAATCAGTTAGGAACAGGGACCTTCTTCCTTATTGATTTTCTTCAAAGGCTAAGATCCCGTTCACATTCTCAAAAAATAAAAGTAAACTATAAGAATTGTAAATTACACTTTGAAAGAATAGGTACAGAAATCATTCCTGCCTGTAATGCAGAAAGCATCACTAGGTCTTAATGCAAGATAAAAAGTATTATGTAATGTACCTAAGAATATTATTTATAGATTCATAATGATGCCATGAGAGACCCCAACAAAGACAGAAGAACACAGTAGCCCCCACCCCCCAAGAAAACAAATAAAAAAAGACTTCCAACCTGATTTCTGGAGAATTCAGTCACTTAAGCCCTCAAAATGCTGATTCTACAAATCCTGAGCTGCCCACCTTATTATTGGCACAACTAATTTAGTAGCTTCCACATTTTGTCATCTTTAATGATTTTAGACACCTGAAGAATCTGCTGTGTTCCCGTGCAGAGATGTCCAGTCTTGAGAGCAATTCACTCATAAATAATACCTGCATTGAACATACTAATATGCTGAATATTAATGAAACACCTAGAAAACTTATGGGCAATGGGAGGTATGGAGATAGTCCAGTTCTTTGCAATGCTTGTTATTTTACAACATCATATGTTGCCCATCAGAGAAGCACCAATGTCTGTTCCTGTGTGAGTGATTTTACATAAAAGCAGTGTCATATGCTATGTTCCTTCTGTCTTATGTTGAATGTGTTTAGCCTTAGCTTCCTGTGACTGTTTCTTGTTCAGCTAGTCTATCCTAGATAAAAGAGTCATCTGAACACCTGGTATTGTTGTCTTCCTTTGGTGTATTTAGGTCAAGTAATTTCTCACTTTTCTTTATGAAAAGATTGACAGTGAGCTCTGTAGGTCTCCAGCTGCAGTGCACATCCTCCATCCTTCAGATAATTTCTGTACCTCCTTCTTTCATTTTTCTGCATTGTTTTAAAAAGGTATATGATACCTATATAACATGGGCTGCCACTATAGCAAAGGCTGCACCTTCCTCATCTTACTTGCTTTTGTCCTCATCATTACCCAGTTTCTCCTAAGCCCTTTTGGCTGCAATGAAGCACTGTTATCCCATGTGAAATTCTTACATACTATGATCTTTAAAGCTTTATATATCTTTATAGCTTTTCCATGGCACTTTACCCTGTGGTGTGTACACATCAGTGGTTTGCAGTTTGGTGACTGTGTATGTGACCTGTATTAAAATACATTTTTTAAAAGGGTCTAATTTACCAAGGAATCTGAACTGCCCTGTTTCACCATCACTCACCATTCTATCATTCTTTGTGTTATCTGCAAATTACTTTAGAACAGAATTTGTCTTTACTTTTGTATCTAGTGAAAATGTTACTGCTGCTGTTACTGACACTAATACCAATGCTGTAGCATATAGCTTGCATATTAGACTCGTTTCTTCCAGATGATGGAAAAGCTGTCTTCATATTTTGTATTCGGGGTCTAGCAAGCTAAAGGCTGTCTATTTGCTGCTGTAACATTCACAAGAAATCATCTCTGTGTGAGCCAAACCTTCTCATCCTTTTACAAGAGGCATATCTCCTACCTGCTGAAAGTCCATTCACGTATCCAAGGAAACAGGTTACTCATTATGTCACCTACTGAAACTCATTAATGACTCATGCTTCATTTCAGCTCCAGACAGGTTTAACAGTGAGAAATGTAGCCTCTAGTTGCACTCTAGTTATAAACTGCACTCTAGTTATAAAGTGCAAATATTTTAGCTTTGTTTGGTCTAACTACTTTTGGACCTCGTTCATGGAGATAAATCTTTTATGTGGACTGATTGTTCTCTGCCACCAGCAGTGGTGCTGAGGGTGCAAGCCACAAATATTCCACTGCTAGTCAGGGATATCTGCCTCTGTCTTTGGATACATGGAGTTCCTGTTTTTGGCTGCTGAATCCACTTTCAACATGCAGCTAGCAGCCTTTACCCTGAATCAGGAACTGCCTCAGCTTGGTCCTCAGCACAGAAGATGATACAGGGGGAGAACACCACTGTGTCTTTAGCACTGTGACTGGTTCTTTCTCATGCTGCATGAGGCACTGCTGCTGCTGAGGAAGAGACAGTAGGCATGCCATACCTGCACAACTGCAAGTTTCTTGACCCTTTATTCTGGCTTCTTCAGAAGTATATCCAGTGGATCAGCCTCTGAAAAGTCACTTCTAAACCTCCTTAGTCTTCCTATGTAACATTAATTAAAACTGTATCACACAAATGTTGTGACTAACCTTATTTATAGAACATTGGCGTGCAAAGAATTTGCTTCCACTGAGCTGGACACTGGGCATATACAAAAATGCGTTTTTCAGCTGAAGAATTTATATTCAGGTTATTAAAGCAGTCAGGGGTGATACAAATTAGTAACTTCGAACAAGGGTCCACTCTACTGTGGCAGGACTTGGAAAATAACCAGAGTTTCAAATCCAAACACAGTCTATGGCTAGTAGACCATGTGTTTGTCCAGCTCTGTATATGGAAAATTAACTCACCTGGGCATTTCTAGATGTCATGACTGTGACTCATTCAGATCTTCAGCTTCCAGCTTTTACCATCCATCCATGTTCCTGGAATGTTGAGTGAGTCCTTCATGAGTTCACCTCTTTGTGTTACATGAGACCTTCAGAGCCATTCACTGATTAAAACTATGACAGACTTGGCTGCTTAGAGCTGATACAGGTTTCTCAGTCTTCCACAGGCAGACAGCTTTTGCTGTCAGCCTCTCTCCTTGCTGCCTCTGTCACAGCAGATCCAGAGAGTTGGCACATGAGAAAGTGCTGGAGTTAATCAGGTTCCTGCCTCTATGATCCAACAGTTTGCTGGGACTGCCTCCATGCAGGGAAGCAGGAAAAGGTACAAACCTCTATATTCCTGAAATAAGGTCAGAGCGGTCCATGATCTAGAAAGTATCCGAGTATACTGCTCCTCCCTCAGACTGTAATTTGGAAAAAGTGAGCAGCTTGTGAATTTGAGGGTATTAGACATAAAACTAAGTGGTAATAAAATTGAGGAAACCAAAGAAAGTTTTTATTGTTATTCCCATCTATTGATATTTTTGTATTTTCAACTTAAAGCTTAGAATTCTTTCATAATCTATTGCATTCAGATAATAACAACTGAAATGTTATGAGTTTTTTTTGTGTGTTTGTGGACTTGTTAAAATAGTAGAACAGATTCATGATCTTGCCTATGGCAGTCACACACCAGTGCAATTTTATGTACCTTTTACAAAGACACCATTGCCTGAAATTCACTGTATCAGAATTGGGTTTTATTGAAATGTGCACACCACTAATATGTGACATATAGGTGTATTGTCACAGGTCTGTGCATCCACTATAACTTAAAAATTATTTGCATGCACATGTGTTGTTTTTTTTTTTTTTTTTTCATTTAGCTTGTCATATACTGGAATGCTGTGATGGCCTGGCCCCAGATGTCATCAGCACCATAGGGCAAGCATTCGAGCTTCGATTTAAGCAATACTTGCGATGTCCCTCTCAGATACCTACTTTCCAGGATAAGTGAGTGCAATTGCGGAAGACTGCTAAAGGATATTCTTTAGCTTTCTGTTTGCATACTTGAATGTGTAGTGGACAATGTTGCTGGAGACAGACAGGATTTAAGTATTTTAAAAAGAGATTTCTGCTAAATTGGCATAGCAGTGTTTACCTAATGAATATGAAAAGAGCACAGTAATTTTAAAAGAATAAGCTAAATATGGATTTCACAGTGATTCTGTGTTTTCTGTTGTAGTTAGTAGCTAGAGTTGGATGGCCAAGAATGGATGTTATTTGTGGCATTTCCTCATTGTTACTGTTGTAGCAGCTGTGTCAGTTTAGACGGAGTAAGTTAGAGTACTGGGCTTCCAAAATGACCAGTGATGTTTCTCATATTAGGGTGATGTTTTTAGGACTATGATGTATTGTACAGAGACTTTGTAGAATACAAAATCTGGAGAATACAAAATCTGTCTGTGTATGTTTAAAAGCCTGGGATCTGGCATTCTGTTTTCTTTGGAGACATGGATTGCTACATGCTTGCTACTGTTACTATAATTCCCAGTGTGCTGGCACCCTCTACAATCTCTAACATCAAAGTAAAATGGATATATGGAGAATATAAAATGCTACTAGCCTAATCTGGAAGCATGCGGTATTCATATCTCTTGACTTTGTGAAGTTCTTCCAGATTTATATTGGTGATAGAGCTTATCTTTAAAGTTTTAGAGCCTACTCAGTCAATCAATTTATATTACAAAAGCTATTGTAAGGTTAGACAAAATTGCTTGTTAATTCAGTTTGTAATGGTCTTTAAAGCTAAGTAAAAACATCCTACTCAGGATAAAGAATTCGATCCATTCCAAAGGAGGTCTAGATTGATATGTCTAAACAGAGAAGGTCTGCTGCGTGATCCATTATTGCTTCCTGACTTTTAATGGTAGTTGAGCTCTCCAAATAATTTGCAATAGTGATCCCCTGACAGGCAGTCTTAATCTGATGAAACTATCTGTAAGTGCTTTGCCAGGGAGGGGCAACACAAAGCACTCACTTCCTTTCAGGATGCATAGTTTTGAGGACCCATGGACAGAGGAAGCTAACGACTCGACCGAACATCCCTATTACAACAACATCCCAAATAAAATACCTCCCCCTGGCGGCTTCCTTGATGCCAGGCTCAAAACAAGACTTCCCACTGCTGCAGACACAGCTCAGGTCAGTGCAATTTTATCTCTGCCATACTGCTGATGGATGCAATATTTTTAAAATACATGTATTTTAAGATGGATACATTGGGAACGTTTATAGCTCACAGCCCTTCATGTGTGTCTGGTTTCCTTTGGAAACAGGCATTGCAGACCTAGGGGCAACACATTAGGAAGGTTCAGAACAAACTAAAGGAGGTGAGCTCCTTGTGGATTAAAACCAGGTTCAGGTAAGGGAAATCTGCTGAAGGGTAATACATTTTTAGAAACCATGTCTGTTTCAGAAAGTGTTAGGTAGTGCACAATAACTGGCAATGATTTAATGCAGAACCATTTAAACAATCTAGTGGAGTCATTACTAGCAGTTCGTTATGTTAATAATTTGCCAGTGATCAGTATTCATCCAGATTCCTAGGTAGGTTTCCCACCTCATGTTGAACTAAGGTCAGCTTGGATATTTCTGCCAGCATTCCTGTTAAATGTTTGACTGCAGTATCCATGTAGCCACTTAAGAGGAGTTTTCAGATCCACTACAACTCTGCTTAAATCCAGAGGAGCCATGTCTATAGACACATCCTCCCTTCAGTGCCCAAGTGCATTCCCTGGTATCAATGTGAATCTTTCAGCTCATGCTTTGAAGTGTGCTGGGTCTGTCTTCTGGTCCCAGACACGTTTCTATGGAATGCTTTTCCCATGAACAGTTTGTCAGGGCTTGTTATACGAAGACAAATGCGCTAAAAGAGATGATGCATCATTTGGTCTTGTGAGCATTAAGAAAAGTAGGAAGCAGGGAAGTACACATGAAGGTCACTGGTAATATCTTGCTCTTACACAAATGTATTTGGGATATATATAGTCTGACATCATGATGAATCAAAGCAGGTGTGAGTACACAGAACACAGCCAAGGAAATTGTCAGAGCTACTCATAATGTATTTGAGCACTGTAAAGGCAATTGAAAATCTCCTTGCACATGTCCATTCTAGTCTGCAGCAGGAGTGGGAGGAGAGCAAATTTATTATCAGAGCCATCACTTAGAAGACAAATTCAGTGAAGGATGGCATCGTGAGCCTGTTATACAAGGTGAGTTTTGCTACTTTTAGCTGTAATACTGCAGGTGGTCTTGGGTGAGCAAAGCACGTAAAAGTCAGATGCCTCAGAGTTTTAATGCAATGAATTTTAGTGCAATGAATTGCACTTGGTCAATAGCTTCCCTTTGTCCAAGTTTTAGTGTGGATACCAGTGAAATGCATTTGTTAATTACCTCTGGATAAATTATTAAATGCACATCTTCATAAAATATTTTCTTCTGCAGAGTAGTTCATAAATAGGGTTTACCCACATCTTCAGTTTTCTAACTTTCTATGTCTTAAAAGCCTGTGATATTTAAAGGCAGGCTGCATGGTTTGTTTTGAAAATCTGACCCACTAGGTTATGCAAGATGGAATTTTTAAAGGAAAAGCCTAAGTGAGAAGTTTCATTTGAAATGTGAAGCAATGCTGTCTGCTCCACAAAGAGCTAATAATGTGGATTTTTTTTTGATTGTTGTCTATGAATTTCAAGTAAATCACTTCAAAACATATGTGTGAAGTATTTATGAAGGTTTCTTTTCCTCCTGAATAGTAATGCCCCCAATTCCTCACTGAAACACAGTTCTGAATCCATTAATCAACTTTTTTTTTCTACTAGATCCTGAAATTATTGACTTTAACATCTCACATTCCAGGAAATTTTAAACCTGTGGTCATGTGGTATGATGTTAATTGGCCATTATACCAACATGTTCTGTCAAATAGAATAAAGAGGAAAATAAAGTCTTGAATTTTCTAGGATCTCTGGATCTCTGCAGTATGCCAGAAATGAAACCAGAAATTACATCAACAGCAGAGGTGCCAACATATGTAAACACCCAGCATATAAATGCAGAAGCTCTACTGGCACTTCAGGCAGATGCTGAAAGTACCTTCAGTGAAACAACAAAGGAGACCAAAGCAAGCAGCCCACGAAAGGATCTGTTTGACATGAGTGAGTTTCCATCCTATTAACTCTTTTTCTACCAAGTGACCCAATATGTTTATGCATTAGTTCTGTAATAAAAAAAAAAAAGAAAAATTAAAAAAAATTCCAAAATTATGGTGAATTTTAGAATTCGTGGTGGTTTCATATTGAACTGACCTAAAATAAGGGTGGCTGAAGATTTGAAGCTAGTTTATATTATATCTGAGTCAAGGTAAGTTGCAGTCTGTATTACCTTAACATCACAGGCAAGTATGTCAGAAGAAAAATAAATCAGAAGCACTGTCATACAGGGAAGTGAAGGACAGTGAAGGAGTGGATGGGTGGAGAATTAGCTCCAGCCTGTCTTCTGAATATTTTCCTTGGAAGTCAACACATATAACGAAAGCTTTGTGCAACAAGGAATAAAAGGAATAAAAATTAAAAGGCTGTTATCTCTTGCACTGGGTAGGCTTACTATCCTACCTGTTCCAACTTTGAAGTCAGGTTTTCTTAAATTAGAATAATAGCCATAGCTGCAAAACAATGTTTTAAGCATCAGCCATTAATTTGATGTCAGTGCTACAAATACACATTGTTTTCAGCCTTGGTGAGATACTAAACTGTAATGAGGAAAGTATTTGATGCACAGATTTTTTTTCTGCTGTTCCTACTGCAAATAAATTGCTAATACATATTTATTTAATTCAGTTCACATAATTAAAAGGCAGTGAGACAAAGCAGTTGATGCCTATTCATTATTGGTAAAATGAGGTATCTACACTTCTGTTGTCAGCATACGTAAAACTGTCTTCTTAGCATGCTTTTGCTGAGATGTGACTGTATTTCCACAACTTAGTGAAATTTTGGGCTGAAAGAAAGGGGGAGTGAAGAAAGTTTAGAGTGTATCTATCTAGAAGTATAGATCTGAAATAAGAAAAGTATGCTGTCTGAAATCAGGGATGTTAATTTTGATTTCTAACACACCAGACCCTTAAAACATGTACATGCTTACTTCTATTTTATACACATTTTTTACTAAAAATAGGGAAAATTGGTTTCTCATCTTCCAGCCTTCATTAATCTTCATCAATCACTGGATCAACAGATAAAACTAGTATTAGAAAATGTGTCAACTAGGTTTAAGTTTGTGTCTGTCAAGCTAAAGACGTATTGGACTTAGTGCAGACTGAAATATAGCGAAGACATATATGAGCTACTTTTAAGAAGGAGTTGATACATCAGTAAGCTGTGACAGCACAGTAGGTACTTTATGTCTCTGAGCTAAATTAACATCTCCATGGTTCCATGCAAACATGACTGTGAGCTCCTCGCATCTGAGCAGTCTGTTTAGAACTGATGGATTGCTTCACAGTACTGCTCTGCATATGTCCTTTTGCAAGTTTACTGGGCACAGAACAACACTTTTTTTTTAATATGTACTAGTAGAACTGATGAAGGTCTTGCAAGGGAAAATAGGTTCCAATAGATCAGTGAAGCATGTAAGGAAGCCCCCACTGACATATTTACTATTTCTGTAAGACTATTGGGATCTGTAATGACACATCTCTCCATTCAACTCTACAGGAAGTAGCACTGAGTTTAGGATTTAGCTGAGGTTTAAAAGATGCTTCCCCAAGGCTGATTTTTGCTACGTAAATGACATTAAATGTGTTAACCTATGTCTATTTTGCAATGTTCTCTTCCTAGATGGAGACTAGGAATAGGCTGAGTGGTAGGAGTGGCTGTTTCCTTCTAGACATAGCCTTGGGCTGGAGACCTAGTAATGGAAAATTTTTAAATGAATAAGTTGTTCAAAGAGAGACCAGATACAAGTATAATGGCATTAGCTACCCATATTATGCAATTTATTTGAAATTAAACTGTCTGATACAACTAGCAAGAATAAAGAAGAGCCTTGCCTGGTACCAGATCATACAAATACAGCTGTTGACAATAGCCACTACTGAAATAAAATCAGTACCTTTCAAAAGCTCCTGCCAGAGATTCACTCTGATTTTTATTAGTATCTTTCTGTGCATAACATACATTTTAACCACATTACACTCCTTAGTCTTAATATAATCCATAAATCAGTAAGTCTGTTAGTATATCTTACTTCATTTTTTTTCATAAAGATAAAAGGAAGTGGCTGTAATACAAAATAAATCTAGTTTAAAATGACTGAAATATCACTCTTTTATTACAAGATTTACCTCTGAATGATCTTGCTCTTGTTTCTATTTCCATAACCAGAACCATTTGAAGATGCCCTCAAGAATCAAACGTCTGAGGCTGTGTTGAAGAAATCCACCTCCACAGGATGCACCAGTTCTCCTTCATCCAGAGCAGCTGTCCGGATGGAGGATGAAGAGCTGAGTACAGAGCCATGGTATCAAGGAGAGATGAGCAGGAAAGAAGCAGAACAGTTGCTAAAGAAATGTGGAGATTTCCTTGTGAGGAAGAGTACCACGAATCCTGGTTCCTATGTCCTAACAGGCATGCATAATGGACAAGCCAAACATCTTCTCTTGGTGGACCCAGAAGGAACTGTAAGCACTGACTCCTCACTAATACATGAGACTTCTGACTCTCCACATTTTCTCTAAATGTGTTTAAACTTCTTCACAGCTTATTCACAACTGATCATAAGTACCGCCTCATATCTCTAGTATGCCATCACATCTCTGCTGCTCTCTCTCATGCCTAGCAGAAGACACACTACATGATTTCTGAAGATTGTAGGGAGCCTTAGGGACCTGATTCCCAAGCAAGATCACACTTTGACAACTAAGTCAAAAGTGCAGCTAAGTCAATTTTTTAGCATTCCTGCTGAGAAGCTGCTGGTGGCTGTGCAAGTTTGGCTAGTCTACACACTGGCAATTTCCACCTGACATCTCTGTTAGCTGGGATATGGCCCAGGTCCTCAATGTCTTCCTGCACATCCAAGAGAGAACTGGGGTAAACCTGCTTCAAATCTTTGCTGGAAAAGGACTCCCCTAGCTGATGAAGGGACCCTCCCTAGAGCAGGATGGAGAGGGCAAGGGAGCTCCAGTTTTCTGTAGCTATCCTGTCCTGCTTCTGGGGAAGCTAAGGGATTGAAATCATTGTCATGAGTTTTATTCTTGGCTCCTGGTAACTGCAAGTGGGTAACTTCTTTTCCTCTGTAAAGGGGAACTTCAGAAATCCAGCCTCAAAGTAAGTGAGAAACCCCCAATAAAGAAGTTGACCTGTTGGCACCGGTTTCAACTGAGAAACCTGTAGCAGTATTGTGCCAGTCCTGCAGTCTGTATTGCTGCAGTAAGACATGCCCATGGTACTACTTATTTTTAATTATATTTGCCACATGAGGCCAAAGAATGTTTTTACACTTTGGAAGTGCCAGCTGTCTAGTCCTGCGCTTGATATGGACACCAGCCCAGGAAGTGGCTCTGCATCTTTTGAGGAGCAGTCACTCTAGCTGAACTTTTGCCAGCAGTTTTGTGACTCCTGGAACACAGTCCCCTGATTCTCCCTTTAACATAAACCCACAAATAGCTGTTACAGGCTACTGCAAGAAAAACAATTCTGTGTGATGTGGCAATTGCAGGGATGCTGTGTCCCACCAACTCTGCCGCACTGCTGGAGTACTCAGCATGAGTACTGGCATGGAGTACTCAGGTCCTGTAGTGACATCCAGGACATTTTCCTTCTGCAAAGGTCGGAGGCCCTCCCATCATTTTTTTCGCTGCTTTTACAGCAGCTCTACTTTTCTGACCTCCTTGGTTAGGACCTGCTTGTTGTCCACATCTATCCCCTCTCTTGGCCTGCTTGTGATATGCCATTGTGGCCTAAATGGCTCTGAAATGCCTTGCTCAGGAGGCACTGTTCCAGAACAACAGCTTTTCTGTGACTTATGGGATCCTGACATAGCTTCTAAGCAGGCCTATTTGCAACTAGTCAGAGTGAAGAGTCATCAATAAAATTCCTCTGTGTGGCCTGCTGTAGCAGCATGACAGTGGCTTGCATTTCTTCCATGTGGCATTAGCGTGATTATTCTTAAAAATAGATTCACACAAATGCTGCCTGAAAATTCATTTTACACACATTACCCAATGACACAGTTACAGCTCTTAAGAGTGTGTTTTCAGAGCAGAGTTAACTGCCCAGCTCCTTCTGCTCTCACCTGGCTAACAGAAAAATATAAAAGGAAAAAGAGATCTCTTTTTCTGGCAAGGGATGCTTAAAATGGAGGACTTAAAGAATTTTTTTCTGGATTTAGAATTAGGATTTCAGCTCTGGTGATGGCAGATTACTTGTGTTAAGAAAATCTCAGAATACATATAAAGAAAGTTACTGCTTTTTTAAAGATACCTTTTCATTTTGAAAATAGAGCTTTGAATTTAGAGAAAGTGGCATTTCAAAGCAGTATGCCTTGGAAATGGGGATAGCCTCTTGGTTTCTTTCAGTGACATAACTGCAAGTGGTCAAAGCAGATGGCATTATCTGCCATCAAAGTTCTTTATTTTTTTTAACCCTGTGACATCCTATTTTGAAGTTTATAGCAATTTTGATAGAACTTAATGTTGAAAACTGAAATATTGTAAGAGACATGCCCACCACAACATAAGCTGGTTTTGGAAAGTTTAACGAAGTTGTTCTTTCTTCCTGTGGAAGGCTCAAGAAGAATAAATGACATTCCTTACTCAGAGCAGTGCTCACGGGCATTTTCCTGAGGCAGTATAGAGCCAGCCCAACACAAAGCTTTACTGCAGTATGATGCTTGCTTGAGTGGACTTACGCTCTGCCTGTGGAATCCATATGCCTAACTCGTTCTAAACACAGGAAGGAAATGTTTTGTGAACATCTGGTTAAATAATTAGTTTTGTAATATAGATTAGTTTTTGGCCTCCTCTGGTAATTTTGACTGTTTTATCTTGAAATATCAGTTTTGTCTTATCACAGGTGTAATAATGTGTATTAGCAGGATGCTAGTACAGCGGGCTACTAAGTGGGCTAGAAAAATTACATTCCCTTCCCTAAAGTGTTTCAGTTCCAAAGGCACAGACATGTACTGTGCAGCACAGGGCAAATCCAAACTAAGCACAAATGGTGGCTGGATCACTTTCAGGGAAGAGAATTTCCAAGTACCTGAAGATCTTTGTTAAGAAAAACAGAAAAATGCTGAGGTGCACAGAGAAGTTGGGTTCTGACATGTCTGGAGGGACAGCTCTTTCTAATGAAAAAGGTGCAAACTCAAAAGAAGCAGGTGGTCTCTTGAAGAAAAATCGATCTAAAAAGCTGACCTATAGTGAAACAAAATGTTGTACAGAAAGTTTTCAAGCAGACTTATTCAGAAAGAGTAGACTGGCCCAGGGAGTTGCATGCAAAATATCTGTTTGGTGAGCATAGAGGGAGTAAGAGATAAAACAGACACCAAGTTGGGTTCATGCCAAATTTCCACCAAGTTTGATGGGAAAGGGATCAGTCTCTAAAGCATGATTGTGTCATTTCATTCTTAGACAATTTTAGTGTGAAGTTAAGAGGAATATTACTCTTTAATCTATATTCTTGCATCTCTTTTTTTGAAGGTTCGTACAAAAGATCGTGTCTTTGACAGCATAAGTCATCTTATCAACTATCATCTAGAGAATAATTTGCCAATAGTTTCTTCAGTGAGTGAACTCTGCCTGCAACAGCCTGCTGAAAGGAAGCACTGACTCCAGATAACTCTTAGTTTTTGTAATTTACAAGCTATAACTGGTAGAAATTGCAGACCTGAAAAAAACCAAACATACACATTTGAAAAAAATGTATATTTACATGTACTTCATCAGTATGTTTTCTTTATGTTTAAAAAGACTCATTTCATATGGTACACTTGAAAATTCTCAGCTCTTTATGTAGACATGAAATCACAGCAGAAAGTTTTCTTAAAAGTAATTTCAATAAAATTGTTCTGATTCTCTAATGTGACTGTTGATAGTGTATATACATACTATGTATATAAATGCAGTAAATATTTATATTTTTTGAGTCAGTCTATTGACAGTATAGAACTATCTTCTGTGCTATGTGTTTTTAACAGAAAAAATGACAATTGTGATTGTTCAGATAAAAAATAGAATTCAACAGTCTCAATTTCTTGAGAAATTTAATATTAGGATTCTTATTTCTGATTTTACCTAAGAAGCACAACTATGGGGATTATAGGTGCATTATGCTAGTTAACCATAGAAGCACTCTGAATTCAGCAACTGAGTATTCCAACTCAGAAATTTAGCATATTTTTGAAAGCATTGTCCACTGTCACTGATATCAAAAGGATTTTATCTTTCTCATGTCAATTTTGAATTCTTATATGATGCTACTCAAAACATTTGTATCTTACTTTAACAATTATTTGGTGTAATCTCTCTGTGTAGGAGATATGGGCTTTGATTTTTCTAATGATATTGTAACAATATACTGCAACTTTAATTTATTAATTTCAGTGCTAAGGTTATTTATAAGTAGTTTGCTGCTTATGGTGAAGAGTTAGGTGTCCTTGACTAACAGTCTCAGATGTTGCATACTGAGTAGACAAGTTCAAATAACTTATGTTTAATAGGCTTAATCCAAGATGTACATGATTGTTTAAAGACATACCTGAAAAATCTTTTCTTATTATTAACAGTGAAAACCACCCCAACTCAGTGGTCAGTTTTGCAAATTTTACCACTTGCAATTACCTACCCAAAGCATAACCTCATTTTGGCCTTCAGCAAGTGATAGGTATTGCAAACACACTGTTTTTCTCTAAATATCAATTTTAAAAAATACAAATATACTAAAGATGCATTTCTGGCAGAAATGCCCTTGACTTTTGGTACTGGGAAATGCTTTAAGGGATGACTGTACTATTCACATTTAAGCATTATATGAAGTTATTTTCCCATTTTATGAATCTTATTATGAGTCCAATTCAATAGATGCAGTTGCTGTAAAGACAAAGCTTGTGCCAGAGTCAAGATTTAGCCTTCAGCAATCCAAAGTCTCCTCTAGCACCAGTCTTTCAAATCAAATCTTCAGACTTGATTCATAAAGACTCAGCAGGGTAAGTCTAGGTTAAGCATCTGCCTACCCTGCAGCAGTCAACATTTAAATCTACTTAAAGTTAGATTTGGTTCTAAGAATTTGCGAAGTTGAAAAATTTGTCAAGCAATAACCAAACTGACAGAAGGACTCACAGTACATTGAGGCAGGACTATGATATTAAGTATTTTCTTGTACCTTCTGCTTTTAAATATGGTGAAACTGCAGCTTCAGAAATTGATTTTCATTAATCTCAAAATTGAAAATGATTGAGGCATGTAAGACTAATCATGTCATCTATGTCATTTGATTCTGTAATCAGAGGCCAAACTAAGACATTAGCAAACAAAGTGCATGTGATTAATTTTACTACAGATAGTTTTTATTTGATATTTCTAGTTCTGAATGGAAGCTGAGAACAAAGGATAGAAATTAAATGCTGCATTGAAACTCAAATCAGTATGGCATTGAATTTAGTGGAATTCTTAAAATTTGGTTTTACTAGATTGGAAGCTATAAGGAAAGGTGACTAGATCTTATATTCCAAAGTGGTATCCACTTGAGTGACTTTATTTGAGAGTTTCCATGTCTCACCATATTCCAGTTTGAAGTATCTCAGTTGCCACTTCTTTTCATATATAACATTTGTTATTCCACGTTCTTACCTTCCTGTAGTCATGTTGTGGAAAGTTTTCATTGTGATATGACTATCTATAATAGAAGGTGTTTTTTTCTTCTTTTGAATGGTGCATATCATTTCAGTAAGAGTCCGCTGCATAACCCCCTTAGTAACTTCAAAATGCCCACCTGCTGCTTATGTCCATTTTGGATTCCTAAATATCCTGGAAAAATGTAACAAGAGTTGGGTGTGTGAATTGAAGGCACTTAACGTACACTGAAATAAACATTTTTTTTTTTCCATTGTCCTAGCTGTAGCTTTAATAACTTAGCATCCACTTAGCTGCATATTTTGGAAGTCAAAGTAGGTGGCAAGGAGACACAAAATGAAATAGCTTGACAGAAATATTTCCCAGACTACATTTCACGAACTCTGCCCCCAGGAAAATGTGGCTATTTTAAGCTGCTCTGTTGGCACAGCCAATTTGCCCAGCTCAGTATGTCCACTGATTATGCAAAGATTACATATAGCTTGATCAGATGCAGTTTGATCTTAGAAAGCAACAGCACCACTGGTTTGTGACAGTGCCCTGCTGATGCAATGGGCCAACAGATCCTGTCTGGCCACGTGGGAGGGTCCAGAGGCTGTTCTAAGTCACTGGGAACCACGTGATCTCAAAGCTGTCCAGAAAGTAAGGACATGTGTGCCAGTCAATACTCTGTGAATCTTGCCATGGCTGTTTGTCCATCATTCTGGTGGATTTGGCTTCCCCCTTTATGAAAATGGTATAAGAACTCTAAAGCCATTTGGATAGCAGGTCCAAATCTGTTGTCATCAGAGTCAAACATCATTTTAAACTGAACTAATTGAACCACCTAATTGAACCAGCTAGAATGGCTGGGCTCATTTCTGTGAGGAGCCAACACTGCCAGCAATTCTAGAGATTCAGAAGTTATGAGATAGGCTCAAATGCTGTGTGATTGGCAACTATCAGCATAATAATGTGAGCCTTGTAAAGTTTGTCTTTGGTTTACACTCCCCCCACCTTTTGTTATTACTCTCTTTTATGCAATCTCAGGGGCTAGACACTTGCTGGTGGCAATTGAGTGCAGTTTTACTGAAAAAAAATGTTTTAGACTCTATAGAAATCACTGAGATTAGGCAATATTATAGTATCCATTGATGTTTTCCCAGGGAACAGCTGAGAATTCAGAACTGAAACTCAATATCCTGCAAGACTGTCTACATTGCTTTTGAGTTCTATCTGATTATCAGTTTTGCTTCCAGTTGTTTTGCAATTATAGGAACTACTGGCAATGAAAACACATTCCATTCTTTACAGAACTTTTAGAAGTGAATCGAATTATTCTGAATACTTTTATTGCAGATCTAGAGTAATTATTAAGATAATAAAATTTTCCAGTGATGCTAGCAGTGATAGACTGGGCATCTAGGAAAAATCATGTTCCCAAACTTTCAATTATTTCAGATGCTCAGAAGCAATAAAACCTCAAAGGCAGAAAATGTGATTTGAAAACTGCATTATCTTCTGACAAATGGGAGTTTCTCAGAGTGAGGACTTCCAGCTTCCCTTCCCTAATGCAAGAAGAGAATGTTCAGGTTGACCATGCCTGGCTGGTGACTGTATGAGGAGATGCAATTTCCATGGCTTATTGCCTGCCTTCCTGCCCAGGGCTTTGGACACACAGTGAGGACAGAAGGTTATACAGTAGTTTCACTCCACTTCATGTCCTACAATTGACAATGGGAGATAACACTGGTTCTGCCAGAAATCTCTCTGCCAGAGATGTTTAGTAAAAGCCTGAACAAAGAACGTAGACCTGGGACCAAGTCTTGTGTACAAAATGTGCACTGTTTAACATTCTGGTATATATCACCTGCCAGCACTAAATTTTCTATATCCTGAATTCATTTTTTTTACCTCTATGGAATATGCTCACATTGCACATCATCATGGTCCTCTGGCATCACATGCAATAAGATGAGGAAAATTAAAAAAAAAAAAATTATGCCACTGAGTGATTGCTGCTGGCACATCAAGTGCCAGATGCCAGCTACAATATATTAATAACAGAATTGATGCATATTTAGATATTTCTAAGTAGCAAATGTTCCACTTGAAAACAAGCAGAGTTTTATAGCTTCTAGGAAATTTGCATGTCTAAGGTAGATATTTGGAATTTGTGTGAATATTCTGAAAAATCTTAGAAGTCCTACTTTCAAGACTTTGTTCTTAGCTTCCAATGTCTATCTGAAGTAAGTGGTAGAACCAAGAATTTGTATCAAGCAAACCATATTTGCATACATAAAGTCTAAACTGAAGTAACACACATACATCTCTTTTTATCTTCCAGACAGTTTCAAAATATATCTGCATAAAGTCCAAATTCAGATTTACCTCAGTGTACTGTCAAAACCATCTTGATTTACAGAGTCTTTTTACCCAAACCAAGGTTTGCACTCTTCACAAATCTGTGCTTGTTCAAAGCTGCCAGGATACCGGCAGATTCTCATTCGAAGCTCTGTGATCAGCTGTACTTACTGTGCACACTCAGACAGTGTCTGTGTATCTTGGTCATATCTGCATTGGATGCAGCTGGAGTGAGGGCAAGCCTGTGGAAGATAACATGGACATACAATATGCCTGCAGTTAACCAGAGGCTTGGACAGAGAGTGAAAAGCTGTCCTGGGAGAGAAAACTTCAGGGATAAAAAATATGATGCCTGGAAACATGAGCCAATAGGCATATAAGTCACTAATGAGAATAGTGAGATGTTGCCAAATTATAAACATGCTAATTGGTTGATATGGTTAAAGCAGAACCTCTGGGGATGCAATGCCTACCGCTCATCTCTTATTGAGACATTTGTGTTCATAAGCCCTGATCTGTTCCTCTGCATATCCAGCGTAAGCATTTTGAATGACTTCCACTGAGAAAAAGCAGGGCTATTTTTTTTTTGTCTCAGTAAGGGGAGTAAGATTTCAGAGCTATACATTTCTAACAAAAGTGCCATATAAAGCAAGTTTAAGCCTTGTATAACAACAAAACACGTTGTGGAAACCAAAGCTAGAAAGAAGCTAAAACTGACTCATGCTGCTACTCCATGGTGTAAGGGACAGTGCAGATGACTCAGAAAAGGATGGTAACGTCACACATTGAAATTAAGATCATGAAGATCAAACAGAATTCAGGTCAAATGAATGATTTTTTGAGCAGTCCTCCTTTTTGTCCCATAGGGCAAAAAACACCAAAACCATCCAGGCATACTTTAATTCAAAAGAAGTGAAATTTTCTAATAAGTGAAGAATGTAAAGATTATAATTGGTATATATTTCTGTCATTTATGTCTGGCTGGTGTGATAACTGCTTCTCAGTGAAGTCCTGCAGAGTTAAACCTTGAAAGAAGCCAAGCTTCTTCTTTTGAGGTAAACATTTTTCTTTGCATTGTGTAGGCAGCAACAACAAAATTTAAAAAAATTACTATTTTGCTGTAAAAGGGGGTTTTATTGTACAATTATTATTTATTAATATTTATTACTTTTAGAAACATTTTAGAATGAGAATTGCACAAAAAGTAATGTATGTGAAAATATTGTGATAATTTGTATTCCCAACCACTTTCATGAATCTCAAGTTTTTTTGCCGGTCTGCTGATTGTGGTATTCTGGCTCTAGAGGCAAATTTTGTCTCTGAGGAAGTCCTTGAACAACATAGTTTGGAATATAAGTGTCATGCAAAACTGTTTTCTGATTATTCAGTTTGTATATGTTTAACCAAAGTAATAAAACAGTGAGCACTACTATTAGATTGAAATGCATGTAAAATGAGCTTGAGTTTGTTCTCCTATATTCCATTTCAAATATGTGGCCTTAATTGTTGGGTTTGTGTTTGTGTTTTTGGTTGTTTTTTTTTTCTTTTTTTAATTGACCTGAAGAGAGGCCCATTTTGTAACAGAATGCATGCCATTCTGCAAGGTTTACCTAGATATTGAATATTAATAAGCCAATGAATTACTCAACCCAGTAGAATCAGGGATGAAAAATGTCAAAGGACCAAAAGGTATATGAGGCCTGGACCACAGTTACACTGATCTGACACCACAGAAGCACCACTTACTTTGACAGAGGCAATACTGAGTTCCACAAGTTTGTTTTTGACAAATACAATATTTGTGATGCAAGTAATCATTCTAAAGGCCCTCTTTCTGAACCAGATATCTTTTCCTGAAAAGGTAGTTTTCCTGATTGACACACTGAATAGTTCAGGACAGACTGGGTAGCCCATTCCAGTCCATCTGTGGAGGGTGATTGCAACGACAAGGTCCATACAAGAGCAGTCACTTAGTGTATTGTGGAGAGGAGAATGGCTCCATGTCAGCAGGAAGCTTAAGCTGGGCTGATGTTGCCCAAATCCTCTTCTTTCATTGACCAAGTGCCTCCTTGTAAAGGCCCTTCCTTCCCTCTTTCCTATTTGGAGAAAAGCTGAGCCTGGGGATGCTGTAGGAAATTTTGCTGCTCTCAAGAAGAAATGCAGTTCTGAAGGCAGCAGGGGTACTTGCATGCCTCTGTATGGTGCCTCCAGCCAACTTTAGGTGCCAGGGGAGCCTCAGGGAAGTGACAAGCACTCTGTGGTGCCCAAACAGAAACCCCAGTCACTGCTAGTGTGCCTGCCCCTAGTGAATTTGTCCAGAAGAAGGGACTGTCTCTATCTTCAGCATGGCCTATGTTCCCCACCTTCTGCTGTGAGTGTCCTTAGCTGTGTTGGTGGGTGAAATGGCACCCACAAGTGGACACCAGCACATCTCTACTCAGCAGCAGCTGACCCCTTGCTTTCAGGACCCCAGCTTTTTGGTACCTGGCACTTTACTCATAGGTGTGTTTTCAGTTTCATTACTACAGCAGTTGGAAACAGCAAGACTTGCAGACAGCATGACACCCTCATTACGGTTGCTTCCTGTAAAACATGCCTTTCCAGGGAGCAACTATTTGTGGGGCAGCTGGATCAGACAGCCCTCCAAGCAAGTGGGCCAAGGGAATGGGTGCAAAGACTTCCTCCAGCAGGGCCCACCACCTTCAGCTGCACAGCATTCCCATGGATAGAATCATAGAATATTCTGAGTTGGAAGGGACCTACCATTATCATTTGAGTCCAACACCTGGCCCTGCGCAGGACATCATGTGTCTGGGAGTGTTGTCTAACTCAGACAAGCTTGGTGCTATGACTGCTTCTCAGGGCAACCTATTCCAGTGCTTAACCACTTTCTGGGTGAAAAACTTTTCCCTGATATCCAAACTAAACCTCCCTTAACTCAGCTTCATACTGTGAAAGACAGTATTGAAAGATTTGCTGAAGTCCAAAAGGACATTCAAACATCAACTGGTTTTCCTTGATCAAGTAGTTGGGTTACCTTGTCATAGAAGGAAATCAGTTTGGATAAGCAGGACTTCCCTCTCATGAAGCTGTGCTGGCTGTGACAGATGACTGCATTGTCTCTCAAATGTTTTTCAATACTTCCCAGAAGAGTCTTCATAACTTTATCAGGCACTGAAATGAGACTGACAGCCCTGTAGTTTCCAGAGTCCTCCTTTTTGCCTTTCTTGAAAACCAGGATGTTTGCCAGCTTCCAGTCAGCTGGAACCTCTCCAGATTCCAGCTTGAAAATTCTTGAGAGAGGCTTTGTGATGGTATCAGCCAACCCTTTGAGGGTTCTTGGGTGAAACCCATCAGGCCCTATAGATTTGTAGGGATCCAGCTGGAGCAGCAGATCCCACACAATTTCAGGGTCAAGTGGGAGTTGATCATTCCCACAGTCTTGGTCCTCCAGCTCAGAGCACTGAGACCCCTTGGTCTATCACATACACTGAAGAGAGACACAAATAAAGCATCTCTGTCCCTGTTTGTGAGGTCACTATCCTCATCCTGTAACAGGCTGATGTTATTTCTACACTGCCTTTCGCCACTAATATATTTGAAAAACCTCTTTTTATTGTCCCCCACATTTCTGGCCAGATTCAACTCCAGTTGAGCTTGGCTGCACAAATGTTCTCCCTAGAGAGGCAAGGAGCATCTCTGAATTCTTCCCATGTCACTTGACCTTGCTTCCATGGACATACACCTTCCTTTTTTTACCTTATTTCCAAGAGAATATTCATGCTCAGCCAAGCCGGCCTTCTGCCGTCAGGATACTGCCTTCAGGCACAACACCAAGATTTTAAATGCATGTTTTCCATAGAAGGCCAAAACTCTTTTTACAATTCTTTGAAAAATGATGGCTACATTACAATGTTGGCTCAAATGTTTGAGACTTTTTATTAAAACTTTTCAAAATGTTTATGGTACCTAATGAGTTGAAAATTCTCTCAAAGCCTGTTGGCAATAAGACTTTTGGAAAGCAGCTTCTGAAAACCTTTTATTTTCTCCACAGGTGGCTGGATTGGCCTTTATTTTGTAAACCAGAACAAAAATAAACATTTCAATTCATTAAATAATATGAATGAAATGTTAAATGTCCTTTGTAGCTTTTGCTCCATGTAAAACCAATTGGAAAGGGAGACCTTATTCAGTTTCTTGTATGCTCGAATCAGCCTAGATGATAACAACCTTGGATTCTGGGATGTGTTTGAAGTACTTTTTAATATTTTAGGGTTAAAGAAGATACTCTCCATCTTTTCCCAGCTTCCAGTATACATCATCTTCCTAGTAGTTTAATGTCCACTGCTGTTAGGCCCTTGACTTGTCCTAGTTTAAAATTCTGCCCTGAAATTTTCCACAATCTATGCCTTATCCAACACTTCCACATGGGATGTACCCATTGAAGATTTTATCAAGAATATTTTTTTTTCTCTTCAGTTATAAGTACTTTGTAAATTACATAATCAGTGTTACATGTGAACCTATAAATCTTAGAAACCTGCTTCAAGTACAGCAGGGAAGTGAACTAACAAAATATCCCCAC
>JAWWLZ010000094.1:31233302-31243317 GCA_035041345.1 Poliocrania exsul
TTCTGGCATGGGAGACCCTACCGGCGGCACAAACCACCACTAGCATAGTTCTCAACCTCATGAGGGCACACAAGCTTCTTCCCAGAGACAAGGAGGTGTCCCTGGAGAAGCTATGACCTACCAATTGATGCAAATATGGTAAAATACTGGTCTTTTTATGACAACCCAAGACAAAGATCCCCCCTAATAATAAAGGTTCTTGTGTTATTTCTATTTCTTAAGCTCTGTCTTTATCTGCAGTTTCTTCTTTGTCTTCTTTCTCACACTTTAGCTTTTTATATGCCTTACCTTTTTCAGGACCTCAGTTTTACCAGTTACTGAATCTTCTTTTCCTATTCAATTTGCTGTACTAATTATTCATATATTCCTACATATTTCTATAGCTCTACTCTCTTCTCTTAGGCTTGAAACCTCTGACACTGATCTTTGGCCAATATTGAAACTCCCCATGCCTTTTGTCTACTCCTTTCATTTCTCTTATCTGCTTATTGCTACTTTTTAAAAAGTCTTCTAAGGACAGCAATATTTAAAACTTCAGTGTTACAAAAAATGAAGTTCTCATCAGTTTAGTGTTACAGCTTGTAAGCTCCCAGCTGTCTGCAGGAAGATGCGGGAATAACTTGCCTAAGTGTGATGGTGTTTTGTGGATTAAACCTTGGTCAAACTGTGTGTCTTGGGTCTTTTGGCAGAGCTGAAGGTAAATGGGTGTGGAATTAGATATAGCTCATGCGTCAATTGATAGTTGAGGTGGTGGACAGATTGCCTTAGGAGAATAATTGCTCATCAGAGTTTCTCCCACCTCCAGAGAGGAATAGGATTGTGTGTCTCCAGGGCACATTATTTTCTGGGATGCTTTCGGAATAGGGTTATTTATGTCACGCCCTTTGGCAAGCCTGGAAATAAAAGGCATAACCAAAGCCTTATTTAGCTTAAGTACAGAGCTATATGGTTCAGGAACACAAATCCTCCATTTACATCTGTGCTGATGGACACAGAATGGTTACCAGCGATATCCTTCCAGTTGTTACTAGGGAAACAATGCATGCATTTGGTAGAGAAGTGAAAAGGAGAGGTAAACACCCTCACTGGCACCAGGACCATCATTACACTGTAAGTTACTGTAATACATTAGTGCAAAAGTTGCAAGTATATGTCTCAAATCCATGACTTTCTGCTGCCTGCAGTTTCAGATGTCTTGAACATCCTCACCACTCACCCACTGGGATAAGCATCATAGAAAGGGAATTGCATAGGAAATGGATGAGCCCCGTGGTAGGGGACTGCTTGCACGTTTACACCTCAGCTGCCAGCAGCTGAAAGCCTCAGGAGCTCAAGTTAGTCAGGGAAGTCCAGAAAACATAATCCATAGCTCAGCATGAAATGAGATTCAAAAGCTGTCATATTTCTCTGTATTTTCTTTAATGCTCTTTCAGCTTTCCCTGGAGTTGTGTAAAGGCCTGTAAATTTTGCTGATGCTGACACTTCCTACGAAGAATAGTCTTCTAAAGAAAACTGAGTAAGTCATATGTATGAGAAAATGTCACACAATGACATTAAGATGTTATAAGGTATTTACGTCTTATTCTAAGAACAGTTTGATGTTCATGTTATTTTTATTTTTTTTTTGGAAAACAGATATACACTTACAAGCATCTCTTATTGTTCTTTTTCATTGACAAAAATCAGTTGCTGCATTAATTTTTTACGTCTATATCAATTTTCTGTGTATCTTTACATTTTAGTATTCATTTTCAATAGCTATTGAATAAGGTGTCATTACAAAAACATGGAGGAGTTTAATGTTACAGTACTCCCAAGAGCTATGTGACCTGGAACAGCATGAGTTCATAGTCAAAGAGCAGTGTGTCTAGGAGTGAAAGTCAACACATGGAGATGTTATTGAAATTGGGGACACATCAAAAACATGGTGCTGCTAAGAATGTATCGGGAGATCTGCACTGTGATATTTTGTCAAAAAGCAATATAATCTTTCTGTCTACAAGGGCACAGATAAACTGTACAGACACAAAGAGCAGCAAATGAATAACTATATTCTATTCTCATTTACAACACCTTGCCACTATGAATTCTGATGGAAACTGTATGCGCCTATGTACTCTCACAGTGTATATAAGCTACAGTGGCCATGCAGCTAGTCCATGTGTACAGATATAACTGTGTCTATACTAGTCAACTTTTCTCTGTAAATACTGGTTTATATCAATTTCTTTTCTTATAGTTCATTGTCCAATGCTCCCTATAGACAGACCTGCCCTTGTCCTGGAAACAAAGAAGTAACACATGATAGTGACTATGGTGGAAAATAATTTACAGAGTTTGTTCTTATTTGCAGACTTTGAAGATTTGTAGAAGAAATTAGTTCTGTTGATTTTGCACATTTAAATCAATGGGCAAATTTCACTTGATTTCGTCAGTCACTTTATGGAATCAGAAATTGAAGTGTTCTTATTTTCAATATTAATTTGATTATGGTCTGGAAATGACTGGCCATGCATTCCTGCTTTGAATTGCTGATCAAAGCTTGAAACCAAAGACACTGAAGCTGATGGACATTTTACTGTTTTACTGTGGAGTAAGGCCCACACGCTCTGACTTTAGCACCTAACTCTTTGAAACCTACTTATGCATAAATGATATTTTGTCAGTGGCATCACTCTGGATAGCCTGTGAATCAGGAGTTTTGAAGAGTAGGACTAGATATAGGAAAGACTGAAAAAGCTTTGATGCTCTTTGTGGTACCTCCCTTTGATGCATAGCAGACTCCCAAAGACTCAAGGCAAGTAGAAATACCACTGAAAGAGTATTTCCTCCTAAGAAATGTCACCATAATGCATACATACAGCAGTTTAAAGGCATTATTTTGAGTGCTGTTTCATGATTTCAAAATCTACAAAAAAAAAAGTCCATATGTTTACAAGTGTTAATTTTGTATGCAAGTGTTAATTTTGTATCCTCAGTGAAAATAGCTACATTATTGAATTTCTGTGTGTACATGTCATACATTTTGAATTCTCTTAGTTTCTTTTCACTGTGTTTAGTCAGTGGGTTGTCTTCAGACGAGCCTGAAAACATCAACTGTTGTGTCACTAGAAAGTAGTTTGTCTCCTTAGAGAAGTTTCTTAAGATCTCCATAAGCAGAAGATTTTTATGTGAACAATCTGTAATTTTTTTAAAAAGTTCCAGACAGAGCTGGATCTCTGCATAATTTTGTTAATTTGAAAGAATTCATGTGGTTGTTCTGGATTTTGGGTTTGGTTTGGGTTTTTTTGGTTTGGTTTGGTTTTCTGGTTTTTTGGTGTGTTTGTTTTGGTTTGGTTTGTTTGGTTGGGGGGGGGAGGCTTTTTTGTGGTGGTTGTTGTCGTTGTTTTGTTTGTTGTTTTCTTTTTTTCCCCTTACCTATTTAAATAGAAGAAATGAAAAAGTGTACTGTTTGTTTTGGAGTTGAGTTTGGTGGACTTTGTGCCTCTTGCTTAAAGAATTTCAACATATTCTTGCAGTCTTCAAGAGATGTGCATCTGATAAGAAAGTGGACTGTAATGACAACCAATGTGTATGAGGTGAGGCTTACTACTGTAAGCCCCGAAGACCCAAGTGATTTAATTTTGGTGAGTTTTTGTGATCTGTATTTGCTGTCCTGCATTAACTAATGGTCGTGTGGACAGTGGCTGATGTTTTTACAGGTTTATTTGGTGAGTTTTCTATTGAACCTTGGTTATAGTCCTATCAATTAACATCCTGTAATGTATAGTCAGCCTAAACTAGTGTGGCTTAAAATAGTTTGCTTAATATTAATTTTTCCTGTTACAATAGTGGAGAATCTGGCATGACTCCCTAGCACAGAAGGAGAAGAAATGACAGAGTGTCTTAATAGTTGTTATGGATTGTTACATGATTCCAGGTATAACCATGTAACCTCACTTTAGACATAACTGAATTGAGAAGATTTTCCCACAGATACTCTGCTGTGGGTCATGTGAGGCTGCAAAAATAAAACATCTGCCTATACTTCTTGTACAAGCCTCTGTTCCTATTCTTCCTGCTCCCCAGGAGAGCTGGAGAAATGCACCTTGCTAATTTTATTTCATCAGATACTGTAGTCTCAGCAATATCATCTGCAATTGTCTTCTTATAGCAGTGAAGATGTCCTCACTAAGAAAACAAGGACTAGAGTATTTTTGTAGATTAGATCTGTTTCAGCAAAGGGGAAAGGATGTGCCGACCCACTCAGCTGTTTATTTTTAGCTCTCATGAATAATCACAGGATGTAGGGGGGAGCATATCTCAAGAGATCACCCACAAAAAGAGTGAATTAATAGCAGAAGTGCTATAAATATACAGGGGGTGGATGACTCAAGTGAGAGTGGCTACTTTAATGGATGAACTGTGAAGAAGGAGAGAGATATATGTGTGTGGCAAAGCAACAGGAGCATATTGTGTCTGTCTTAGAGACAAAGTGATTAGGATTTATCAATAGAAAAGGTCTCTTGAAGGGTGTTGTTTTCAACATTTTTTAATAACATTCACTCTTAACTCTTGTTTTCTGATTTTCCTTGACTTTTATGTTGCTCACTTTTTCCACTGTCTGTGGAGTAGCTTCTTTATCACAGTCATTCATTAGCATTTTGTGTCTTTCAAGATTAATTTCTGGGTGTAAAAGGACATTTTATTAGTGATACACAGAGCCTCTCCCAGCACTGCCACAATGGACATCTTCACAGGAGTCCTACTTAGTGTGAAGCAAAGTGCACTCATCATCTGGAAATTCACCATCTATGATAATAATAATTACATTAGTTACAAACTGGTTTGGTGTGAGTAGACAATACTGTGCTTCTGTGGGACTATGTGTAAGGATTGCTTTTGTTCTGTGTAACAGGACTATCCTTTCACTCAAAGGTCGTAAGACATTTTTACAGTGGGAGTTACTGAATAATATTGGGACTAGTGATACAAAGCATATGGCTACTCTTTGCTGAGAAATATCTTTTTATGTACTAGAAAGATCATTACCTCTTCCAATTAAAGTCCATTGTTTGCTGTGGAAGATGTCCTAATGTTTATGTAGGACATCCTGGAATGGTCTGTGAAACAACAAATTTGGAAAAATCTGATCGGCTTTTTGTGACTGCAAGTGGAAGACTTGTGCTCAGAAACACCTATGGCATTGACACTTTTTTATTCATTCTAAAGCAGTGAACTTGTATTTTGTTTCTGCAGCTTATGAATAATTTTGCTGAGCACTTGGGTGGGAGAAAGAAGCAGGTAATTTCCACCTCAGTAACACAGGAAAAAAATGTGATTTTGGAAGATGGAGAGATGTCCCTGTTTGGGTTCTGTGCTGTTCAGAAATATCTGCTTACTGAGACTGCAGCTTACTAGAGTTTGCAAAACAAATTTTTATGCGGAACACCTTAGACTGACCAGTCAACAAAGTGTAAATAAGCCTTAACTTTAAAGTTAGTTTAAATTACTGTTTGTCTATAGTGAATTAGAGGTGGTTCCTGTTTAACTGTTAATTTGCAGACAAAATTAGCTGATATTTTACAAACTGATGTTTTATTCACTCAAAGTATTTTGTATACTTTGTTGAACAGTGGAAAGGTGCCAAAGTGTTTGTATTTGTGACGTATTTTATTTTCTATTTGTGATTTCCTACATGATTGTTAGGTGCCTAATGTGTTGAAAATAAAAGCACAAGGAGTTCCATCGAGCCTTTTTATTTTAATGTAAAAAATGACCAATGTGTTAGCCTGGAAGCTGGCTGAGGTGGTAGGACAGAAGTTTTCATTTCAATGTGATGCAAAAAATTGATTTACCTCAGCTCTAATAGTTCAGCTTTTTAAAAAACATCAAACTACCACAATCAAAGTTAAACATCTAATGCATCTTTGACAATTACAAGAATGCTGTAAAATAATGAAGATTAAGTGCAGCACAATTGGTGGCCTGGCATAGTGCCCATGAAGGGACCACTGCACACTGCCATGGGAGGGGAAAGGTTTTCTCTTCTCGGGTTCATGTTATCTTGTTGGGATTGTGGAGGGGAAGTACTAAAGGGTAACTCTGAGATTTTTGGGCTACCTTGGGAGAATATAACCAGGGCTGGCTCTGAAGGGACTGCCAGCCCAGCCCTCTCTGCCTCCATGTGCAGGGATAGCCAGAGGCATCTTCAGACACAGTCCAACAGGTATCCAATCTGATAGCATAACCCCACATAAACGGTGTGATAGGTAAAAAGCAATGAGCCAAGCAAATCTGTGTTAAGGTTTGCTTTCAAGGTCTGTGCTTTGTACTAATTTGTCTTTAATTCTGCATACAACTAGCAGAGAGTAAAGGCAGCAGGGAGGCCTGTGTAGGCGTGCAGTATTACCATGTTGCTCATTGCAGTGATCCCTGGCAAAGGAAGAAGTCTTGTGTGAAAAAGAATATATGTTCATTATTAATTTTTTTTTATCAGGAGCTGTTTGATCACCACTTTTAAACCACTTAAAACATAAAGGGAGTTAAAATCATCAGCCATGAGGCTGTGAGGGAAAAATATAATGGATTTTATCAGTTTCTCTGACATGCGGTTTTCAGGTTGTGAAATATCTCTATTATATTTTTGAAAAATAAATTTTTCTGTTGCAGCGAGTGTGCAGATTACGACTACATTGGAGTTAGTAATTAAAAAGGCAATGTGATGTGCTAACTGATAATAATTTTTAGGAAGAATGCAATTAAAATTGGGTCTCTTGATTCCTGGTAATGTGCCTGGAATAGCTATTTGAGGAATTTGGTTTCAGAATGAACTCCAGTGGTTATCGGCTTGCCCACTGTGCTATAGTCAACTGTAGTCAACACAGTCAGGTTGGAGTAACTCTTAGAATGTCTTCAAGTGACAGAGAATTGTGGAAGAAGTAGAGAGGAGTACAAATCCCAGATGTTACACAAATCTGTCTGGAGTGTACTTCGTGGCTAGCAAGCAAATACTTGACAGGAAACTCCAATGGCTGCTTCCATGGAGTCCTGGCAAGAAGAATTTCCTTCCATATTCTTGTAAATTGACTTGGCTTATTCATAAATGAAGCCACCAGGAGGCTTCCTTCTCTTTTGGGATTTCCACTGGGAAAAAATGCAATTGATGTTATCTAAAGGAGCTACACATCCAACTGCAGCTTCCCAACTCTGGGAGTATGGTGGAGCTGTTATGTCTGTGCATTGTTATCTCTGGGACATGTTTGCACTAGCATGAGGCCGTGCTGTTCCCAAGTCACTCCTATTTCATTGTCCTCGTTTCATCTAGGACAGTGTTAATTTCTTCTCAGTAGCTGCTACTGTGCTGTGTTTTGGATTCAGAAGGAGAATGGTATTGATAACACACTTATGTTTTAGTTTTTTGCTTAGTCGTGTTTATCCTAAATGGAGGACTTTTTTCTTGTCTTGTGCTCTGCCAGTGAGAAGGTAGCAAAAGAAACTGTGAGGCAGCACAGCTGGGACAGATGACCTAAGCTGACCAAAGAGATACCTCATACCATGTAACATCATACCATATATAAACTTGGGGGAATTTCCCTGAAGGGAGTATGATGTGGCTTCAGAAGCGGGATCTGGCATCAGACAGCAGGTGATGAGCAACTGCATTGTGCTTCACTAGTTTTTCACTTTTTATTACCATTATTAATAATCAGACATTTGGGGTTTTGTCCTCCAAGAAATAACCTATGTGGAAGATATCTTCCTACACACTTTTCCCATCTTTTTTTTCTTCTTTGTACTCCAGGCTGGTTACAGTAGTTGAGAATTTTAAAGATTTTGGATGTCCTTTGACTGTCCTTGAAACCAACCTGGTCTTTTCGCTAGGAGCCAGTATGTTGTTGCATGTGGTTCTGGTCTTGTTTAAGGTCAGACAAATAATTAAGAACATCATCTAGACTAAAAGAGGGTCTCTATATCTGACAACGAGACAACAACAGGACCTGCAGCTGCTCCAACCACTGTGACAGACACTGAGCTGATTCAACCCCAGCAACAGGCACTGCCAGTGAAAACACTGAAACTGAAAATCAGCAGCTGATGATGTCAGTTGGCCCTGTACACCAACAGAAGAAATGTACACAATAGTCAGCCTGTAAAAAGTTTCAGTAGAAAAAGTCAAGGAGGATGAGGAGATCAAAGAGGATGGAGAGGATGAAGAAGCAGGACCATTACAAGGGTGAATTTCAGAGCTGTCATCAAGGCCATCACAGGAACTGGAAGAGGAGGCAGAAGAGACAGCCACCACTTGATCCCTATCCCTGAGTGATCTGAGGGAGATACGAAAATATTTCAGCTGTAATCCACATAAATATATTACCACTTGGCTGCTCTGGTGCTGGGACAATGGAACCAACAGCATGGAATTAGAGGGTAAAGAAACCAGGCAGCTGAGATAATTTGCTAAGGAAGAAGACATTGACAAAGATGTGAGAAAAAAGACATAAGTTCTCAGTCTCTGGAGGTAACTTTTATCAAGTGTGAGGGATAGATATCCCTATAAAGATGATATTCAATGTAACAACTGAGGAAAACAGACTGCAATAGGGAAGGATATTTAATACCTGAGGGAATTAGCTGGGTGAGAAATCATACATTTTGATGCAAACAATACACAACTTCCCACAGATAGAGATGATGCCTTATGTCAACAATACATGTCAGAAATTTATATTGGATGCGCCAACAGCTCATGCCAATCCCTTGACAACATTACTTTGTAAAGATGGTATACCACCAACAGTGGGGGACATGATTCAGCAGCTCTAGGATTATGAAGATATAGTTCCCACATCCATCATCACAGCTGTGGAGAAGCTGTCAGAAAAAACTGTCAGATAAACTGACTCAGGAGTTCCAGCAATTCAGAGAGAATATGTCCTACTCCCCACCTGTATAGCCCTGTATCTCTACAATTTACAGCAGATATCCTCTTGCTCAAGACAGAGGGTATAGGAGGTATACAGTGTGGGTTACCCTGTGGTTTTACCTGCAGAAGCCTGGAGAGGATATGAGGAAGTGGAATGGACAACTTACCTTGATCCTACAGGCGTGGGTGCAGGAATTGCAGGGAAAAACAACCACAGATTTTTTTTCCAGGATAGTTGTTACTCCAGTCTCTAGTGGGGAGTTTTCCAGGTAGAATGGAAGGTCTGATCCACTGCTTGTCTGCGTTGTGTATTTGTGCAATGGTAGACAAGGACCACATGAATCTGTTAGAACAGTGCTGAGCTTCAACGAATTGACATTGCTTATATGTTCCCATTGACCACCCTTTATTCCAAAGGTTTCATTTTCCTTTGTTTTCTCATTTTGAGATTAAGACCTGTGTTTTGATGGAATCTTGTGTGGACTTTTCAATTTATGGCAACCTGTGGAGATCCCCATGATGACAAGGGTGTTGTGGTTGGGGTCAGGGTCAAGCCAGACCACAGCAGCAAAGTCCGGTGAGATTAAAGCTGCTGCTACCTCTTCTCCTATCCTTCACACAATACACGAACACTGGGCATTGGAGTCCCTGTCTAAATAAGTCACATTAATTACTTTAGCATGAAACATTCAGTACAATCCGTCTCCAACACACTGTTCCTCTCTCTTGTATGGGACTGTTTTTGACACAGGACTTTGGGATTCAGAAATGTGAAACTATCTTCAGCTGTCATTTTTCTCCCTGCTCCAGAAATGAGAATCATCAAATCAAAATGTTTCAAATAGAAGCTGGGTCTTGGACAGCACCACAGAGTAAATACATATGTAATAGACTTTCTGGTTTTAATGCACTGCCCTCGAATTTTTTGTACCAAACCATGTGGAATTGATAGATGCTTTAAGACTTTTGCATACTATTTTATTTTCATGTACTACATGATCTTCCCTGCGGACACCCCCTTGTCACTGGGAAGAAGCTTGTGTGCCCTCATGAGGATATGTACTATGCTGATGGTGGTATGTGCCTCTGGTAGGGCCTCCCATGCCAGAC
>JAWWLZ010000094.1:31243417-31255910 GCA_035041345.1 Poliocrania exsul
CTGAGCTTTTTGAGCTGGAAGTCAGCTTGAAGAAGACAGAAGTTCTCTACCAACCTGCACCTCAGGAAGTCTTCCATCACCCCCACATCAGCATAGGCGAATCAGAGCTTAAGCCAGTCCAGTAGGTCACCTATCTAGGAAGTATCATTTCCTCAGGCGGTAAGATTGACAAAGAGATAGACAACAGGTTAGCAAAGGCATACAGAGCCTTTGGAAAACTCCATGTAAGTAGTGGCAATCTAAATTGGAATATCTGCACTGAAGGGATACGGGCTTGTTGTGAAAAACTATGTTTTGCTAAGCTAATCAGGCTTACTGAGCAGTGGCACTGATGTGGTTACATTGCTTTCAGTTCCAGGTCAGTCGGAACTGAAGTATTTCCATCCTGCAATATAAATAAACTACTTGCTCCTACATGGTGATGTTGCTTTTGAGATTTTCAATGGTTTAAGGCATATTGCTCTTGCAGAACAAAAACCAAACAAAACTAAACACAAACAAAACCAACAAACACCCTAAACATAATAATTAAATTAGCAGCATAAAATATCTATTATCCTTCTACCTATTTTGTAGAAGGTACAATAGGGTTATATTTTAGGAAAATATAACACATAGGTCAGAAAATGGCAATAATATCGTTGCATAACAACTGTTAATACTCATTTGACATGGAGGCAAGATATCACTTGATAACCAGAGTTATCCAGTTCATGCCAGCAGTAACTTGCAAAAGCAAAACCATAGAAGCTTTCTGCCTTATTTATTCTAGCTCTTTCTTCTACTTACAATATTTTGTCTAACTTGTCAGGCATAGCATCCAGCCACTTCTAATTCTCCTTGAGCAATCGTGTTAGTTACATACTTATGGGGACTAGGACAGGCACTTGCAACCTAATGATCAGATTTTTACTACTGATTTTGAAAAGAATCAAATTTTATACTTCTGGCCATATTTCACAGAAATGCCCAACAGGTTAGGTCAGAATACCTGAATGGAGAAACAAGGCTTACCTTTCATCACGCTGCAGTTTCTAACAGCAAAACTGAAGTAAAAATTTTAGTTACTCACTAGTACTAGTCCTTCAGGCAAATTTTCATGTCAAGACTCTTTGACCTCATGCTATTTGCAACCATACATCAGGGTTGTGAGGGTCCATCTGGTATTTTTAGTCTTGAAGAGAAATAAATACAGACCTATAAACTATGCTTGCATCCTTCTGCAGACTTTTAGTAACTACCAAGTATATAAATATAAATCCAAGACTTCTTTACAATTATTAGCTCTATTGTGGCAGGGAAGTCACTGATAACACATTGGTGAATTTGTCCCTGCCATTGCAAGCATTTAGCTGAGGTGGCTCTTTTGGGAGGGCAAACATTTGAAGACACACATACATGTACATGCACACATTCCTGTCCCAAGTGCTGGTCAACGAGTCTTCCTCTAGGACTTCTCTCTATACCAATCATAGTAAGACAGTCTAGTTGAAGATGTATCTACCTTAGGTTCAGTTAATTGTAAAGAAATTGATTGGGTAATAATATAATTTCTTTGTTCCTTGGGTCCAAAAAGTGCAAACTGTGTTTCTCTGAGATTTTGAAAACCTTAACCTAAATTATACAAAATGTGAGGTCTAGTTTAGGTGCTGGATTCATCTCCTGCCCCTCACTAATGACCTCTTCATCTAGCAATAGAGCAGAAGATTTTTTAAAATAGCTTGTTTCAAACCAAATAAGGTTGGCAGAACTTCTTGCCCTTCTTGCAAGCATCTAATGATATGTACCTCTGTCCTCTTGGTATATGGCCTCATTCGATTTTCAAAGACAAAGGTAAAATTGTGTCAAGTATATTATGGAATGTTTCAGTTCAAATAATAACAATGCTTTGTACAGACAGGAAGTTTTCAGCTTCTATTAGGTTTAATAGAAATCCAAATGAGCTTAGTCTTTTCCTGTAGGCATCCTTAGTATTGTTCTTGCTATAATTATTTTAATGAATTTTCCTTTTTATTTTTTTTTTTTTTTTGATATGCAGTGGGTCATACTGGAAGAGAGAAAAGAAAAAACTGCTTATGTTGCCCCAAAATTTCTGAAATAAATATAAGGCATATTTCTCAGTCATTATCAACTAGTTTGTTCCTTGAGTGATTCAACATCCCCAGAACAACTGCGAATACATAAACCACTGCTCTGAAACTGGTGCCTCTGGAGTGATCTTCCCTCACTGATTAGTTTTGGGATTTTTTTCTAGACAGGAGAGCAGAACAGATGCCGAGATTATTTACAAGCAGTCTAATCTCCCTAACAACTCTCACAAACTATTCCTCTGGTTCAGAATATGAAGGATACTCAATTTTTCAATGAAAAGGTTAAGCCTACGATAATTATGCAGAGTCACTAATGAAATGTACTTCCCCTGGGTACTTTTTAAAAGGATGCAGTCTGACAGATGTTTACCACATCCTTTCTGGCCATGTTTTCTGAGGTTTTAGTTTGAGACACTGTTTATACTTATTTTCAAAATGCAGTTCACAGGCTTCAATGCTTTAATGAAGCTGTCACTGAGTGACAGTGAAATAAGTCAGCCACAAAAATCTGTGTGTATCCAAGCCAAGACGATACTACATAACATTTCCATGTAAGTGTGAGTACTCCCCTGCATAAAAGGGGTCAGGGAACAGCCCACCTAACTCTACTAGCCCCATGCATTCATCCTTCTTTACATCTATCCATATCTTTACTTTCATTATCACCAGTACCGTATTTGGATACAGTGCTTGGATCTGAGTTGGTTTTTATCTTCATTAATGGCTGGTGGTTTGTTCAGTTAATAAAATCTTTTAACTGAAACAGGGGGGCCTCTAAAATGACAAATGTTTTGGCTTAACCACTATTTCCATTGATATCTTGCCTGGAGTGTCAATATTTTTGATGAATGAATACAAACATACCATACTGTGTGTTATGATCATGTTCTTTAAAATTATTAGAGAGATGCCTCTGCCTGAATTAAGGTACAAGTGAGACCACATGCTAAAGTTAATAGTACAGATTTAACAGTAAATGTGAGGTAGAGGAAACAGAGAGTGTAAGGAGAGAGGGTGACAGAGAGACAAATTAAATAGAGAAAATATCATCCCTCTGCGGATTCTGGTGATGTCCCATTGATTGTCTCCTGAGTGGTCAGAGTCCCAGTCTTGAAGTGATAGTTGCAGTCTGGATCCATCAAGGGAAGCCCAGGGTGATAAGGGAAGAAGCCTAATGGTAAGCGAAGAAGTCCTTGTGTCGAGTGAAGTATGTGAAGCCTGTGGTGATAAGGAAAGGCATCTGTGGTGAGGGAAGAAAATTCACTGGTGAACAAAGTCCAGGTGGTGAGGGAAGACCAAGTACCGAGGGAAATCTCTGCCTTTTTTTACTGGGCTTAAGCTAGGTGGGAGTGTCTCCTGTACCTCCCCTGGAGCTGGGAGTTTTACACTGGATGACATAATACTGGATGATGGGGCATTTCAGGAATCTTTGACACCTTCTAAGTTGTTACAGCTGCCAGTTATGTCAGCCCAATTGGGTCCATTATGACCCATCAGCAGAGATGAATATCTTCACACTATGTGTGAATTGTCTAGGTGCTTACCCACAGGAAGTTATCACAGCCGAGTCATTTGTGTAAGGAATACTACTCCGCCTGGCCTCGCCTGGCAAGATTTGCCTCTCTCCTTATTTTACCCAGGTCATAGCCTGAGGTGGTTAGTTGGCAGATCATTAGCTTGTACTTTGATTGTCTGAGCCGTAAGCATTTCAGTCTTTCACAGCTGTAGGTACATTCTTCCCTTGGGATAACTGGAAAATAGTACCACCTGTATCTTATCTCAAATTCCTGTCATAGTCCAAATTAGTAGGCTTTGGGCTTTGGTGATTGGTTGCTTTGCACAGTTTGCTACAGTGGACAAAAGTCCTTCAGTGATTTTAACAATGCCTTAAACCATTGCAGTGTCTCACATTATGTCAGTGGAGAGGCCACACAGAAGTTTCACTGCAGGACTGAGCTTCATGTGCAACATCCATGGCATTGGAATCTCCACTGGGGAAAAGCACAATGTCTCAGGACCCTCATAACCTAGAGCAGGGGATATGAAGAAACTAACTCAGAGTGCCAGAGCACCTCTGTGGGCTCTCTGCCAGGAGCTAAAAATGATTTGCAAAGCTTGCTCCTTTTTCTATGCTTGTGGAGCATATGCAGACCTGTGGGAGAAGTGACGTTTCAGTCATTTGCATCCAAAGGCCATGCCTGTAAACTTTTTTTCAGGCTTCAGGGCTGGATTGAGCAGGTCCTCCTTCACTTTTGTGTGACTGGGAGCATTAAACCCACTGTGGAAATTATCTGGGTAAAAAAGAATGTGGTAAAGAGTTATTTTTAATACAATTGTTTTTCAAAGACAGCACCCAGAGAGCTCAGTTGTGCTTCACAGTTTCCCTCTGAATCAGAAGGCTATCATTTGGGAAGGAGGTGGCTTTGGCCAGCTGTGTCCAAGGTATTTGAATAAAACTTGTATATAAAGAAAGGTGTTTAGCCATAAGCAAAAGGTTAAAATTAATACCTTGAGTGAAATATGTTTGTATGGATCATTCGGGGTAGGAAGGACAGATTTAAAGAGGAGTGCAACAACAGTTTTCATAACAGTTAAATGTTCCCTGCATTGATTCATCTCTTTAAAGGTACAGAGAAGAAGGGTGTGCAAAAAATAAGGACTCAATTCAGGCAAATGCTATGAGAGGCAGAGGGCTGAGGTCTTCTGGAGGTGATCTGAAGTATAGGTATGTATAATTATCAGTTTATTTATCTTTACTGATATTTAAAACTTTTGTAAGTGGTGTCTGTATTTTGATTGTTTAAGTGAATTTGTTTTTTACTTTGTCTGAAGTGTGTTTTTGAGTGATAGGACTACCTGCATACTTTCCAGTGCTCTTATTTTTTTTAAACCTTAAAAGAAACCCATAATTCCTCCACTGAGCTGTACAGGAGTTGTCAATGCACAGCACCCTGTGCTACAAGTGTTTTAGAGTGACTAGTGTTATCCAGGAGCATCCCGACCCAAGTGCAGGACATTGGTAAGAGTGGCCAAAGCCTAAGGGCTTCATGGTTCTGAAAATTAGATCCTACTTTCCCTGGTTACTCTCCTGAGCTCTCATGAACCAAGAGCAAATCTGCAATGTGTCTGGTTGTCAGTGTACACAGGGCCAAGCAGAGTCTGGAGTTAGTGGGAATGGATGTAAGACCTCTTAGATTCCACAGAAATCCATCACAAGGAAGAAAAAAAAATAAATGAAGCATTTATAATGAATTCAAGCTAATCCTCAGACTGGGAGTTTGGAAAGGTAGATGATTTAAGGAGACTTTTTAGAGTGCCTTCATTTAAATAACTCCCCTTTTGCTGCCTTAAAATTTGCAAATATTTGCTTTGAGCACTAGTCACAAAGGTCCTTAGTGTTATCTGTTGCACACTAACCAATCAAATTGTTTTCATATTCCTTAAATTCCCATTCAAAAAGAAAACAATTTGATTAGACAAACAAGTCAAAATGCTGATGATTTTTTTATTTCCTGTGGAATCTTTTAGTAGGAAAATGTCTTTCTCACAGTGTTTCAAGAATATTTTTTGTGAGGGGAAGAACTTATGTGTGGTTGTTTCTTAATTCACTTATTGTATTCTAATAATCACTTTATGTTGCAGTAATGCCTGAAGACTCCAAAGAAACAGAGAATACCATTACACTAGAAAAAAACAGAGGCTCAACCTTTGGCCTGAAAGTTTGGTGTTGCAGTTTTTGTTTGCTTTTTTCCATCTTACTGAAAAACAGCTTTTTGAGAGCTCAGCTGACAAATGCAACAGTTGGACAGCTGGTAGGCAAAGGACTGCCATTACAATGTACTCCATTATGCATTGTGCCTCAGCTGTGGGACAGTCCAGCAGGGCCAAAATACATGTATAACTAGAGCTTCCTATAGACCTACAGCCAATATAAATGGCCATATATTGTAATAACTATGTAATTAGCACATACCTAAGAGGAGAGACAAACTGTGAGGTATTTAAATACTTGTTATTGTTTGAGGTTTTTTTTTTCCATGAAAGCTATGCAATATGAAATAGACTTCCATATTACAATAAGGCTGAGGTCAGAGGAATTACACTGTTGCAAAACAGCAGGATGTGGTTCACAGGCAAAGGGAGAAATTTATGTAAATAGAGGGAGTACTATATGAGAAAGATGGATTATGTGTCTGAAATTCACCATGATCTTACTCTCTCTTTAATTGATTATATACCATGCCATATACCATGCCATCTCAATTCTGGAGAAGCATGCAGGTGGATATTTGCACAGAGCCAGTGCTGCTGCATGAGATAAAAACAGCCTTGCAACTGCAGCAATAGAAACCACCATCATAATGCATCAAATTAAAGATGAAATTGTTTTCTGAGCTCACAGTACGTTGGAAAGCAGCAGAACTCCCCTAAACAGATACTGCAAGCTGGCAGTCAAAGACTTAAATAAGCAAGAAAAAGATTTGAAGATTAAAAAAACCCAAACTAATTTGGTCAAAGTTTATTTAAAGACTGGAGTGTTGCATCATCAGATGTCACAAAGTATAACAGTGGTGAACAACATGCTAATGAAGCAATGATCAGCTGGAAACTCTGTACACAATTCACAGACACTAGCTGCACTTTCACAGATAGAATAATCCTGTGTTGTGACTCAGCTACCAGGTTTCCCAGTACAAGGGTCAAATTTGAGGCATCACTAAAAAAGACTATCTCAAGCTTTCATGTAGATGTTTAAGAAAATTTAAATACTTGCTGCCTAGTTAATTAATTCTCCCAATTTACAAAGAAAAGACCTCCGTTGCTTTAGCAGTGTCTTTTTTGTCCAGTTATTTAATTTCATTCATAAAAATCCCTGCAGCACCAAATCCCTTTCTCTATTCAGTCCTCTGAAGACTCCTAAATGTATTCTATTTTTGTTTGGTTGGGTTTATTTTCTTTTCAGTTTTAGCCTCTGGGCCTCAAGACAATGCAAGGAGCTTTCCTCCAGGTAGGGAAACCACTAACATGGGTCACATGTGCAAGTCCACTGGTGACCCAGGTTTCTGACTGTAAATTTCCCACTGCTCCTGGTGTACATCCCTACTTTTTCTTGGTTAGAAGTGCCTCCCAACCTCAGCTCAGCAGCTTCTGAAAAATAAGAAAGCTTTGAGTCTGGCTTTTGTTTCCTTTCAGCTATGTCTCTCCCTCTGCCAGATGTGCACAGAGGTCCCCTCCTACAGGGCAAGCTGGTGGCGTGAGGAGGAGGGAGTGAGAGAACTAGCTTTTTTCTCTTTTAACACACATAAGTCTTGTTTTTTTTTTTTTTTTTTTTTTTTTTTTTTGCTAGAGATTTACAGAGTTCAAAAGGTTTTAAAAGTCTGAAATACTTTTAAACATTTCTTCTTCTTTTGAATATTCAATTTGTATATATCACACTGGTTCAGAATGGAAACTCACGTGGGACGGAATTTGCAGGCAAAGATAAGAAGACCTCAGACAAAACATCTGTGCACAGCTCAAAGTAGCAGAAAATTCCATCTTGTGGCTTTGCCTCAGATTAAATCTTTACAAAACAAACTTTGCAAACATGCATACAGCCACAGCCTTACTACCGGTTTGGCTACAAATCTCTTCTATTCCCAGGGGCATTATCAGAGGAAGTTTCCCTGGGACCAACAGCTGAGGCAGCTCTGACTGCAAAGTAAGTCCAGAGAAAGCAGAGGGATGTCTCGACTTTTAAAAGAAAACAGAAAATGAGGGCCTTCGAGTTTTCTTTTCTTTACAGAGCCTGAGAGAGTTGGACTTTGTTTAAATACAAAAAACATGGGAAATTTAGAAAGGGACTGGTTCAGCTGGAGTGGCTAAATCCAAACCCCCATTATGCTAAACCACAAATGGCTGAGATGCCAGTTATTTTATGGCTGCCTGGGGCAACTCATTTGCTGTATCTAATTTCACTGTAGTGGTGCCTCAACAGTTCAAAGTTGTCCAAGTTTCCCTTGTATTCAGATTTCATCAGCAGAGCAGCAGCCTAGTAAATATACAGATATTTATTTAAGTTTCAGCTTTCTCAACTATGGCTTAGCTATAGAACAGACAAAAAGACAAGCAGTGGAGTCATGAGTTAAAATCATATGGATTTTTTATGTCACTTAAACTATCAGGAGGGTTGGGACAGGGAGATTAAAAATCCGGGCTGGTGTTTCCTAAAAAGCCAGGAACATAGTAATGTACAGCCCTATTTTAAGATAAAGAGGTAAAGGCTGCCTGAAGGAGAAAGGGTCTTCTCAAGTTGTTGACATATTAGAAGTTTCTTGTTGTAGGGAGATAACTGTAACATAGTGACTTCTCCACAGATATTTACTCTGTCTTCAACTCACTGAGGCTGTTACTGTCCTGGTCTCAGTTAAGGGTGAGCTTGGGGACCCTTCAATGCTGCCAGGCTCTTCAGCAATTGTGTTGAAGTTCCCCCTGTTGACAGTGGGGGGTTTTTGGTGGAAAGCTTATAGCATCTTTACAGACTTAGCTTTTAAAAAAATCGGTTTTAACTCATATGGTTATTTGGAATCCAATCAGAGTGCATGTGAGATGTTAAAAAATGTGAGGAAAATAAAAGCAATACAGCATCCATTATGATTTCAAAACCTACAAATTTTAAAGCTAATCTCTGGGTTGTTCTGGGCAGGACTCATGATTTCTATGTGCCTAGGGTTAGCTATAGCACATCTTGATTTACTGCTTTCTCTAAATCTGTGTATCTACATGAGGATATATCTAGGCCTTCTGGCTAACATCATGGTGGGAAGAGCAGCCATGACTATAATTTTTTGGGCCTCTGCTATGCTTCCCATTGTGCTCCCTGGACTCTATGAGCTCTGCATTTTGCATGGATGTGCAAAGCACCTCAGAGAGGCCAAAATAAAAAGAAGAAAGAAGGATATTTACCACTAATGCACTCTTTTGCAGTGAACATCTGAGATAGAATAGATTTGTACACACCTGGTTGCACTTATCTAACTCAGGAGCCATGTTTTTAAAATCTCCATGGCATCAGGTAGACCTTAATTTCCTTGCCTGTCAGTGTTCTTTACTGGTCTGTGCTGACTCAGGGTCAGTATTTTCCCTGAGGCAAGAGCTGTGACTCTCTGGTGGCTTTTCCCTCCCCTCCAGGCTAGTTCATATAGCAGGTAAGCTTGGCTGACCTTCAGGTGGCTGACATTTCTGCAAAACCAGTCAGTCCTCCTGGGGCAGCTGCACCAGGAAGGTGGCTGAAGATGGGAATCAGGCACTAATTGCATCCTGCCTCCACATTGTTGTGGTGTTAGCCTGTTCTCCTCTTATTTAGGGTGTAAAAGACTTCCATCTTCCCTAGGTAAAAAGTCACTACTTAAACATGAACTATAGTTCCTTGCAAGTCGTTTCTGCCAAAAAAAGTTCCTTCATAAACACTAGCATCTGCTGATCCCAGGAATTAGGCCTGTTTTTAGAGCAGATACTGCCCACAGTCCCTGGAGGAGAGGGATGAGCATCCCACAGCACCTGGGTGTGAGGAACACACCACACTGCTCTGAGGATGGCATCTTGCAATGAAATGCCAGGTGTTTGTTGACCTCAGATGAAGTGAGCCAAAAATAAAGCTCTGTCCCACCCTTCACACAGTAAACTGCCTTGGCTGCTGTCCACACTGGCCATGGGCATGGCCTGGGGCTGTGTTTTAATGATAAAAGCAGGACAGATAGTTGACCTTTGGGTGACACCAGAATCATATTTAGGAGCTGCAGCAGGGCAAAATGGGTTTTTGAGACTGTATAAGAAAACTGTTAGGACTACAGGCTGCATTTTTTTTTTTTTTACTGGGAGTCAAATTATAGCATACATAAGTCAATAAAGTACTGAAAGGCTAGGTTCTACCCTAGCTAATTATTAAACCAAAAGGTTTCTCTTGATGATTGAGTACCTTAAAAGATAGTCTTATGCTTTGGGGATCCTTTGGTGGAAGTTCTTAAAATAGGAGTGTAATTTCATAAGACAGGCAATGGAGAGAGACAGAGACTTTTGCAGACCTCTACTGTGTATTGAGATCAATTCAACAAGAGATATGAAGTGCTGTTACCCCCTTTAGATGTAGGCTGAGTGAGGAGAGAGTATGTTCCCTAGTATATATAGCAGCAGCCCCTAGGTATGTCCAACAAAAGAGTTAGTGGCAGATCCCCAGTGTCTTCAGCATCCAGTATTTTCTGCTTTGAGCTGGTTATTGGCTAACTCAGTCTAACACAGCCACCAATAAGGCATGTTTCACTTAAATCCTACAAGGCCCTTGTCATTCTGCTTGCAGAAATTTAGAAACCAAAGCACAGTTATAATGGACCTTAATTTCCACAGAATTTGAGAAAAGGTGATGGTGAATTGCTCAGCAAAAGTCTGACCTGAGCTAACTGTCCTCAGTGTTGCCGCTGATGCTCCTTGAATTGCTTACAAAAATGAGCTCCAAATGACACATTTGTAATGGAAGTCATCTCTGCCCTGATACACCTGTGAATTAAGGCAGTTGTTTGGGCATAGCAGGGTGCAGCAAGAAGGTGCCATGGGAGACACAGCCACTCTCTGTCCTCTTCTGGCAGCTGCTTTGAATTATGATGGCTGCTGCAATGTCAGGTTGTCAGGCCTCAGCACTGAATTTTGACTGGGGACTGTTTCAGCCAAGAAGCTCATAAAAAACAACTCTCCAATCTTCTCCAGAAATTCATCATGTCTTTTTGTTGTTGACTATGAGTTCAAGACAAGTGCTCATCAGTTTTTAGGACTTTCCATCAGCACTGCTTTCACGTATCCTTCTGCAGAGCTACTTTGGTTATGCTATTAATTCTCCCAATATGAAACTTGTCTGAAAGTTCAATACATGCTTCATCCTACAACAAGTGGAGAAGGTTCTCCAGTCTCAAGAACTATCAGGATACCTCAAGATTTGTAAAGCCATTAATGATCTTGATGAAATGCATGACGAAATACTGAGTTTTATAGAAACACAATTTTTTTTTTTCCCGTAAGAGTTATCTAACTGGTGAAACATGGTTCAGTATCATTTTTCTGTCCTTCACAAGGAGTTACCCTTTAACATTTCAGATTCTGAGTATAGACTGACCTGTTTTTTGGTTGTGTGGGTTTTTTGTTTGTCTTGTTTGTTGGGTTTTTTGTTTGGCTTTTTTCCTCTCATATTCCTTATGATTCTTGCTGAGGAAAGTTTTTACTTTGAAGGCACATAATTATGTATTGGAAAGCTCAGTTCTCCCAAGGAGCCACACAGAAGAACAGCCACCTGACATCAGTGGAAACATTAGGAACAAGAGTAAGATGCGTCTTGGGACTTGTGAGAGCTGGAAAGACTCCAGCTCTCTGGAGAGAGGGACTGCGTGAACTTGAACATCAACCCATATTCTTTGGGGTTTTTTAATTTCTTCCATTGCTTTTAAGGAAATGTTGGCTAAGACTTGAAAATACAAGAAAATGCACTTTGGTCTGAAGTAGAAGGGTCTTGAGGATAACTGAGTAGGTTGAATTTATCTTGGAGTTCTAAGTTTTTGTGTGTGTGTTGTAATTCAGGGAGCTCTAGGGAAGAATAAAATATGTTAATTCCAACCAAAACAAAGATTGAATAGAAAGTTTCTCACAAACTCATATGATCTGGGCAGAAGGGATTGGACAAAGCATTTTGGAGAAGAGAGAAGGATAAAAGTAAGAAAATACAAGGTTTCAGACAGGGAAAACTTTTTCAAGGCTTCTGGAAAAAAACAGTAAATAAAGGCTTGACAAAGGACATTTGGGTCAGATTTCTCTTCAGGAGGCAGAAAGCAATCGGCTGGAAAACAGTCCCTGGATGTTGGGTCCCCTATGTGCCTTAGAAAGCATGACTTTGTTTATTCATGTAAATAGAGGGGGGCTTTTCTTGGTCTGAAAAAAAACAAGTCCTTTCACTAATTGTCTTTCTAATTTAAATAAGCTCAAACCTCCAAATGCCAAGTCAAGAAAAGTAATACTGATGTTTCACAGTTATTATACTGCATCTAAGAGAGGAAAAACCAAGTGTGTTGAATATATGACAGTAGGGAAAAGAAGCATGTAGGGGTAACTGATGCCTTGGATCCCCCTTCTCCCTCTCTGCACACAGTGTATGTTTGCATTCAGATGCCTTGTGCCAATCTGAGTGCAGATCCTGCCTCCATCAGTGGCCTGAACCAAGGGCTGCCAGTTGTGCTGTGGCAAGGCAAGGCTAACAAATGCAGTCACACTATGCAATGAGGATATTTTGGCCAAGGGGTACTGACAGCAGAGGCTGTCACTGGTTACACGAGTTTGCTACTTCTCCTGGTTCTCCTGGGAAATCTGAAAAGCAGCTACCGGCAACC
>JAWWLZ010000094.1:31271258-31281279 GCA_035041345.1 Poliocrania exsul
ACAATAGCCTCTTACAGTGATTCTGCTTGGTTAGAGCTTCTCAGGACCATACGTTCAAATTCCAGGGACATTTTGGCACAAAAACACATATCCAGTCTAAGACACTTAAGCCTACTTGATGTTAATTGGTATAGTGCATGGAGGTTTTGAAAGCTGCCCACTTCTCATTACCTTGACTTTGGAGAAACTGTACCAAAGGCCATTAATGCCCAGTGAAGGCCAATACTGACATTTTCTATGAGGAATGCAGCACCACATTGAAACAGAGATCAACATCACAAAAATACAATGTTTAAAGTCCTGTAGATTCATTGAGGCAATATTTAATTTTCAGTCAAGGTGAAACTGTAAGTACTGTGAGATATAGGTTATGTGAGGAATAACAATTTTCCCACCAGGCAACAGACTGGAGTGCTCACCATTATGAAGAAGAGAAGAATTCCTTAAGAGACAGAGGAATTTTTGTCCTCTAATAGTTACGCTGATTATTTTTATGTTGCTGAGAACTGGAACATACAGTTTCTTGCATATTATGAGCTGGAATTTAATTTATCATGATTTTATCATGACTTGTGATTTAGGAAATAATGTGTTACTGACACATTATGAAAGACTGATAGAAATGGCAATATTTAGAACAATAATATTAAAGTGTGTAGAACAGCTTTCAGAAGAAAACAAAACTAAACAAATATACTTCTCTGTCACCATAATTATGTGAGAAAAGATACTTTCCTGTTTCGAATATCTTCTTCCCATGAATGCAGGATATGCTGAGAACTGAAAGCATGAACTCTTCGGCAACAGAGTTCAGCAAATGCTATAGACTGGTTTTAATTATTTCCCTGGTAAACAATGGCATGTATGCAGCTCTGACTGGTTTGAGTTTACAAATCAGCACAGAATATTTCCCTGTACAGTATAATCCACCTGGTTTTCTGAGCTAGCTAGTAAATCTTGACAATTTACAGGAGTTTGCATATGCTTGCCAGCTGCTGCATTTATATCAGGGAAAACAAAGCCTGAGCTGAAGACAGTAAAAGGAGTCATCTTGACTTCCACAGGCTTTGAGTAATTCTCTTAGAGACCATGGATCTGTGTTAAGAGAGGACAGAGACTCACTAGCTGCCAAAATGTATTATCTGTCACTGTAAACCTCACACCAAGGTCTTTGTGATTCTGTTAGTCTAACCAGGACAGTAGGATTTTATTGCTTTGTATTCTTCATGCCAGACTTATTTTAAAAATTCAGCAATGCAGTTCAGTTTGGTGTTTCAGAAATAATGAGATAGACGTGCATGATCTAGGACTTGTAACAATCTTCCATATTGATAGACCTGTCCCCACTTCATTATCAAGAATTTTTCATGGATACAAAAAATTACAAGAGTTTTCAGCCACAAGAGAGTGTGTTGAAAAAAACCACTTCTACCAGACACTATAAGGGTACCAGGAAATAAAACTTGCATTATTTTTGGGAAAATGTGTGAGAGAAATAAGGTAGGAAGATGTGTGGAGGTTTTGTAGACTTTAGAGTATGATCTGTCCAGGTGGATACGAGGGAGAACCTCCAACACAGTTTTCACTCAAAGCACATGTCTTCTCCTGGATCTTTTTAGTTCTGCTGTAAACTAACTATAAAGGATCCCTAATTCTGTGTTCTGGACTGTTCATCAACAGTTTTTCCCATAACATCTATGTCCTTGACCCTTCATCTTACTTTGAATTGATTAATCCACTTGTGTGGTTAACTACTGAGTGTCAATCACAAGTGGCTCACAAGTATGCCTTTTCCCCCAAATTCATAGCGCTGTGAGTCTTTCCTCCATTTGGTCTCTCTGACATGTCTTTCTCAATACCCATGTATTAGATTATATTTAATGTGAACTGGATAAAACTGCTGATGTTTTTCCGAGGCTTTGCTTCCTCCCATGGATTCTGACAGTTGATGTTAACATAATATTCATATTGCTGGTCCATTGCTGGACCTGTAGTTCATTTTATCTCCCTGATGACTAATATCTAAACTGTTATTATCCATAATTAATTTTTAAAGGTCTGATCTTGCCTTTTAGACAGCATACCTGTAAATCTCAACCAGAGCCCTGTCATACTGTTTTCTTTAATCTCTTACTTCTACTTTGGTTCTTACATGTCTGCAGCAATAAGATGCAGACTTTACTTTTCTTTTCTTTTTTTTTTTTTTTTGGCCTATGCTTTCATTTAAATCAAAGCCCAGTAAGTGAAGAGAGGTTACCCCAGAAGGCAATGAGGACAGGTGTTGAAATTTGGTGTTTTAGCTCTCTCAAAAGAGGAAAAGAGAGAAAGGGCAGGGAAAAGAGCAGTGTGAACAGCTCACAAAATATTCCTTAGAGCTTATCAGTGATGGCTCGCAGGGCAAATCACTCTTCTTGGCTGTATTCATGGGGGAACTGAGCCCCAGTTGCAGCTCCTATCTGTTTCTTCCTTGGCAAGTTGCTCATGAACTCAGGTGGTCTCACATCCACTTGTGTCTACTGGTATTGTGTCCAATTGTACCTTCTGCAATACCTACAAAGCTGATTTGTATGGCCAGACTTCACGAATGCAGATTTGGGAAGGTCTCTCCCCACGTGGGTGTGTCCTTCGAGCCTTCACAGTGGATTTTTTAGGTGGGGCACAGCGTGTGCAGAACTGGCCCCACCCTTAACTCTTAAGGTCCATCTGCCATGGCCAAGTGAGCTTGGACGGTGACAGTGAAGTCCTCAGGACTGGAATCTACAGCCCCTGGTATTCGCAGGAGGTGTCCCATCCAAGTACTAACCAGGGCTTACCCTGCTTGTCTTCTGAGATGTGACAGGATTGGGTGGCAGGGAGGCATTTAACTGCCTATATCTCATTTGTAGAAGTTTAGAAATCACCCATGAGACAAACAGTTCACAGCAGAGACAGAAGCATTTAATTAAAACTGTGACTGACTAATCAGACTGTGTTTGAATAGATCCTGGTTCTTCACAGAGGTTGTAAGTTTTCAGGGTTTACAGCCTTTAAGAGGAAAACTCAACAACACATTGCTAGAAGATTTTGTGGTTTACTGCTTGCACCTCCCTATCCCCCAGGATTAAAAGAGATTTCACAAAAAAACACAGTTGTAACGTAGGGAAGAATGTGTCATTACAGAACCGGCAGTCCTGTCCAGAAAACTAACCAGAGTTGGGAAATAGAAAGCAGCAAGGCTATGTGAAGTGAATACTGTGCTGATCACGTTACATTACTATGAATTTGAAAAATTACTGCTCTGAAAGTATAACCTGTGGAAGACTTAATCATCACAGGTGATTCTTAATGGAAATACAATCTACTTGTAGACTGCTGGAGAGTACAGAATGTATAGTTTATTGTTTCACAGATTTCAACATACTGAAAGCATTAAACTAAAATAATTTCTCCAAGAAATAAGTGTGGCCTTTAACAGCACTTCCAGACATTATCTTGATTGCTTGAGCAAAGCAGGCACTTTGATACTGTGAAAGCTGCCTTGTACATAAATGAAACATTTCAACTCCAAAACATAACTGATGAAAGAATAATAAAAATCTCTGGTATTTTGACTTTAATATAACTTCTCTGGATTTAAACACATGAAACCATAATAAATTAGATCTTATCATTAAGAAATAAGAAAAATTAATACAATTTATACCATTATTCTTTATATTTTTACTTTCTGTTCCTCTTAAATCTGGCCTGTAAACATCTTTCAAAATTGTATCTGATTTGAATTTGTCTCTTATTATTATGTTTGGATTAGAAAAGTAAGTAAGCTAGTAGACAACAATCTAATTGATTTTTAATGAGTTTCATCAAACTAATTGGATTAAGTAAAACATACATGATTATGACTTTATGCAGTGAAAGTGAAATTACACAGGCAGGCTGCATGTAGTCCACAGCACATTTAACAGCAGTTTTCTAAGTTTAAGAACAAATATGAGAACAGTGTTAAAAACACTAAAAAGGATTTATGAGGTACTGCATCTCCATATGTAGATAGTGAGCAAAATCTGAAAACTGAAGGATACGCCTCCTCTCTGTAATGGATCCAATAGCCAAGATACAATGAATGGATTCTAGCTGGGTCAACTAAGTAACATCTTTTTGTGAACTGCTGCTGTTAAACTGTGTATTGCACCATTAGGTTCACTACTGTGAATCACAGGTGAGGGGTCCTGCCATCAACAGTCTCTAGAGCAACAATCTTTTTAATCTCCTTTGGTGAGTTTGTATCAGGTTTACTTTTTCAGAGAGGCTTTGGAAATCCAGTGAATCTGCACTAAATCTCAGGAACAATTGATGTACCTAAGGTAACACAAAATATTTTCAAATGCAATGATTTGTTGTCATAAGGGAAAGTTCTTGACAACTGCAGCATTTATAGCATATCTATAAAGAGAAATATTTATATTTTCATTCACTTCCCTCTGTCAGGGTCCATCAAGAATAGCAGCTGGTCATTTTGTCCCATAGCTCCCTTTTGTGCCACTCCACTGCCTTTTCTATTTTACTAATTTGTGAGAATGTGTGGAGGTGATCAGAGAGACTCCATTATCCCTTTCCTTTTTCCCTTCAGGAACCTTTATAACTTCAAAAATAAAGAAAACACATCCAGATTTTTTGAAAGTAGCCCATCATATTGGATACCCTAGTTTCTATGTAATTCTTTGTAGTTATCTGTGATACCTTGAGAAACTTCACCACCAAATTACAACTCATTCTGGAATACCTGGCTGCAATATTTGAACTCGTACCTACTGCCTTTATACCACCTTGTGACAAAGCTCCAATTGCCTACTATTCTTTTGCTGTTTTGCTGCAGGGAATAGGGTATGGGCAATTCATTAGCTTGAGGGTTTTTTGTTTTGTTTTGTTTTGTTTTGTTTTTCTCTACAACTTTTGAGGTACTTGCTGAAATGTGAGGTAAGATAGTAGCAAGATTTAGCGAGATTAACTAAATCTCACATTGATCTCATATCTAAAGGTAAAGTAGAGCATGGTAAAAGATTTCAGTCCCCTTCCAACTCTTCTAGAATACATTAAGTTACATGGATTCAGTTAGATACTCTGCATGGCAAATGCTGTATTCTAGCCTAAAGAGTCATGCTGCTCAAAGAGGTCTGTCTTAATGGCTTTTGCAGAAGTTGGAACACACCATGGGAGTTTTATCCTAGTCAATGAGGAGTTCAAGACTTCCTTAAAAAATATTAATGGAAATTGTTTCCTGGAGATTTCCCTAAAGATTTGAAGAATTTTCCCTCCTCTAGTAAAACAGTTGTTAAAAAACTGCAGACCTTGCAGTTCAAGAATCAAGAAAATACTCAGCAGATGGTGTCCCAAAGTGAGAAGTTCATGGCTTTTTTTTTTTTTGGCAGGTCCTAGCCTGTGTTGATGGAGTTCACACAGCCTCTCTGGAGGGATGGTCTGTGGTGGAGTGGGTGCCAGGGAAAGTATGTGTCATGGGGGATGATGCACACCAGCCCTGTAAAACAGCAGAACTTGCCCTGCTGCTCAGCACTTCCCACCAGCCAACACACGCAGCTCTGCTCTGCTGCATCTCTAAAGAAATGGTCATTTGTTTTGTGGAAACTGTTACTGTCAGTCAAAATTAAAGTAGAGCTTCTGGTGAAATAAACACCAGCCTGATGTTTCATCCTGAGCACACGTTTCATGCCTCCCCTCTCCCCAGATTGTTCTGCCAGACCTCAGCAATACAGCAATTTGAGTACAAATCTTTAGGCAGGTATTAGACACATAGGAAATGACTCTCCTGGGAAGGAGACTGGCAGTCTTAGTGGGAGGGCAGACGTGATGCAGAGCTGGTCCCCATCCTTATGTGCCAGTCAGTCCAGCTGCCTCAGTTTTGCTGTGCTTTCTGCAACAGTATTTTATCTAATTCCTCACAGTGGTGACACACATCCAAATGATTGCAGCGTACCAACAGATACATCCTTCCTTATCCCTGTGATCATGAGTGTGAGCTTCTATGAGACCTTATTCTGTGTCATAAAGACATACCACATGAGCTCTAGCTTTCTATGTCATGTGGGACAGACACAGATAAATAAACTGGCAAACAACCTCAGCCCCTAGTGTCCTAATTAATTACCTGTTTTGTCACATCATGGGAGTGGGGGATTATTGTTGGGGTTTCTCGCCTTTATCTATATCTATCTATCTCTATCTCTATCTCTATCTCTATATCTATATCATCTATATCTATATATCATCTGATCTCTATCTCTATCTCTATCTCTATCTCTATCTCTATCACTATATCTATCTATATCTATATATCTATATCTAATCTATATCTATATCTATATAATGTATATATATATAAATAGTATATATATATATTTATATATATATATACTATTTAGCTTTTAATTTTCTCTTCAGTGTGAATATAAAAGGCTTGCCATTTTAAGTTTTAGTTATTTTTCCCTTCTTTCCCTTTTTCCCTGGGGAGGGAGGGAAATTCTGACTCTATGTTTGGGTAGTTGGCATTTTGCCAAGTCAACTGAACAGAGGTGGGAATGCGGAACTACTGAAAAATGTTCTGCTAGGTCCATTGCCGGTGACCCTCAAAGCTAAGGGCTTAGATTTCTTCCTCTATAGTGATGTAAAAAACTTATAGCTAAGGCTCTAACAGGAATATTTTGTCTTGCATATCTACACAGAGACACACACCTTTCATTCTATCACTATACATTAAATTAAGTCCAGAGAGGCATAAATGTGATCAGGAATTTTCCCTTTCACTTTGCTTTTCTGTCATATCTATATGGCATCTCAGGGAAGCTATTTGACTGCTGATCAGAATAAAACTAGTACTTCCTCATTACATGATATGGTGTCTGTTTCTTTCAGATTTTTTCTTTCCAAATTGTATTCTAACAGTTATTCTTCCTCTTGAATTTCTATATCATCCATAAGCAGGAACACAAAAGGTCTGCTGTAGTGTTTTCTCTGCTTAAAATGATCTAGAGCTGCTTTGGACCAGTATCTTGCTCCAATTTAGTCCAATGGAGTACTGCTTACCAGTCAATTTACTCAGAAGAGAAGAAATAAAAGTCTTGTATTACAACCTCTCTAGTTAATGGTAAGCCACATAATTCAACTCCCAGCAACTTGCATATGCACAAGGACACACACCTGCAGGAAAAAAAATTCCTGTAACAGTATTTCTGACCTGTATATGTGCTTGAAAAGATCTATGCTCCTTCTGAAAATGTGACCTAAATTTTCTTTCGAGATAAAAAAAAAGAATCATTATCAAAACACTGACTGATCTTGTATTAGGAAAAAAAAAATCAAAGTTGCAACAGTTATGGCATTTCCCAGAATTGTGATTTTCTTCCTGATATTACTTCTGCAATAGTAACATCTCCACCTGTCTATATGAAAACCTTAATTTCATATTTCAATAAGACTTTCTTCATAATCTGATTCTTTTGTCTTTAGTATTTGTCAATTTTCTTTTTAAGGGGACTATATTATGTAAAAAATAAACTATTTAACTTAATGCAAGAGACAAAAAGTCAGAGCAGACTCTATTGAAGAAAGAAAATGAATTGAGTAACTCAAGTAATCTGACCTTTTTCATCCAACACTACACCAGGCACTGAAACAGTTCACACTAGAATTCCCAGTTTAAGTAGAGAGGATGAGTTCAGAACTGTATCATTTATCAAGAGGAAAATACCCAGTCATATAATACAATCTGGTATATGTTGTCTTTAAAGCTGCTTAAAAATCCTACATTTCCAAATAGTTATCTGTTGTTTGGTAGTGGCTCATGTGGTCTGAATTTTTTTTTAAAAATACCTGCATCTGCATTTTCTCAGATCTTTTTGATTTTGTAATGTACAGGGACAAAAGCAACAACAACAAAAAACCCCAAACAACCAAATTGTAAAACAAACAAACAAAAAAGAATTAGTGAAGTTTTCAAACTGTTGTGGGAGAAATCCAGACTCTCTGTATAAATATATTGTGATATAGTTTTGATTTACTGGCACAGTTCACCAGGCCCAGTTTCAATTCAAGATAAAAACCATAAGAATAAATATTCTTTCAGCTTGACACATGAAGCTAATTGCAATAGAGAGCAATGCACAGAAGATGTGGAAAGAGAGTGATCTCTAACTTCTGCTTCAGTGCTTGTTATGCTTCTTATTGATTCAAAAACCACATTCAGATTCGCCACACCATTAAAAAGATTCACTTTTCTAACATTTCTTTTGACTTTCCTTCATAACAGAGGAGTTTGAATTCACTGAAATGCTTCTGCTGCTCCTGAGCCATGAAGTAAGCACCATGGCAAATAAAAACTTCATGTTTTATCTGTGATGTTTTCAGACTAAAGCAGACTTTTAACCATGAAACTCAGCAGAGACAGGTGGAGGGCAGGAGTAAGTGAACCACAGTTGTTGCTGCCCAAGGAGGTGCTGCTTCCTGTCCTCCCACATATTCAGGAAGTGAGAGGACATGCCAGCCACTGTGAAACCTCCTGTAAAGTTCTTGTTCTCAATGCTGCTGACATATTTTTAGGTTCTGTTCTAACAAATCATTATTTTCCTATACCCCTGACAGACTGCTACGGAAAAAAAAACACAGTGAGGGATTTATTTCTAAACAGTGTCAGGAAAAGAAGTGCAGACTTATAGTGTTTCAGTCATTTGCACAGGAACAAGTACATCAACAACAGTCAGCCTGTTGAACAAGACCACCACAGGACCTCGATGCTCTGCTGAAGTCACAGCCCCAACAAATGTCACATAGGACATGGCAGCCTCTCATTTCCATAAGCCTGACTTTCTTCTCATTTTGCTTGGCTTTTCACAGCCGGTTTCTTAGCTGTGGTCATAAACTGGTGGTTGGCTTATAACTGAGAAGGTGTTGAGCCAGAAAGAGGTATTTCTCACCTACCTTGGGCCAAGGTCAGAGGATCTGTATATATTGAAACCATACATGCAGTATATATTAAGGTGTCACATACAGTATAACATAACCAAATAAACATGTTATCCCCTGCCCCCTTGCACCTATGAACAGGTAGTAGCACAGTACAGCTTTGCATAGCAGTCAGGAATTCACTTCCTGAGTAGTGCTTTACACCTTTTCTTTTGCACTTTCTCACATGGAGCAGGACTTTCTTCCATGTCCTTGTCCCTTTACCACAACACTATTCAACTAAGACATCTGGTACCCTGTATACCCTGGGGAACTTTGCAGTGTTACCTTTTAATATGTTTTTTTAGTTGAAACGCTGGCTGATTACATATATTTTGTTGCCCCATCTTAAAAGTACTTACTAGTGACTACTGTTTCATTAAGATTTCTAGTGCCATTGAATGTAGTATTATGACATCACCTTTGCCTCTTTTCATGTGCTGATTTAATTAAGGCATTTGTTTGCTTTATGGTTATTACTTCCTATACCAGGAAACTGAACACACTCTAAAGATGTTAACAATGGATTCAAAGTCGCCCATATGCAGCTTGAGGGAATAATTTTTAAAAAGTCCATTAAAGGGATAGGGTAGTTTCATACTTATTTCTGCTATTTCCCTAGAAAGTAGCAACACAACTGCCTGTTTTTATCTGCTGTGTAGGCTGATATTTGTTTACACTGGCTGTTTGCTTAAACAGCTCCATTTCCCCTATTTCCAACTCAAGAATAAACCTAATGATACTCTATAGTGTGCCCTACTGCAGACAAAGGAACATCTCACTTACTAATCTCAGCTGGAGAAATTCCAGCAAAAAATCAAATCCTCTTTGAACCTTCAGACTGCAGTTACAAGGCTGCAGTTGTGCAGGAAATCCCCTTGCATGTAGTTCCCATAGAAAACACTTGGCAGCCCAGTAGTCAGAGTGCTTTTGCAAAGATGAACCCTTTGCATACTCTTACCTAGGGAAGCCATTGTCCCACCTATGAGGGCTGGAATTTCCAGTGGTTTGTGCCTGTAGCTGAATCACT
>JAWWLZ010000094.1:31303319-31314875 GCA_035041345.1 Poliocrania exsul
CAACTCTACAAAAAGTACTGTTCAAAGGAAATGGGAACTAGAACAAGAATAGGATCACGGTATTTAAGAAAAGCACGTAATTGCACTCAGTCAGACATTTTTTGAACCTTTGCCATCTGCAAATTGGGAAAAGGAACACAGGCCTCTGCAAAGTTCTGAGAAGTTATTGTGTGGGAATAAACCTCATACTGATAAATCTGAAATAAGACACAAAAATCACTCTCTCCAGTTTAGATCCTTGTTCTTGTGGCAGTCACCTCTTTGGCTGATGAACTGGTGGCATGTTTTGCAAAAGGGAAAGGCAAGTAAACCCAGTAGAACAGCCTCAGAAAACAGCTCCTGGGATGCCTGTTTCCTTACTAGGTATCTCATTATGAAAAGAATGTCAAGGCTTTACTCCCCAGGTTCTTTATCGGTTCAGCAATGGCTATTAGCAACTATTGTATTCTCAGAGGCTCCTTCAAGCATCGGACCATCTAAAACTCATCTATTCTGTTCATTAAATGCTGAGAAATCTTCTGTTATGACTGAAATCCTCCTCACTAAAGGGAGAAGCAGCAGGGCTGTTTTCTGACTTCACACCCATAATGGGTTTTCAGTCCTTTGTTTATCACATTAGGGAAGTTAAATCTTTTCGCTGGGCTCTCATGAGTAACCTTGTTTTGTTGTTTTGTTTGCTGTCAAATTTAATTTACTGTATCTTTTGTTAAGCTGATTCAGCTATTACCTATGCTGCATTTGAAAAAAAAAATTACCATTTGGTCATAAAAAAACCAAATAAATTTTAAACCCCCCTGAAATCCTAATGTATCATTGAAGGCTTGCCAGCTGACAAAAACTGCAGCAACTGTCTTTTCTGGAAAGCGTTATGATTTTACTGATTCCACCAGCATTCTAGATCATTCTATTTAACACGTGCTGTATTGTTTTGGCTGCAATTATTGTGTTCCAGGTCTTGTGTTTCAATTCAATTTTGTATGTAGCTAAACCAAAAGATCTCTTGTCTCCTCTCCGCTGTGTCCATTTACTCTGCTTTTTCTTGGCATTTTTAATGCAAAGGCCAGCCCTAAAATGACAGGGGCATTTTCATCTAGACACTAAACAAAATTTTATCTTATTGAATAAGGCAACTTTATCAGCAACATCAAGATTCACCACATTATAGTTGCCTTTCATCAGAAAAAAACCTCTCAAGGATTTATCTATCACTCAGTCATCATCAAAGTTTTTACAGTGTTATTTTGAGAATCCCTTTGGAGAAAATCTCACAACACCTCTTCAAGCTACTTTAGCTGGTGGAGACAGGAAGCTGAAGAGGCAGGGAGCCTCTCCTGCTGCCTCAGGACATGGCTGATAAAGAAGCAGGGTCTCCATAGCCACCACCTGCACAGCATATCCAGGAGCACAGTTCTGAGTTCCAAAATCACTGTGCCACCTTTATCCAGTGCTTTTGTCATCACTGGAGCACTCTTCATATTTAGCAAGTCTTTCTTTTGCTTCCTCTGAAGCTGTCATTTTCAGCTTTAATACTATAATAAAGCACAGCTCTGTTTCAGTGTGTATCCAGAGGCATGCATCTCACATCCAAAGGAGGTATTCGCCTCTATCTCTCTTACCAACACATGTCTATAAATATGTATATTTGCAGGTGCATAAACTTCGAGATACAAACCTACACACACCCACTCCCTTCTCCTACACTGTAATGGAACTGATCCGTCTTTTGTGAATCCCTGCTTTCATTCAGCAGCTTCTCTTTCCCATTATGCAATTCAGAGCTGTGTTTCATTCAGCAGCTTCTTTTTTCCATTGCACAATTCAGAGCTGTGTTAGCATCAGAGTGAAAAATTTCAAGCTTCCACAAAAAAATGTCACCATTCAGAAAGCTCTGTCTCCAACCCTTTCTCCACTGCCACTGCTTCAGTTCCTGCTATCCCTCCCTGCATGCTGCCAAAACCTGGTATTAAACATTCTGGATATTGGCCTTAAGACACCCTGGACATTTTTTTATTATTTTGCTGTTATCAGTCTTAAGCTGTAAGGTATTTTACCTTGAACAAAGAGTAAGATTTAATAGAGTGTGCAATACATGCATTCCTAGCAGAGTGTGGCTGGATTTTGTTGTGATAACACCCCAAATTAAAATTGACAAGTGCTCAGCTTCAGAACTGCTCAAGTCAGCTATGTTTGTTGTTAATGCATCAGACGTTTCCCAGAACACACAATGGGAGAAGCTTCCAGGAAAAAGATAAGTGTACGAAAGATTAAAGGCAGTTTTTAAAGGCTATACTGGTATTCAGCAATCACAGTGAGGGAGACTATAAATCAACAGTCAGCAACTGGATTTCACACACCCATGCCAATTCCCTTTACTTTTAAAGAATCAGATGAGATAGAGGAAATTGGAGCTGAAATCTTGGCATGACACCTATGTACAACACCTGGTCTTGTTTTCTTTGCTTATGGCTTTGCTATTTTTTTACTGATTAGTTGAATCACGCCTTGCTAGCTTCCCAGTACAGGCCCAGGAACATGTAAATCTTTGGCAAGTAAAAGTTAGAGACCTGCAGCCATTGTACGAGGGACATGTCCTTTTCCATTTTTTTCCCAGGAAAAAACAGCTAGCATTTATCTATGCTATTGATGACTGCATGATTGCTGTCTGCATATAGAGTGGGGAGTTCTCTAGGTTCCCCAAGAGCAATCCCATGCCCCAGTTGCCTCAATTCCTACGACACCCAAACACTTCCAGTTCCTTTCCGTGGAATTTAGGGTCCTGGAGTGAATAAAATTTGCACTGTCCTCAGCTGCACACCAACACAGAGGGAGTTCAGCCACTTATCATGTTATATAAAAATGAAATTGAGAACTATGGAATTGAACTAGGAGAACAAAAATGCCCCTGCCAGGAATGCCTTCATGGAAGTGAGCCTTCTTAGGCTGTAAACAGATATTTGATATTCTCAAGGACAACGTGGCATGCTTGATCTTGCAGTGAGAGGAGGGAATAAAGGAGCATTTTAAGTGAAATCTTATGCATTTTCTTCCACTTTCAAAATTTGTATTCCAATCTCAGACAAAAGCTATGGAAGACTAAGTTTGAGAGTACCTGTCATTAGAATAATATAAACAAATCCTGTAAGGCTAGCAGAATTATTCCAAAGCAAAAACTACAAAGCCATAAAATTCAGATAACTCTTATATGTAGTGATACTCTATGGTTACTATCATATGGTTATGATTAAACCATTTTAGTCCCCAGAACCCTAAATTAGATTAAACAATTATAAAGGCAGATTCCTCCCAACCCCTGAAATAGTGCCTAAGGCAGAACAAAACCTGTTTCAATAACCCAAATGTACCTTTTCATAATTAAATTGAAATTATATTTAAATTTAACTGAAGTTAAAATGAAGAGTAACTGTTCATGTGACAATGTACAGCCAGTAAGTGCATAACACAAACAAAAGAAACAAAATCATTTTTTCACTTGTACAACAAAATGATCATTTTTTTGTTCTTTTAGGGGACAAAGAATATGTCATGATTGCAGTTTTATAATTCTGTGTCTATAGACACTTCTGCAAGCTCACATGAGGTTCATGTTGTAAATATTAAGTCACTTGAATGGCACACTCATGCTGCTGAAGATACATTGGCAGTAGTTGCTCCAGACACTGGCATTGTGGAAATATTAAGCATGATGGATTTTGAAGACAGGGAAAAAAGAGAACCTACTTTCTCAAAAGTCCAGTCAGGGCATAACTTTAAATTTTAAATCAGCTCAGGAATGTTTTAAACTTCTTTATTGCTCAATATTTTACATAGGGGTAAGGGACATGTCCTTCTACACCTCATAAATTTGAGATATTGTAGTTTGAAATTTCATTAACCTTCCATGTTGCCAGATGCAGCTTACAAACATTAAAGATCTTATGGACATCTTTTTATACTGTTACTCTCTACCAGTGCAATTTTTGCAAGCATGTGTTTTGTATGTGACCTTTCCATGAACTCTCAATTTTGTTTAGTAACAATATTAAACTATTTTACTACAAATCTAGAACTTCAACCACTTTGCAGTTCATGAGATGACTGATGCATGCTCAGAAAACTTGTACACATAACTTTGTCCTCTGGAAGTACATTAAATACTCAAAAATTATACTGAAATGTCTTGTGGAAGAATGCCTGCTATTCTGCTGCAAAATCTTAATCAACCTCTTTATGCGTTGGTAACATATGACCTTTTAAAAACCAAGTAAATTTAAAGCTCTGGTTTAACTTTTAAATGCAAATTCACAACATCTTATTCTTCATCCAATGGATGCACGTACAACACTCGAAGAAGATTCTGTAGTTACCTGCTAGCACTACTTTGTTAATACAAACCATCAGCTTATCTGGTAAAATTGATGTTGTATTCTTTCCGCTCAGTAACAGTGAAATCCTGTCCCTCTAGGTTTAGATGAGGCCTAAAGGAAGACAGTAATTTTTGCATATATAGAATCTAACTTACAGATCCATATACCTATGCTCTGTTCACTGATTTGTGTTTCACTGGTATGCATAATATATATTGATTTTTAACACTTATTTTTAAATAAAATTTAAATTTTATCTCCCTAGTGTTTGTCAAGGTTGCTGCCTTGTGCATTTAAGAACCAAGTAAATTAGAGAGAATTTCTGCTGTGATCTGGTTAATATGGACACTGGATGGAATTAATACTGAATGACATGAATGAGAAATATCAAGATGTTTTATAATAGTCTCCTTGTTAGAAAATTAAAATCATCAATAGTAAATAGAATCCATACTATCTATGTGCTTCAAGGAAAAATCTATTTGAACTTTGCCCAATAGCAAACCTTAAGGAATACCAATTTGTACATATTCACTGCAACATCTCTGAATTTAGCTGTCATACATAGAAAGGTGCTGTGCTGTCCTCCTCCACATGCCTGAAGCCTTTGAACAGTTATGCCTGTAAAGATGTTGAGTGCTGAGCAATTGCACTGAAGGAGCATATGTGCTCCCTCACAGGGTTTTGAGGTTAAGAAGGGCTATCCCAATGATGGCTACATTCAGGTCTTGAGACACAGGCTTAGTCCAAGTTGAGCAAAAATCAAAGATTTATTATTTAAATAAACTGGTGAATGCAATTTGATAAGACAGTACCAAAAAACTTTCTATCAGCTTTTACTGTAAAAGGTTTGGAACAGTCGTAATTTTTCTGCCTAGCAGAGGGAGTCTCTCCATAGGTAAACCTTTTTCTAATTACTGCTGTTTCCTTTGGCATATGTCTTGTTCACTGATCTATCTCCAGTGTTTCCAAAAAGATAAGACCTTTTCTGCACTGTAGTCAAGGACTTCACAAATATGTGCTGTTGGAGGCAATATTAAATTCCTGAAAAAGTAGTTGTTTTTCAGAACATTCTCATTCTGAAATTTTTGTACAAAACCTTCTTTCTCCTAAATGTAACTTATTTCTATGGGAAGAATCATATATCATGAAAAATGCAGAGCAAAGTCCAATCTGCATACCCCCTGGGGCTAAGACTTTACCATATGTTCTTTCCTCATGCTGCTGATCCCTCTGGTTCTCAGGGCGGAAATGCATTTCCAAAAACATCTGTGAGCATGTAGCAAAAACATTTGCGAAAACAGAGGAGGAGCTTCCACAGTAGAATGACTTCTCTGGGAAACACAGATTCTTCCTTTTTTAGATAAGCTGGCTTTTAACTGAGAAGCCACTGGTCACACCAAGTGCCTTTCAGGTAAAAGGCTGTCCCTTAATATCCATTTTAATTCACTCATTGACATGACTACCCTGAGATTTGTGTCAAGAGGTGCAGAAACCCTCTTCTCCATGGATTAATAATCTTGGTCTCAGAGCTGGACAGAACAGCTGTCATTTAGATGAATCATTGCATAGATTAAGATTTGGATTGTTTCCCCTCTTTCCTGTGTTTTAAAGATGAAATGCCTCAAACAGACATTATCTCTTGCTATGCTGCCATTTATTTCCACTGTTCCTGAACGTGTCACAGTTGGCAACCCATGTTGTGCATGGAGATGCCAGCCAGACCTTGATAATGGTTTCTGAAGGCAGTGTCTGTTAGCAGCAGTGCTGTGGTTTTCGGCTCTCTATGGTGAGATAGGTTTGTTGAAATAATTAAGACCGACTGAAAACCTCCAAGTGCTGTGCACCCACATCATCCTCAACTATTAACCTTCTGCCCTGACACCTTGGTGGCAAAGAGCGTAAAATCATCTGAGGTTTACTATTTAGGGAATCATGTTTTTCCCTCTTCATCTCTGCTTTTAGCAAGATACTATCTACTCATCCTTTTCACCTTTGCAACACAAGACTGGCTTCGCTGGATGCAAGCACAGACAGTGTCTCATTAACCAGCCATCCTACAGATCCCTAAAGCTTGCTGCTTTCCCTTCATGCTTTCATTTTCCTGAGCTCCTTCTCTGCTATGCCATTAGTACAAAGTTTTTCAAGAAAATCCCATTGTCCAGCTGTAGGCCTTCTATTTTGGTTAATCATCCTGTGTCAACATAACTTGGTTATACAAATATTTTGATGTATGTTGACTGACAAAGCCAGGTTGAATTTTATCCAGGCTAAACAATACTTAGCAAAACCCCTTCCCCATATTTTCTTTCCTTCCACAGATTTAATTCTGTCTTGCAATTTCCAAGTCAGTGGATATAGAGATGGCTACATGGAAAGACACAAAACAAGATAGGCAAAATATGAAATATCTCAGACAGCATGAAGCCCTGTCCATGTGTGTATGCATCCATTTAGTTATTCTTTCAAACAAAGTAAACAGATCTTAACTATAAATAACCAATTTATGTTTATGTTGCTGGGGTTTTTTAGGGAAAATAATCATAGTTGTTATAGTCACAAGTTTTGTGGGGTGAAGAAGCAGCTTTTGTTTGCATTCTAAACTGTGTCCAAAGCTAAGCATATAACTACCTCTACTCAGCTAGATGAGCTTGTGCTTGTGGCTGGCTGAAGTCTTCTCTTTTAATTGGGCTGATTTTGCACAGAGCCACCTTTTACTTTTTCGTATGTACTGCAAACTCACTCTTGGTGGTAGTTTCACTGCAGGGGATGTTATCAAAGAACAAAAACATTAGCTATGCTTACATTTGAGAAATATTTTATATATATCTGTATATATAGCATTCTTGACCCTTAGTCTTGCCTCCAAGCTTTTCTATGTCTCCAAAACATATACATAACAGATGTTTCTTTGTCTCACGTCAGCCACTGTAGACACAGCTGGTACTCTTCAGTGGACATGTTTATTGAAATTTCCAGGCAAAATATCTCAATCACCTGGTAAGTATTTTAATTTGAAATCTGCCTTTCTTCTGTACACTATGAAGCTTGCCTTTTGCCTCACTTCTTCCCACAGGGTTTTTTTTGGGGGTTTTCTTGCCACTCCTGCGAAGCTTGAACCATGTTTTTCCTAGAGTTTTCACTCTTCCCAGGACTGTGAAACCCAGACATCCAAACATCTTGTTTGTTTATTTTTTCTTTCCCCAAGCAAAATGAAAAGGGAAGTTTCCACTTCTTAACAGATCTGTTCTACAAATCTTAAAAGGTTCAAAATTTATGATTTCAAAGACAAGATCAGAAACCTTTGGTATGCTGAAAAAGTAGGCTCTAGCCACAGCTCTCTTTACCTTTTTCAGCTTCTTCCCTGGCTTCTTGCTAGCTGGTTCATTGAAGCTGAAGCAATGTGGCTCAAGAAATGTCTGCTACTCTGACCACTTTGTATGACAGATAGCAAGTTTGCAGCTCCTTATTTATTAAGAGAACCTTATTCTAAACTCATGCCCTTAAAAACAGGATTACTTTTCACTAACACAACAGAGTATGCAACCAAAAGACAGGCACAGTCAAACTCAGTGTAAGAAAGACACACAGCATCTGGTATGTTGCTATCATAACATAGCATGCTCAAAAAATCTTCCCAAATGTGAAATAAGAAAGGTGTTTAATTCCTCTAATTCTCCACTGAAATTCTGGAGAATTTGCCTCCCTCCAGGGGTAGAAATGGCCATGTCACTTTCTGAACTAGTTCGACTAGATTTGATAGGTTTCCTTTTGATATTTTTCTCCTTATGAGCTCACTATAAATTTAATTCCACCCCAGGTGTCACAAAAAATAAGGCATGAATATATTTATCAGGAAAACACAGAATATAAAAGCATCATTCAGTCAAATTTCCCCCTTCTCATAGTCTGAGCATATAAAGCTTGAATAAATAATGAACTAAAGCAGGAACAATTAAAACATACAATGGAAACAATTTCATTTTTCTCTTTCAGATATCCTATCCCTATTTCATTAGAAAATATCTGTATCTTAGAACACTTTAATGACCCTATTACTATACATCTATTTTAAAAAATTCCCTTAGTAACAGTTGGTTTCAGGTATTGCTCTTTTTTCTAGGTGAACTGGCTTTTCCAGCAAAGAACCACTTTCTACAGAGGTGAAGCAGTTTTTACCTCCCATGTTGAAAATGCTAGTACTAGAGAGCTTGGGTTTGATTTCCACTTAGCAGTCCCTTAATAAGTGTTGTTTTGGAGTTTTTTTTTGCCCTCAGGCTTGTCAAAGGTGCACATAAGTACACAAATAAGTGTGTTTGGGCACCTTTCTGCAGTACTGCACAAGACACAAAACTGAAACAGCCTCTGCTATGAAGCTCATGGTGTAATAGTTTGCTGATGTGTTGAGACAAAAATGCAGAACTTGTCTTCATTCAAAGGTTGGATCTTGAGAACTGGAATTCCTGAGAGGAAAGCTGATGGTTGAATAAATATTAAGAGTGGTTTTGCAGTTTGTGAAAAAGAGCTTGTCAGTGCCCTTTATTCAGTCACATAGGCCTTTGTATGTTCTTTCTTTGAATTTAAGTGGGTATTTTTTTTAAAAAAATCAATTCTTAAAATAGAGCAGTGGTTTGAATGTCCTTTTTTTCAGGCATTTTCTCATTGCTTTGAATGTGCAGAGTTCTTGTATATCAAGCTGTTCTTCCAAAACAGCTCACAGAAAAGGCACCTTGCACTAGAAGGTTACAGCTTTGGCAATGTCTAGTGGACTACCAAGGCCTGAGACGTTTTATTCATGCTACCTGTACTTTAAAGAAGAGGTGTCCAATTACCCTTACTCATGTGAGTAGTCCCAAGAGTAGGCCTCAGTTTTACCATCAGAGCCATCTCACACCTAGTATTCAAGCTACTGACATGTAAGAAAAAAATCTAGATTAAACATCCAATGCACTACTGGAAAGGTTTGGAACAGTCTGATTCCCCACTCATTCATTAAATCTTTCAAAGGATATGGAGGGTGATTGGTGAGAACCAGAAGAGATTACTATACCTTTTGTCTTTCTAATTTTAATTACTTAAGAGTTCAAGAAACACATTGCCCTTGGTAAGAATTTACTCTGAAGATGATCTTTTTTCTGTTTATAAATGTTTTGCTTTCAGTGCAGGTTGTTCTCCATATGTATTGCGTCTTAGTGGTTATACTTATAACAATAGGAGTCATTTGGAAGAAAGGTAGTTCAAGGTTTCAGGCATCTTCCTATTATGGAAGCAAGGCACTTTGCTGGCAATTAAGGATTTTGAATGATGATATTTTAACCTTGGATGAAATACCAACTCTCTCTTTTCAAATAATTCTGTCTAAAACCTCACACGCCTCAAGTACAGATGTAACTAAAGTGGCACACTCAAAGAAGGAACAGAAAAAAAATGAAGCGAGTGCCATTTTCATTATTACTTTTATCATAATTTCATTGCTCTACAGATCATGAATTCTGTCAAATATCATGCCTCACAAAAATGGGAATACATGAGTAACTCACTGAATTTTGAAGGGAGAATTACACATATTCAGTTTTTCTTTATGTGAAAAAATGTTGGTGAGCTGTCTACAGCAGGTGTTTGATCCCAAATGGAAGGGCATGCTAGGTAAGGGCTGATCTGCAAGCCTGGAAAGGAGCTGGATTGGAATAAAATAATTATATGAACCACTCTTGATCCTCCTTACTCCCATCTGTCTTGGATCTGAGGCCAAATGATTTAGCAATGCAATCTTGATCTGTCTGAACAACCAACAGGCCATTAAAAATAAACATTGAACATCAAAAAAGTACTAGCTAATGTTTATACTGCAGAATTTGTAATCATTACATTTAATGCTGTACAAATATAAGGTACAATTATGCTGATATATGTGTCACCCATCTCAAAAGGTCTCCAAAGCAAGACACTAAGGTTGCCCATACACAGTTGTTTGAAATCTATTTTATCTATAACCTGTATCCTTTATCTTCATCTGAGCACTTTAAAATGTGATGTTCCTCTGGGTGTATGATTTTTCCCTGAGCATCACACAGTGTTTGTGTTCCCTTATCAGTATGAGTGACACTGCTGCCAGCAGTATCGGACCTCTATGAAAATACATTTCTACACCCACTGAATTGTATCTAAATTCTTATGAACACCAACCACCGCATTTGCATAAGAAAATACAGCATTCTAGTAAAAACAACTGCAGTCCTTTCCCAGCTTTCACAGCATTTGGTTAGGAAACAGTCCCTGTAAGACTCCACCTCTGAAAGGAAACATGGGTTGTCACTATGTTAGAAATGGAGTTGAAACCTGCTCATCTTATGTGCTCTTGTGTGTACCTGGGAAAAGAAAGGAAGAATCTTGTAAGCTACACCAAGGAGCAGTTTATTCTCGAGGCAATTAGAAAGCCTGTAAATTCCTGGCAGACAAGACATTGCAAATATCCTGCGTATTTATTTTAAGAGAAACCATTAAAAAAAAAAAAAAGGACTAGTATCACCAAAATATATGTTACAAAGGAGTCCAAGGCATCAGATAAATTGCCGGTTTTGGCCTATGTTGGAGAGACTTGTCTCCAGGCTCAGTAATTGCTACATTCTCTAGTTTTAGAAGGAGGGCAATGAAACAGGTAAGTCAAACCCGAGAAACCATCGCCATACCCTACAAAGAAATTACACTCTTGCATAAAACCAGGGCACACTTTCGGGAAGATCTGTATATATTCATGTAGAAAGAAAGACCCAAACATAATTACTTGCAGTGCTACCATTCATATAATTACAGTTGTGAAAATATGTGACAAGAGACAAAATGTGCTGGGCTGTTTTGTTTTTGGTTTTAGCTTTGTGTTTTTGTTTTTGTTTTTTTTAATAAGAACTCAGAAAACACCATAAAAATAAAAATAACCCTACCAATCCAGAAAAGGACCACTTCTGCTCTGACATATAGACATAGCTTTGAAGAAATTTTGGCTGTCCTGACAAATGGAAAGAGAGTTAGATTTTTTTCTTTCTGCTCTCTATCCTAGGTTAACACACTGCCTGAGGAGTAAAACTCATGCTTGAATTATTTCAAAAATACACTATTAATCTTTGCTTTAAGTCTTTATCTTCTAGTTCAGTAGTTTTCAATATCCTTCCAACATATGAATGCCAGAAATATT
>JAWWLZ010000094.1:31327501-31341383 GCA_035041345.1 Poliocrania exsul
GGTTTGGTGGGGGGTTTTTTTGTTTGTTTTTGTTTGTTTGGTTTTTTAGTGAGTCATCTATTCTGTGGTGGACTTAGATCAGCAGATTTCAGTGGGTTTATATAATTGTGAAGGAACAGCTCACAACTCCTGCTGTTTCACAGCACACCATTTTCCTTTACTGTTCAGAGGTCATTGGTTGAAATGAACCTCACTGGAGAATAACAGCTAAAACCAGCACAAACAATCTATTACAGTGGATCTTAATCATAAATCACAAACTTCCTGACGAAATCGCCTTACTGTCACAGGAGGAAAAGATCACAGGCCTGGTATACCATAGAAGGAACAGCTGTCACTCCATCTGGTGGGAAAGTTACTGTGCTGCCATGGGTGACAAAGATTTAATTATTTCAAAAATAAATGTGGGAGGTACAGATATTTATTCATATTTTCATGTGTGTTTTTCTGGAAAGAACCCCCTGAAATGCCAGACATTAGTCATTTACAATTCCTCACTTCCAAATAGGTATTGTTTCTGGCCAATCTTGAATAACTTGAAGAATAAAATAATTTCTTTAACTAGGTTCTTCTAAATAACAGCTCTATCAGCTATTAAATACTTTCCATTGCATCAGTAAATTTCATTTTATTGTTGACACTTCTGCAGTTTTCCATAAAGAACTGTTCTAAAACCAGAAATTCTTCTTGTGTTGGCATATGTGCGGATCCAGAAGTGATCACCAGATAATCCTGTATTATTTAGCAAATTATTCACCCTATTGAAAATGTGCCTGAAAACTGTTTCATAAGAGATGGACATAGCCAAGTGCCTGATGGCATAATTTTCAATAATTCTCATTTTCTAGGACTGAAAATCCAGCACTATTGGCTATTTTGACAGGGGACCTAAACTCATAAAGGACACTTCAACTTGTATATCTTCTTAAGTGCAATGACATCAACCAAAACTAGGCACAGAAGCTGGTACTACTTCCTCCTAGGCTGACAAGTCACAGTTTTCTTTCTTTTTTTTTTTTTTTAATCTGCCAGAAAATACTCCCAGTCTTGTTAAGTGTCATTGTTACTATATTCTTTCTTACTTCTTTATTTTTCATATTTCTGCCATTCAATTGTATTATCAGCATTTGCTTATTTATAATAAAAAATTATTCACATACATACAAAGGAAAACTTGGGGCCACTATTTTTTCATAGACAATAGGTTGTCTCTTGCTTGTCAATGAACTCAAGTGCCTAATAAAGCTTGCAGGTTTTATAATGCTTCAAGTTGGTGAATCCTATTCTATGTTGGAAATAATGGCCTAAATTGTTCATGAAAATTATGCCGAAGTCAAAGAAAAAATACCTGTACTCCCCCTTTCAGACAGTTTTATAGCTCAGTGACTATAGACTTGACTTAATTACTTAAAATAACCTGATCATATTTTCTGAATATATGAAGCCTTTGTTTCTGTCCTTTCAAAATTCACTTCTCTGCTGTCTCCTTTTTCTACAAATAAATAAATCAGTTGCCTCAGCATCCCTATAGTCATCTGTTTGAAAGAATCTAACAACTGTCACTAAAATGAGCATATTCAGTAGTCATCATTTCAAAACCCTGTTGTACTAAGACAAAATCAGAATTTCTCACTTATTCTTAGGCTTCAGCAGTTGTGTGATGGTCTAAGATTTTTCTATGGTCAATAGAGAGCACCAAGAGCTTTCCATCCATTGCTACAGATAAAATGTTTGGCATTTAATTTTTAGACCATTGATGCCCATCCAACAAATGTAATCTATAATGTAAAATTGATTTATGGGAGTTCACATCAGTTTATGAAATAGTCTGAAAGCAATGCAAAAAACTGTTCATACTGACAGTCTCTGTCACCTTTTTGAAACGCCTGTGGAAAACAACATTTTTTCACATATTCTTTTATTTTTCCCCTCACTAACACACTGGTATAATGCAACAAATTTTAAACTATTTGTAACATGACCTTACATTTTTTTACTGTCATAGTTGTGTTGTGAGGACATTTTGGTTTACGCTAACAAGTGTAGCAGAGACCACACATTACACAAACTCTTTTACCACTTCCCTCTGAACCTCCTGTTATGGTGCTTGAAAAATAATTTAATTGCTAGAATTCTCTTGGATTCCCAAACCTTTGCTCTGAGCTTTCCCTTTTCCTGAAACAGAAGTCTGGATTTTGTTAAAATATCTCTGAAGCATATGGTGTTCCAGTGAATTTCAGAGTGTGGGATTTTATGTACTTTCAGAAATGGAGAGCAAGTAATTAAGTAACTCACATATATTACAGCTTCTAATAGATGCAACAGGCATGTCTAACATCTGATGGCTTACAGATACTTATCCCTCTAGCTAAGTTCAATAATGTTGTGTTACGAATTCTGATTAGTTCTTTACTTCTTGAGTTTGTGCTCTTAGCAGCACAATGCTCCAGCATCAACCATAGGCTTGGCTGGTGTACAATCTGCTAATTATAGTACTCATTTTCTTAGGAGTTGAGAAATATTAATTCACATCCCTGTGGTTGATAAGTTTGCAGTCCAGCTTTCCTGCTGCTGAATGAGTGTTCCTGACACTACATGAATGAATGAGAAGTAAGAGGTTAAGCTGCATTTAAAGTCCCCAAAGTATCTTTATGTTTCTTCCATACTTCTGAAAAATCTGTAATACCTTATACTTAATAATGAATATTTTGACTATCTTACTTTTTTTATTTTTTTATTTTTTTTTCATTTCTGGTGGAAAGTACCCAAGTTTGTCATAGTTTCCAAATGTGTACAGGTAACACAGGTTTATAAAACCACTATCTGCTTGTGAATTTCATAACTGCTAGTCTTTTCTCTCTAAACACTTATCATCCATACTTCTCAGAGACTGTAAATCACAGCCATCATGAAGCTGTGTGTTAGAAAACATTGTTTGGAGTTTTTTTAAAATGCTAATATGATTTAACTTTTTCTTTGGCATAAATAATATCACATGGTTTAAATAAAGCAACGTAGCTTTGAATCTTCATTACACTGATTTATTTTGTTCTTCAGGCCAGATTCTAAAGCTGGGGCAAGATCATACTGGAGAGTTACATGTGCAAGAAAAGACATAATTGGCCATTTTTCAAACCACATAGTTGATAAACACATCATAACAATTTCCCCTCTTTCAGATGTGCAACTTGAAGTGCTAATTGAAAAATTCAGTCTATTTTTTACTGTTAAAATAGTTAGAAAAATTACTCCTTGACCAAGCTTAACCTAAAAATAGAGAAGCAAGTGTTCTTAGTTGCTTTTAAAAATTAAAATTATATTTCCTTATTCTTAGAGCACCTAGCACTTGTCAGGTACATTTCTGATTGGCATTGTGCAAGATCTGGGTGGTGTGAAGGAGTTCAGAGCAGTAAGGCCAAACCAGTCCCACATTACAGACAACCAGTGAGCAGAGTTATAGGCCCTCTTGCCACCTACTCCACACAGATCTATGGCATTGGTTCCTACTGTCATGCTGTGGTTAGCACCAAGATTCATCGGAACTATTACCAGAATTACAGTGTTGACTTCTGTACCATACATTATTTTGATAAATGCTTCATCTTTGGAAGAGGTGTTTTAGGTATTTGTAGGGAACTCACAGCAGGAGAACTGAGAACTGAATTTTCTGCTGGGATTCATCTGACTAAATAACTAAATGGAAATGTCTATGTCTGTCAAGATCTGAGTTCCTCTTTGTATAAAGGAATATAGGACCTCATTGAACATGATTTCTCTCATCCTGAAGCAGACACTAAAGTAGTACTGAAAGCCATGTTCTATTTTCTCCTGACTAGTGTGACTTCATAGATGCCTATATATTTTTTTTAAATTAGGTGGGATAAAATCTAGCATCTCCCTTTCCAAGCAAATCTCATGTAACTGATCCACAGTCCACCAAAGTCCATGAAAGGCTGTTTTTTCAGCTTTCTGGGTCAGAGATCATTCCTGTCTTAATGAAAGATATAATGTAATAAAGAATAAGTGTTGAATTTCTTGAGTTCAGTTGCCAGAACTTTCTCAGAATTATAGCACAGCTATGGGAATAGATTAGGAATGTAAAAAAAAGCATTTTCTCACATTAGTCATTCAATGTACATTTGGTTATTGGCCATTTTCATTTCAAACCTTGATTTAGTAAGAGAAAACTGACTAAATCAATCTTTTTTTTATTTAGTTAGGGAAAACACTGTTTTAACATATGGAAGCCTTGGAACCATTCCAGGAAAGAAAAAGCTTTGGCTGAAGTCAAGCATATACAGGCTATATTTCCAAAGCATGGCTTGGGAAGGGATGTACCACTCTGACTTCTCAAAAAATGTACCAACCCATATGAAAAACAGCACTCGCTTGTGCTATCAGCAGTGTTAAAAATTACTTTGTGTAAACATTACCCATATGGCTCTTGAGTTACACAAAGCACACAGTACCCAGGTTTCCATGGACATCAATAGATGTTCTGTGTCACCAAGAGACTTCTCAGAACCTAGCATGGCCAGGGCTTTATAGAGAGATCCAGAAAATACATTCTAGTAGTAGCCAAGAAAAAAATGTCTTCTGTTCCAAACCAAGTCCATGTTTTCAATGTCAAATGTTATATCTGCAAAGCAAATTGTTGAGGTTTTCAACATATTTCAACTGTAGGGAGTTGTACCAACTGCAAGAAACATTACAAACTTGGACACTATAAAGGGAATATGATCAAAATAGGCCAGGTCACACTTCTAGCTGCTGTTTCAGCATTTTATTCCCAAAACCCCTTGATCTGGATGAGGAGAAGTGAGCAGTTTTTCATACAGAACTAAAGTCATATTCCATCTTGACATTGCAATATGCTGCTGGGACCTGGGAGTTATATAACTAGAGAGGATCTTCTCATGCTAGCTACAGAATTGTTTTGAGCTTCAGACAGGGATGATATTATGCTGGTTGTAACAGATCCCCAAAGCATTAGATTGAGATACAGTATCTGATGGGGAAAAAAAAATGCAAACCTGTTTTATTTTGCACATCACACATGATCACATGATACAATAGTTATTAACTGTAAATAAACCTCTTTGTGCAATTTTTCCATACCTGATAATAGAACTCATCAATTTTGTATCCAGACCACTGCACCCAATATGTAGCAATAAAATTCTGTCTCTATATGAATAATTATTACTGAATGTCATAGGTCAAATTTCAGTTGTCTGACTAGAAATGTGTAAGCATGTGGCTCCAATCTTAGTAAAAAATCATGAAGCCTGCATAGAATTTCTGTTTATCATGAAACATGTTTTTATTAGATAGTGTTGCTGCAGTGGTGAAAAAATATTTATGTGGAACGATATGACAAACGTCATATATCAGCTACAAATATAGACTAATAAATCACAAGTTGTCTTAGTTGTGGGATCACTAACACTGAGGAGTCTTAATGTGAAAAATGAGCATTTCATATACTAGAAAATGCTAATGGAAAAAAATAAATAGAAGACTAGAAAGTGTACTTTGCAGGAATAGCCTGGAATAGCCTGAAACAAGTTCAACAAAGTAGCAGAGTACCATACCTTGATTTCTTGTTTTTTGAGATCAACAGAACCTTCAGAATATGAACAAATTGCTCTGCTGAAACTCTTTTGAGTTTCACCTAATTCAAATATTTGGATACCAAGTCAACATTTAAAAGAGAAAACAAAAACCATGAAAATCCATGGGAAAAATGTGAATTTTCAAGAACTCTTAATTTTTGAATCTTCGCAGCCTAAATTAAGTCATTTTATGTTTTCTACTCAATATGGAGAATTACGTATTGCAGTTACAATCAGGCAAAAAGTTTTTCATTATTTTTCAGACTGGTTTCTTCTTCTGGACTGTTTAAAAACAGAAGGACGTAAAACTTCCTTAAATATCCTGTAATGGTATGATCTTACAAAATCCAGTACAGTTTAACCATAACCAGAAGAAACAAGCAATAAAGATAGTTTACACTGTCAAAGAAATAGTGCAATTTTTTACTCAGAACTGACAGTGACTGAATTTTAGGATATTTTTTAGCAAGTTCTTGAGAACAGCCCAAGCTCAAAAGAAAAAAATGCAAATAATAACCAACATTGCCCCTTTTGAGGCAACTGAGTTAAAACTGTGTCTTGTGGATTTTTCTGCATGAGTATCATAGACAAATCTGTCTGTATGCAAGAATATACAAAATCAAATTTACCTGGACATAGGATGTGCTAAATATCCCAGTGTCTCCACTTGACTCTCCAGGCCTCTCTCAGTTATCAGGGACACCGAGAAGTGAAAACATCAGTTATATCAAGCCCTATGGCATATTCCAGAGCTGACTCCAATGAGACTGAGAGTCATAGAGGTGCTGATATATTAACCTCTTGACAATGTGTGGTTCAAAATAACTGCTTTGCTCATTCAAAATTAAAAAGAGAGTGAAGCGTACTCTGTAAAAAAATCCACTAAAAGGCGTACCTGATGGTCATTATCTTCCTAAAAATGTTTAATTATTGTTTAATGTTTAATACCATCAGCATTATGTTGGTCACAGGAACAAAGGCCATGGTTTAAATAGGCAAGTAAGAGTCTTCAGTGTCTCTCCTTCTAGGTACGTAGCCTGAAAAACGTCACAGAACCTTGATGCCATGGGTAATTTGTTCAGCCCTTTCTGAACACCATGAACAAGCAGACCTTGTGAGCTGTCTATTCAGGCTTTAATCCATTGCTGTGGACAACAGTCTTGTCTACTTGGATCAGTAATGTAATTTTCAGGGAATCTGAATTTTAGCTCATCCACTGGACAGAATTCCATTGTGAGTTATGCTGAACAACATTCATTAGCTTATTATGTTTTCCAAGTTTGTCACTTTGTGTGGCAAAAAGAGGGACTGAAACTCATGGCTTAATACTGTTTGACTTCATGATTACGTAATTCTGTGAATTTATATTAGAAACACTGGAGGGCACAGAGAGTCTTCATATAACACTTCTTGACATCCTGTTTGAATTTCTGTAGGTATTATTCTTTGTGAAATATGAAACTCCTAGGACAGTTAGAGCATTTCTGGTTTCATACCAATAATACCTCCAGCTGAGGCACAGGCAATCCAAATTGCTCTTGAAATTAAATTACGGGAAGCCTTCATTCCTTTCTTGTCTCAAGCAAAGTTAATGGGAAACAGATGCACATTCCTGTCAGAACACCAAGTTGAATATTTATCTATTGCAGCTTATCTTTCAGCATACTGGGTTAAAATTCAAGTAGTTACTCTTTATTTTTTCACCCCCAGTTAGTATTGTACTTGGTTAGTATGCTTGGCAAAATACTAATGAAAATAAATTATCAATCTCTGTTAATATTTGTAACTCTAATCACTACTGGCAAATCTAAGGCATTAATTTGATCAACATTTGATCAAAATTTGTATCCTTAGGGAAACAGTTTTTTAAATTCAAAGCCTTTATGTGATTCAGAAAAATGGACAGAAATCGTTTGCAATGGAAAACAGAGAAATTTGTATGTTCAGGTAAATATTACATTTTAAAAGTATAGTACATATGATTCAGCTCTTAGCTTCCAACTATAGATGACTAATGGCCTTAATTCAGTGAGATTGTCCTCCCATACAAACATGTAATAGAAAGATTAATCAGGCTTCTTCATACCTTCTTAAAGGCTAAATCAGGAAGAGTTCACAACAGTGAATGTCTCAGTGCTGTCCTTAAATGTATTTTTACTGTTATACAAAAAGCCAGTATTAAAAATCTGTCATTTCTATAAATCTGACATTCATCCAGCTGTAGCAGTTCACAACATGTTTGTTTATGCTTCTCCTCTCATCACTCCTCCACTTCTGTCTTCCATGTCCCCAGCACATTTGGAGTCAGTGCATTTACAATTTACTTATCTGTTACCACTGAATAAGGCCCTTGGCAAATGATGAACTCTACCTTCCAGCTTTGAAAGGGATATGCTCATTCTCAAGTACTTGCTGTTTCCTAAAAATCTGTGACATCTTAGAAGAATGGTGCTGGTATCGAGTTCATGTACTGATTTCAGCAGAGTCCAGCCCATGGTCACACTTGGATTCTCCCATGCTCTGATTGAGGTTACTCTGAGTTTATATCTATTTCACTTGTTTGAGTTCTTGAAACTATAGGCATAGTCACCCCTGAAGACTTTGCACTTTGCCAGATGTGGAGGAAGAAATGGACTAGTAAAGCCACAGTTCCCTTGCAAGCATAGAAGTTTCTCCACATTCCAGTTTCTTTAAGGGCTTCTTGATGAGTAAAGAATAAAAACAAAGGGCCTAGCACAGAATACTTTTGCAGTGCTGCATCCCTCTCCTACCCACCAGCCTGCACAGGCTCTCTTTCAGGTCCCCAAGGAAACATCCTCACCCTTCCCAAGGGTTGGATTGCCTTCCCAAGCCTTGGGTTGTATGACTACCCACTTTGTCAATCTGTACAGTGGACTTTGAGGAAGTGACAGAGTTAAAAACTGAATATATTTCCATGTTACTGTTTCTATTGTTCTTTCCCTGTCTCCTTCCAGAATGTATTTTCATAATCTTCCACTGTAATAGCCTGGCTTGCTAAATGAAGTTTTCTGAGTTCATTTACAAAGTAATTTTGCACTTCAGGCAATGAAATAAGAAGCTGCTCAGACTTACGTCTTCATTGCCTTACTGGAAATAGGCTTAGTTTACCAAGCAAAATATATGTCATTAGGAAATGTCATGATAGAAGTTTAAGACAACCCCTTACACATCATGTCACTGATGGTAAGAATTGTACAGGAAAGGACTATAGTCATCATGTTATTAATTCCTTGTCCTCAAAGAGGAAAAGAATATCTCCTACCATGAAAAGCACAGAATTTCAAACAATGCAGGAAAGGCAGGGAGACAGAGAGGCAGGCAAAAAGAGCAAAGTAACTGTAAGAAATACCTGGGGTTGTGACTTGGGAAGGAGTAGAAGAGCCAGAAATGCACAGCATTGGAAAGCAGAATCAGATATAGTAGCACAAAACTACTAAAGAAAGAGCTTGTTTGAGGGAGTGGGGAAAAAGTCAAGCTGGTTTTGATTATATTTGTATTCCTGTCCTGAGCAAAACAACTGCAAGTTCTTTAGGCTGATGATGGCCAAGTATTTTTATTTATTTTTTTAAGATGGATATAACTTGCGAAAGGAATGTTTCTGGTACAGCAAAGCATACAGGCCTGGGACTTTCCATGTGGTATAAAATCATTCAGGGAATGACTCAAACTTTATTTAGACACATTTTCTCAGGTATTTGAGCATTGTCTGGGAGCAAATATTTGGTGTTTTGTTGAGTTGAGGTACGAATATATCATCCCTATTAGGCACTGGCAGATGTGGCTTGCCCAGAGAGAGCCTGCTATGACTAACTCCCAAGGAAGCATGCAAATTAGTGGCCTATTTTATCCTTGATTTCATGTCTGTTGCTGTTTCTTGCCACTGAATAAAGTTATGATCTGTGCTAATAGCTGTTGAAAGCTGTAACCTCATGGTTAATTTCCATCTGCTTAAACAAATTCTCCCTGGATTAATTTAGCACCAGTGAGTCCCAGCACGTTAAGCTGCATTTCTTCCTGTGCAGTCTTGCCCCATCCTCATAAGAGGCATTTTGTACCTTGTGGCTTAGGGCCAGGTCCTGCTCTTAGATACTGCTGGGTAGATCTGCCTTTTTCTCCCTTGACTAGGCCTTAATTATTCAGATGGTTGTGTATTTTACATACTGCCATTCATTTTATCCTTTTTCATTTACTTCAGGCCCTATGAAAAGCTAGGGTGTATTTTGAAAAAATGAAAGGAAAAACAACTTTTTTTTCCCATTCTCTAGCACACGGTTGGTCTGATGTAACTCTACCAGGATTTCTTCTTGCCTACTTCTTGATTAAATCAAGGTCAGAATAAATCATTTCAAGTAGTATTGTGTTGCAGCAACACACTGAGGCAAGTTTATGTATTTTTCATGCCACAACAATCTTTTAACATCCAGTACAAATGACTCATTGCAGTTTCAGTAGGTTATTAGTTTCTTGAAATACTGGTAAATTCAGTCTATTTTTCTCAGTTTTTGCATGGGACTCTATATGTCTTGCTATTTTCCATCATCATAGAAAAAGTAAAGATACAATGCTCACAAGGGTAGAAGTGCTCTTTAACATCTAATGCCACCCTAGTCCCTCATTGTCCTTTTTTGGTAATGTTTAGGTTAACTTCTGGATGTGAAGTAAGCTGTCTGACAGAAAGGTGCCTTGATGTTTGCAATAGTGGAAAATTCCACTTCCTCTTTAGTTTATTTACTGTGTTTTACTGGGGACTAACTGCAGCTTTAAATGCTTTATTTTTGAGAAACATTCCTGCTGCTTGGAAATTATTGCATTTTTTCAGAAATAAAAAATACTCTGAAACATCAAGTTTAAAGCCTTAACTGTAAAACAGTCATAAATTGGCAGTCTGTTTTTCTCAGAACTGTTTCAAAGAGTAATTTACTCCTGATGTCACAACATCTCTTGCAACTCTTTCTGGAGACCAAATTTTGCTGACACAGACTCACTATGTCAGACACAAAAGACATTATTAATTACCTTAATGTAAATGTATTTTGGACAGGGCCTGAGGGAGAGAGAATAAAACCACAGAGAGAAGAGGATTGCTATTCTAGCTGTGCAATGGAAAACAATCAGACTGTGCAGAAGAAAGGGAAGAACAGAAAAGAAAGAGCAGAATAACTCCCATTCTCACAGGCCATCCTGAGAGGTGAAAGGAGAGGGGTAGGAGGGTAAACTGCTGCTCTAGTTTACATATCCAATTGACTTCCTTTTATTTACATGGAAATTTTATGGGATTCTTCCTGTTCACTTCTATTTTGAGAGCTGCTTGGAGTTTTTACCATTTTCCTTTCTACATCTGAAAGGCCAGCCAGGCCAAGGTGGGGATGAAATTATAAGATTGCGTGGTGCCTATAAGAAATGTAGTCAAGATGAAGAGGAGCTCAGGCAAGGTTGACTTACTGGAGGACATGAAGGGCAGTTTGGAGAGTTTTCAAGTCTCCTTTCAGAGATCTTGTGAAGAAAAAAAAATTGTTTATTTTTTTTGGTGTCAGGAGAAGGAAAAAAATGTCCAAAAGAAAGAGTTATCTTTGCCCCCAGGTCTCTTATTGAGCAACAGAATGTGGGTCCTTACACCAAATGCTTTACAGAAAAAATCAACAAATTTTTTAATAAAATAGGTACTCAGGGATCCTGTCACATACTCCTCTGAGCTGCAGCTGACACCCAGTGCACTTTATAGTGTGCACCCCTGTGCCCCTCTATTACACAGAAGGGTAACTCGAAACCCCACAGACACTGTAACAGCCCCTCTTCTCTTGTCTTCTCTGCAGTGACCTGAAGTAGAGTTCTGGGACAATCATCAACTGTGGTCTGCACAAAGGAGAGCAGTAGGGTCCTCAGGAAGGTCTGCAGGAAGAGATGGCTGCCCAGCTACTTGGCAGGCATGGGCAGCTGCAGAGATGCACAAGTATCTGCAGGATGTCTTTTTCTCATATGTAGCTGCTGTAGGACGGCAGGCATCTCCAGTGAATAGGTAGCAAACAAGGGCAATCCTGCTCCAGTTGCTGGATTTGGCCAAGTAACCCCAGATGCCTTTGCTGGTTTAACAGCCTTTTACTGGCTAGGCAGCTTTCAGTGACTGTGATCAAAGGGTTTGATTTTGCTACATTCACACAGTTTGTATGAGCAGAGACCTGGCTTTAAAAAAGATTTGTCTTTTGCCATAGTTCTGCTCTGAGCTTTGCTGTAGAGAACTATTAATGAGAATAGAAGGGGTTTGAAGCATGAGTACAGGATTGTTCCTTAACTGAAAAGAGAGCACAGACAGGCTTTTTGTTTGCAGTTATCAGAAATAATACAGAACCAAGTAGACTTCCTTTTCCAATTGTTTGTCTCTATTACTTGTCAGATTGGGAGCGAGATAGCAGAGACTAGTTCTTAATAAAAATTTCTTTGTTTTCTAGATGAAAAAAGGTGCAGAAATTAAGGCATTTAGTTCTTATTTTTACAACAAGATTATCTGGAGATGAATTATGCCTGGAGGAGCTAGTGTGCACTAAAGTCAATGACACCTTGCCTTAGCTGCTCTGTATGCAAGCTGTATTGATCGGAAATGCACATGGTGCATCAATTCCTCCCACTAAGAGAAAGGCATGCCCTGTGTCCCTGTATCTTCTTTACAGAGTGTTGTTTCAGTATGCTAAATTGCACAAGCATAATGAGTGCTTCTTCATCGTTCTTAATAGCTGATTAAGTAGTTTTATTTTTACATACTTCAACAAGTCCTGCTCAGTAGGACTGAGTGTTAGCTAATCCAGATGCATTCATTCCGGTTTAACTTTTCTAGTGAGAATGGAGCACCTCTGTTATATGGAGATAGTAAACCAATTTAGAAGTTCTAGTAGAAGATTAGAAGTTCCACATACACTGTGGATGCTGGCCTGTATTTATCAGACAGTCATAACTTGTTGTTCAATTCAGTTTTTGTCTCAGTACTGAACTGTTTTGAAGATCCATGGTAAAATAAAAACTTCATCATAGATTTTACGTTCCAGTCAATATAAAATGGACTTGACCTGATATTTTAACCTTATCAAGTTGTGCAGACCGTTTGTACTGTCAGGAAGATCTAATAGTTCAGGTAAAAAAGAGAAAGAAGAGTCAATCATCTTATTTCAATTGAATCACCAATTCGCTGTGTGACCTATGCAAAACCCTTAGTCTATACTGCCTTATAGGCTTTTTTTTTTTTAATAAAAGTACTCCAAGAACCAAATATACCACTTGAGATGTGATTTTCTTGTTAAATTTATGTCTGCTGTCAGAAAAATTATCTAAGCATGGAACATTTTGTATGATGCTAAAAGCAACACAGGAACACAGGAATAGTGGAAATAAATTATTTGCCTATTGTGAGTCAACCAAAACATGAACTGAGCTATTAGTACACAAATCTTACACATAGAATTGCCAACAATTCTGGAGAGTTACTACAGGTTGTGTGAGTTTGGTTGTGACTTTTAATTTTCTCAGAATTACCTGAATTCTCCAGGAGTAAGTCTTTCAGCAGTTGATCTCAATTTAGGCTCTTTTCCTCAGAGGTGAACCATGAAAGTATAAATACTCAAGACACTTTGAGAACACCAACATCTCAACAGTCAACAAAGGCTTGGCCTGCCCAAGGGCACTCACCTTTCTGTCATTCCTGCAAACTGTCTGTCTCAAGAATCACAGTGTGAAGAAAATTATTAAAACATGCTCTGTGTGGTAAGGGCAGTGTCATGCAGATATCAATGATTCATGAATCCTTCAAACTGTTCTTCAAACAGCAGCTGCCATTTTGAGTGCTGTTTCACACCTAGAACATAAACGAATGATTTACTGCTCTGTAGTAGAACTGCTGTATTCTTTGTGATAGCTTATTCTCATCCTTGAATTGATGTTTAGGTAACATGCATTCAAAGTGAAAAGACTGTCACTGCATTTCCTCATCCTGATTTTGCCACAGGCCTAGAGTGTTCCCTCAGGCAGTGGTTCAACATTTATGCTATACTTCTCTTAGTCAGTGATAGTGAAAAATGTAGCAAGAAAGAACTACTAAGGAAGTTTTGTATTCCATTAGCAGCAGATATTTATTGACAATGTTGGATGCAAGCCAGTTCATACTGGACAAAAGCTTGCCTAAATTGTTTGTGAAAAATAAGCCATTTATAGTCTTAAGTTCATAGTCAACACCTTCTAATTTTCATATTAATGACTGGCCA
>JAWWLZ010000094.1:31341483-31352358 GCA_035041345.1 Poliocrania exsul
TCTTCATCACTGTTGGACTGGCACCTTTTCTATGTTCAATGACATGACCTGTCAAACTTGTAAAATCTTGGATCTTTACCAATTCATCCTATTGAAGTGTCCAGCTTGCTTTAATGTATGGCTTCTAATCCATGGTATGCTGGTTTCTATAATTGCTACACAGTGTGTACCAGAACAATGCTACTAAAGCACTTCATGCTGCTTAGTGGCCTTGCTGTGCAAACAACATCTTGCAAAGCAGAATTAGAAATTTTACAAAACTAGGGTTTTTTGGTCTCTTTTCTTTTTCAGTCAGAGTATATTCCTTGAAAGTATGGTCCACATCTTACCATCATGTTGTGGGGAAAAGATATGCCAGAGATAATATTAACATATGATAAAAATGCACTGACAAGAAAAGAATGGTTGCAATATCAAGCAACCCAATTGATGAAATTAATTAAATACTTTTTTCATTCTTCACCTAAAAACTAGCAAGAAATAAGATCTTACCCACTTTTTCTCCTAAAGCAATACCATATGGTGCCCATTCTGGAGTAAGGAAGGAGATTCCCCTAGCTTTTTTCATATTAGTAGTGGCTGAGCTGCAGTGGAGGCATGGAGATGGTCCAAAATCGTACCTTACATTAAAGATGCTGCTTTTCAGTTTTTTAGGGTTTCTATTGGACTGTATTTGTTTGTGCAGCTCCACACCCTCTCCCACAGCATGGACCAGGTTGCTCTTACCAGGGACAGACTGGCTATAGAAAACTGGAGCAGGGATAGGGCAAGGGGAGATGACAACCATGGAGTGAAGTAGTTGCTCAGACAGATTTCTCATCAAAGGAAGAAAGCTCTGCATTCTCTAGTCATCTAGACAGGAAAACAAAAGTGTTATTACAGATTTTGAACTTTATTAGAGCCACAAATTTCTCTTTCAGAGGGTAATCAATGTACTCATATTGTTGGAATTCAGAAAAGGAGAAGGAAATGAAGTAATTTTGAAGTCAGGTAAATAAGTGAGAAAGGCATTCCTGTAAGTGCAATGAAAGGTTCTTTACAGCTACCAAATGGATACTTCTGCCTGTTTGTATAGTATGAGGGGAGGTCAGTTTGCTATCTCTATTGATTCTGTGCATGTAAGATCTCACAGATCCTAAGATATCATGAGATCCACTGAGAATTTTTAACATGGGACACAACAATGATCTTTTCCACCAGCTGTAAACATTCCAAATTAGCTGCAGAGGAAGGCCTGATCCCTTGTCAGCTCTCCATAGAGCAGATAAATCATTTAATGGAAGAAACATAAGTCCTCTTCTTGCTATAGACTGGATTCACTTTTGTGGCTGGCAGTCAAGGAAACAGTCACCTGCACCTGGTTTATTGCCACAGTGAAAGCAGAAAGGGAGGAGAAGTGGCAGTGTCACTCCTACCATAAGCAGCAATCAGCACCATCCCCTCAGTTCATATGCTGCAGTTCATAACTTCTAGAGTAACCCAGGAACAGGAGCAGAGCACAGAGCCATCTCTCTACTTTGCAACAAGGAAGTCCCATTTTATGAGGGTTGGAATGACACAGCATGGCTATGACTGATGAGGGAATCTATCTTCAAGAAAAAAGTTTACTGCCTAGATTCACCCTCATTTACTTCAAGTTGGAGAGAAGGCAATGGGGCACAAGAATTATTGTGTGCATTTCAAAAGTGTTTTTTCTTGTGGCTTTCTTGTTTCAATTTTAAATTTTATTACCATGCCACAGCTATGCCAGAAGTTTCAAAATAGGTCTCAGGGAGTGAAAGGAATAAAAGGGGTTAAAGTCTGGGAAACAAAAAGAAAGACACTCCTCACAACTCTATTATCAAGTTTTAGTAGAGTAAAACTAAGGGCAAAAGGTAAGACCTACTGCTACTGTACCTACCTGAGAAGAACGAGTCACCTTTTCTTCCTAAGATGATTTTCACATTTTTTTCTATCCTCTTATTCCAAAGTATTTTTCAATGAAAAATAGTTTCGTTCACATTGAATTCATGGAAAACAGGAGCTGGAAGATACATTTAAGATCACACAGCAAGTTAATTTCAGAAACTGGAAAGAAAAATAAACCAGTATAGTTTGGGGTATATTCCCCTCATCACTGGTTTGTGCAGCTTTCCCTTACGAGACAGTGACTCTCATTGTGTCTTCAGTCACAGAACAGACTCATAATATAAAGCAATAAAATATATACCTTATACATAATATATATAATGGAAGCTGTCTCCTATTTTCATCTCACTTCAGTCATAGCTTTTAAATCACCATCTGTACTTCCTGATATAATGTTCCTGAGTGTGCCACATGGACTGCAGAACATATAATACAATAGGATGAGCATATTGCTTTAAAACAAACAAACAAACAAACAAACAAACAAACACCTCTGTGAAAATCAGCACTTTATTGCTATAATAAAGGTCATGACACAGCTTTCTTATATTCACACTGTATTTTTGGAGAGCTCATGCAGCCCAGATCACAAAAGTAAGACATCTTCTTGAGAATGCTGGGGCTTCATCTTGCAGGCAGTTTACATTGTTAAGGTACTCTGAATCACAGTGATCATGGTCTTAATCAACTGTTGATTTTAACTGTTAAGTGTAATCCATCTGATCCAAATTCCACAGGCTATCAATAAAATTAGGGTGGCTTATCATATTGTCTTCACCACTGCAAGCTCTAAGCAAAGAAGTGATCCTTGGTGCACAAAGCATGCATACAACAAAGAAATGTCCTTTCTCAAACACTGATGTTTCTCAAGAATTGTAGGATATGGGGCTTTGAGTACATTCTTGTGTGTTAACCCTTCTGCACTGATGTCCTCATCCAAAAAACCCTGAAGCATAGAGCTCCTTTAACATATCTCTTGTTGCTGGGGTTTCTTTTCCCCAGGAACCTGATGCCTGCTCCCTACCCTCCACTCATCAAGTTCTGATGTCTCTGTAGGCAAATTGCTCTGTTGCACTTCCCCAGAAGAGCAGTGACCAGGTAGAGAGCAGAAGAGAAGTAGCCTATGCTCATGATTCAAGCAAGGCTCCAGCAAATGGTACAAACTCTTAGGGGCCAACCACCAAAGAGAAATACCTGACAGCATGTGGCAGAAAACTTTCCTGTGCAGACTAAACATCTTGTTTGTCAATACAAGTGTCATTGGAAATTGCTTTTTAATTTGCACTTACAGGCACTGTCTGTTATGCTCAAATCACTTTTATCCAGTACTGAGCTGTGGCTTACCATTTTGAGGAATACAGCTACCACCTTTTCCATCTGACACACAGCAGAAAGGGAATACTCAGACTTGCACAATTCCAGCTGCCAGTGAAGTAGGAGGATGCTGTCATGTCTTCTGCATCACTCCAGAGGTAACCACTAACTGGTTATCTCTAGAAAAAAGCATCATGAATTTATCGTCTAGTGCAGCAACACCCAATCATTGTAAGACAGGGAAGGGGGTAGTGGGGAAAAAACAATGAGAACAAACTGTCAGTGGTGCTCTAGGAAATGACATGATAAACAGAAGACAGGCAAGACTGGGTTTTGGCAAGAAAGATTTGTCTCTGTTATTTGTCATGATAGCAAAACTGTGAGTTATGATACTATCACAAGGCTTTAATATTTTAGTATGTTGCTTTTGAAAGATAACAGCAGCATCAGTAGGGACCATTGCACCAGTAACAACCAACATATTATGGTCACCAGGCTGAATGATCCATTGCACACATCTTTTGTCTCTTTTACTGCAAATATGTTAAAGAAATAAAACTTCTTTTATATTCTCGCTTTCTATGCATAGGTTTTCTCTTTCAAACACTCAGGTGAATACTGATGTAATTAAAAGAAACAAAAATAAAATTCAGATACTTCAGAAACATAGAACCATAACAGTGTGCTGCACCAATGACATTTGCCTTTTTGATATATATACCTCTTTTAAAATCATTATTTTCCAACTGAGTATTTCCCAGGTCAGTATCGTAGTCTGTTTAAAGAACAGAACCAAGTGTGCATTTTAATTCCTCTACTATAATGAAAGACAAAATGAAAACATGTTAGCTTCTATCAGCTGAATGCAAATAAGAATGATTGACACCTTTATCCAGATTTCTTTTCCAGCAACTGAGAGGTTAATGATTACAGAATTCAATAAAACAAAACAAAACAAAACAACAAATAAAACTCCTAACAAAAAAACAAACAAAAAAATCCCCCATTTGATTAATTCAATGGCCATATTTTCTCAAGTACATTTAGGATTCATTTAAACAGGTTCTGTTTTGAAGCATATACAAGCAGTTTAGAAAAATGAGGGAGGTTTCAAAAACATTCAACAAAACCAGAGTGTCACTGTTTGGACTACTCAGTTGTCTTGTTTAAGTATATTTACAGTAGTATGACTTGCCAAATCTAGCTGGGAGACTCATAATCATGTGTCATGGTCTATATTGTCGTGCCAGTGGCAATACAATCCGGCATTTATGAAAACAGAACCATTTAGGGGCAAAAGAAAATCAATTCCTGATATCTCACAGGTCCCAAACCTCTGGCTCTGTGAAAATAACTTGCTTTAATGCCCAAACATGCCCTTTACAGTTAAAATTTCAAGACTGCAAGGGACAGGAAGTTAAGTCCTGTAAGGGACATGATGTATTTTAGTTGGATGAAGAAGGGTACCTCTTACTCTTTCCCGTAAAGCTTCCTCTAAATGCAAGATATGAGGACCAGTGAACCCAGAATGGTATTTGTGCCACAGGTACCCTACTGCTGTAGAGGCATGTGCCATGCAGTACAGTTGAGCCCAACTCAGTTGCCAGATAGCTATTTGTCTCCATTTTACTGTATTCCATAGGTACAAATGTTGAGAGGTTATTTAGCCTGTTTAATTGCCGCTTTTTTAGGGCTGTACCTGGACATATAATAAGCAACTCATGACCTGCATGCAAGTGGCAAAAAATTACCTTTGCATTTTTTAGTAAATACAACACTCAAAAGCAAAAAATCTAAAGAAAGAGAAGGAAAGAAGGAAGAAATGGCTCTATAAATATGTTCAGGCTCTTTTACCATACTGGAGAATGAAACTGACAAACACTGTCTAGATAAAACAAGAGGGGAGATGTACGGCAATTATAACATGAACTGTATGGATGTTTGTGACCCTCTTGTAATCTTTTACCCTATTCAGGTAGCAGAAGAGGATTTGGATGAATCTAGATGGATGTTCAAACAATAGAAACCACAAAGCAGCCAAAAGAGACCACAGTATTTTTTTGTTCATGCTCAGGCAACAGTGTTCCTCTTCCATCACGCATCTGCAGGAACAACTGAGTGTTTCAGAGAGCATCACTACTGCAGAGCATTAATAAACACATCAGCCAAGATTGCATTGAATGAACATGATTTACAATGGCAGGAGGCATCAAGGAATGCAGAAAAGGCATCTGCTGGGAGCATTTTCAAAACATCATTTCTGATCCCTGAATTACCAAATCTAAAAAATATCAGAAGGAAAGATAAATTATTCCAATTGTAGTATTTTCTCCACTTTGAGCTGCTAGTTTTTGCTATTAAAAAAAAGTGTAACTCAATTAGAATAATGAGAATGCTGTAACTCAAACTGGGATGCTTCCCTCATGCTCTCTCCCACCTCCCCCTCCCTTGATATCAGGGTTTTAAAACTTGCAGCATGCATGTTTTGAGGAAAGAAAAGAATTGTGTAATCTTCAACAGTTGCAATACTGAAGACTAACCATCTGGATAGGTCTACAGTTTCCTTTCCAAAGCGCTGTGTCAAAACAGAAGGCCTGGAGCCAGGAAGCCCTGATACCTATCGCTGGACATGACACACACTCTCTTGGGTAATTCATGTAGACAGTCCTGAAAGATATTAAAGGACTCCTGTGAGATGCAGAGAAGTGACTCTGGCATGGATTTTTGCTGAGGTGTTTCTTCTGGAATACCATTTATCCTTTCTGCTGCTGTGGTAAGGAGAGAATGATGTGGAGGAGTCGGATGTTGCAACATTGTACTTGCACTGCTGACATACCAGATGGCAAAAAAACTGGTATCACTGGGGTGGATTATGTTGCTATCTTGTCTTGTCTGCCTATAAAGGCAGAAAGAAGTTTTTACCAGCTCCAAAAACTGTACTCTTCAAACTGGTAGGTATGGGGGTTGTGGGTAGGGCACGACTAACTCACCTTGGATTCAAAAGGCAAACACACAGTTTTTTCCTGTTACATATGAAGAGCTCTAAGAGCAGAGTAATGAAACATGAGGCTGGTTTACAGGACAACTTACGTAAGTGTGTACCAGTGCACTGATGACTTGCCAAATCACAGAACAGTAATTCCTGTCTGCTTCTTAAACTCTTCCCCCTACAACTCTCCGTCAGTAACAATTACATGTTGGGCTCATATTCCTTTCATCTGCTTAATAATTGTGTTGTTAAAATATAGCAGGCTAGCACTAAGGTCTAAAGCTGCTTTCCCCTTATAAACATACCTGGAAAGTAAACGAAAATATTTTATGGGAACACACAAGTTCAGGGCTCACATAAGGACTGACAATTTTTCATCTTACAATGCTTCAGCGAGCAGCCTCCCAGTTACTAATGTTCCAGTACCTTTGCCTAAAAGTGGTAGACCACTTATTGAAGATTAATAACGACAATGTTAAATAGATCTATTTGTGTAAGAACAACTCAGCACAGATAATATGGAGTTGTCAGTAGAGGAGGCAATGTGTAGAGTGTCAAAGCTCTGGATATGTTCTGCTACCGAAGGATGGAAAGTAGGGATGACATTGCCCTCTCGTGGGAGAACGCTGAAGTGGAAAGCAGCCAAGCTCCAGCACTGATGCCGGCCCGGTTTGTTAATTGGTGAGTCTTGTCACAGCAAGCTCTTAAACCTTCTGACGTTTTCATTCCGTTTTCTCGGGTCATTCAGAGTCGAGAATTTGTGGCATACTGCAGGATTGGGATTTAGCCTTTATTAAAAAATTTAGTGTGTTGGCTAGGGCTATACCCCTGAGGCTATAGCTCAAAAGCATCCCTGTGAATGCCAGATATTTGAGGTCAGGATTCTCTTTACTGGAAGAACACAGAGACGAGCACCACTTTTCAGTGTTTTAGCCTAAGAACTATGACACAGAGCTATGCCACTGAGAGTCAAATCTGGCTAGGAGTGCTTGACTTTAAAATGTCTCTTCTGTTCTGTTTATAATCAAGTATTTGTATTTGAATGAAGGTGAGTTGGAGTTAATTTCAGATGACTTATAAACTACTTATTGAAAATACATGTTATAGACTGGGTGACTGGTCTACTGTGATGGTTGTAGATGTTAAAAACAGGCCTTCCTGAGGTGTTACATTTTATAAAGAAAGCCAATTCAGATTTTTGTCTAGATCTTTTCAGAGAACACTGCAAAAGATGAACTATTCAACTGGTAAATCGAGGATGAATAAGAAGGACCAGAAACAAGAAGGAGAGGACAGGCTGAAGACAGGAAGACGGAGGACTACTTACCTTGCTTTTGCCTAAAGCAAAGCAGTGTGTTACCTGTGCCTAGATGTTTCTGATGGTTGCAATGGCAAAAATGAGAGATAATCTCTAGGTATCTCTATGAAGGAGGCACACTGGTCTGTAGGTGGGTTACTGTCAACACCATACACAGGACAGCTACAGTAAACATGGCTGCTAGGATGTTAACCATTAATAAACATTCTCTTCTTAACACAAGAAAAATATTCCCAGCTCTTGTCATTCACTGTGAAAAGTAGCTGTTAACAACCACAGCAAAACTACACAAGAATACGTTAAACTAGAAATATTCTAGTTTTAAAATGACTTGTTTTTCTCCCCTAGGTATATGTGTGTATGTCTCTGTGTGTGTGCACATGTATGTATATGTATAAATATTGGTAGGAACTGTAGTGACTAAGTAAAATCTTTCTCTGTCAAAGTCCTTGCTTAAACTCTCAAGTTATTTGAGATGGAGGACACATGCTGAGAACGAGCCATAACTTGTTCATACAACAAATAGTGCTTTGAAGATGCAACTGACTGTTGGAAAGGTGAGATGGGCATTTTAGAGGACTCTCCAACTGATCAGTGTGCACAAAAAGAAACCGTTCAGGCAGCTTGTCTTTCAGGATAACACAATAAAGGAGAATGCAAGCATATTTTAAAAATAGGTATCTTTATTGCGTTGGATATTATATTACAGGTATAAAATATTTAAAGAGAGAAAAATGTTAGCAATAGTGTATCTCTAGATTAAGGCAGTTGGGTTAAAGCAAAAGAAACTATTTCATGTCCACTTCTACACAATTGCCAGAGCTCAGCTAAAGGAATGATGTCACACTGAAGTAAGCATAGCAGTGCCTGGGTTTGTGTGGTGATAACCCCGGGGCCCAACAATGAGCAGTACAGTACCTGTACCCACTGCACACCCTCACACTGCCACAGCTCAGCACTGCAGAGCAGGTGATCAGAGTAGCACCCCATCTGCCAAACCAGAGTTGCCCTGAAAGTTATTGGCCTCAGTGTCTCTTCTGGGCAAGAGAGTCCTCAGTGTCCACCCACAACATGACAAACAGCCAGAAAAACATTCTTTGTGTATTCAGTGGCTGTTACCTGGTGCTGCAATTACCTCATGGCTCCTTCCTGACATATACACTGGTGACAGAACAAGTTTACAATATCAAAAAAGAAGTAAAGGTAGTATCTGGTTACCTGTCTTTATTGGGTGTTTCATCAAGCTCTGGGTTCTTTCTCTGGTCCACAAACCTTAGAATGCCTAGTCGTCTGAGTAGGAATAGAGTGGAGCTGTTCCAGTGTAAGCCCATTCCTCCTAGACCCTCACATAACACACAGCCCCCAGCTCATTCTGCTCCAGTCCCTGCTTATCCTGAGACTGCCTGTGTATCTCAACTCAGAATTATATGGCTGCAAGAAAAACATCCATTTCTCTCACTCTGAATCACCCCATTCCCTTAAGTATCCCTAGATTCCTCATCCTGAGTTGCCAGTCTTTCCTTGTCTTCTCAACCCAGCCTAAGCTCTCGGTCCAAAAGTTAGTTGCCTACTGCTCAGCTTCTTCTGCTCTGCTGACCCAGGTACTGCTGCTTTCCCTCCCACCCAACAACTCTGGCTCCTTCTCTCACAGAGATTAAAACCATAGGTACAAACTGTTTTTGTGAATAATCTGCCTGGGCAAGATGCTCAGAGAAGGAGAGGAGAACATGCCCCAAAAAATAGGTGCAGTAACCAAAGCACAAGAGTATTTAAGTACATCATTAAGATAACTGGCCAGGATTCCTGTCTCTTTAAATGGTCCTAGAAGGTTTGTGTAGTGATTCTGCATCCTTCCCATGTTCTCCATTATGTCTGGTGTCATGTGTGCAATGCAACTTCATCATTTTTCTTGAAGTAAATGTTCTTTTCATGTATTAGAACCATGCAATATTTCTTGAAATAAATATTTTCTCTCCTCTTTTTTATTCTTTTTTTTTTTTTAGACTATGCGTATATTCGGTGATGTGAACATGTAATTAACACCCCTTGTTATAATAGTGTTTTTCATTCATACTTCTCTGAACAGAAAAGTACTTATGCAGGAAGGCACAAACTCATTTAACAATTACCAGCCACAGGACTTTTGCCTATATTATGTTTCATACTCACAGGAAAAGGTGGTGCTTTCCACATATTTCAGACAAAGATAGCGTAAATTTTACAATCCCTTAAATGAGCTTTTCCAACTGGAAAGATTTTAAGACAATATGGTTTTGTGAATTATCTGTAGACTATTTACTGTTATTGTTCAGTGCGTTCAGAGCCTTAGTTTGGTGACCATTGGCTTAGGAATCAAATTACACAACCATTTGTGTTCAGATCCTGGCACTACTGCAGATTTCACAGGCAACCTTTCCAGACACTTCCATAATATCTTGCTTTCTGTCTCAGTAAAATTAATATAGATCATATCAGCTGCTTTCCAGGATGTTGGGATGACTGCTGTTTTGATAATAGTGATACCTGGGTGGATGTGACCAGAGAGGCCCAAAGTGTCATTTTTATATTTTACCATCAAATAAACCCTTCAGTTTAGAATTAAACTTCAGCAGAATTTAACTAAAGAAGATTAGAATATTTAAAAAACATTCAATGACAAAATAGCAAAGAATACTCACCAGCTTTTGTTAAATTGTTTGAATAAAAACATATTTTAACAATCACAGAAAGTAGGCAGACTCATCTACAAGAGAAGAAAGTCAAAACAAACAAACACTCAAGCAGAAGAAAATAATTCTGTCTTTAATTACTGTCTTGCCTTCCCTGAAGCTGGGAGATGACACAATTTACCACAATATTTTGAATAACAGAATTCCTGAGCCACTTTTGTTTGGGATAACTTTTAAGCCAGTATTTCCCTGACTAGTTTACAGGTTTACAGATTCTAACATTTGGAAGGAAAGGCTTTTTTACATGACTAAATCAAAAAATTAATTTCTTCATTGTTTCTCATAAGTGACCTGGAATCTGCTGGTTTTGTTGCGCTTACTAGTTACTATTTGTGAATTTATTTGTTGGTTTCATAGTAAAAATAATGCCTTTCCATTTATTTTTGCAGTTATGAATCCTAAGAGAAAAAGCATTCTGTTTTTGGTCATTGCTACTTCCAACAATTTGGTTTTGCTGTTATTGTAGTCTATAGCTGCCCCACTGAAGATTTCCACCTGGTGCAAAATAATGCAAGAATATTGCTGATCCACACTTGCAATATTCAATTATAGGAATCATTATTTCTGAGCATGCTGATCAAAATGCTTAGACTGGTACATTTTACACGGGATGGGTA
>JAWWLZ010000094.1:31352458-31371595 GCA_035041345.1 Poliocrania exsul
ATGTATTTTCTTCTAAAATATGGTTAGTGTTCACATAAATTCTGAAAATGTTCTCAACAAGAAACCGAGAATAAACCGAGAAAACCATGTCCCTGGACATCAATGTAATAGTTGTGGTGGATCAATGTCAAGAGAGAAATAAGAATTTCATGGCTGTGCTAAAAATCCTTCTTCAACTATTTAAGTCTCACATGAATCCTCTTTTCAGAATTAAATTTAATTTAAATAGCCAATGGACCATATTCTAGCATGAGGGACAACTTCTCTTCAGGATTCCCTGTGATCTCATATGGGCATTTGTGCATTCCAGGGATGTTTATGATTGTGGTTTAGTTTTTCTCTGGGGACTATCACCTACCTGAGACAGAGTATGTATGTATGGCCAGACTTCATGAATGAAGATTTGGGAAGGGCTCTCCCCATGTGGGTGTGCCATTTGAGCCTGCACAGTGGATTTTTTAGGTGAGGCACAGCGTGTGCAGAACTGGCCCCACTGTTTAAGTCCTAAGGTTCATTTGCCATGGCCGAGCAAGACTGGACAGTGACAGTGAAGCCCTTGGGACTGTCTCCAGCACTTGGGACTAACCGGGGCTGACCCTGCTTAGCATTGAGATCTGACGGGATGGGATGTCAGGGAGACATTTCACTGCCATGAGACGGTCCCCACTGAGACTTGAACTCAGGACCTTGGGATTCAGAGTCCAGAGTGCTCTCCTTTACACCACGGGACCACCCTCTGAGACAGTGTGGTGATGAGCAAACTCCCTGAGTACTCTCTGCAGCTTCAGACATGCCTGTAATTAACCTTACCCTCTGAAATAGAAAGAAAGGAGAGGAGAGAATGAAAAAAAAAAAGTTAAATTAATTTTGAATAGAAGCACTGTTGTATAGTTGTTTTTGCTTTACACACAGCAACTTATTTCCTGATATGATAAACTAGCTTGAAGTATAGTTGAAGTATTCACACTGGGATCAGTTACCTTGTAAGGCATTAGATCAGTGATATTCCCTAAGTATTTATCATAGAGAACAACCAATATAGAAGGACATGTCTAGTCCATCCATTCTCTGCCCTTGCTCTTAGACTGAGCTACTCCTGAGCTACTCTTGACCTTCGTTTTACAGCAACAGATACCAGCCTTAAGGCCAGGCAAATAGCTGCTCCAGGTTAGCATGTTTCCCCTTTCCTCTCTTCCTCCTAGGCAGGAGCAGCTGTGGACAGCTGTGTCTCTTGCTAGCTTGAGTAAGTCTCAAACACCCACTCCCTCACTATTTTAAGTAGAAGAGATCCACCCATATCCCACCTCAACAATCACTGGGTCTCTATCTGGCATGAAAATTACACCACCCTTCTGAAAGCCACAGGAATGCATCGGAAAGCCCAGCACTATTGGATTATTCTACATGAAGTGCAGTTGAAGTGTAGCAACAAATTATTTGTCAACAATTACATTTTGTCAACAAGTACAGCTGGGAATATACTGTGGCATAACCAGACAGCACTTGATGGTCTCATCAAGTTCTTTCCTTTAAGCTCTAACAGATCAAATGCTTTTAACATAGCTTCTAGAGCCTTCTGATCTTATACTGCATATTGTATTTTGGCATCTGACCATTAGAAAAGAACGGTCTAAGATGAGATTGAAAAGAAATACCTCAAACTAATAGTCTTCCTCCAAAAGTCAAAACAAATATTTAGGACAAATCTGGTAAGCAGATTACAAAACATAGCTTGATTTTTGAGCAAGAAGCATTCTGCATGGATTCATAGGGTTGAGTTCATCTGGTCAGAAATTCCCAGGCTTGAAGTACAACAGAACATGAATTGCTAAAAAGTGGTCTAAACTATTACACTTTTGTGCATTCTTACACAAGATACATGGTGCAAACAGTCTATTTCACAGATTCAGGTCAGTCTGAAGGTTATTTCTACAGCCACAGGACAGAAGGGAGAGAGAAAAAGTTTCAACCCTTTATCAATACAAACCATGACATAACAAAATACTACCAGGGTTTATACACATTCACAGCAGATAGAAATTGCTCTGTGAATGGGTTTGATACGTAAGGGTGGCAGCGTCCATACAGAAGAGAACTGTTTCAGCAGATGTACCCATTTCTTCTTGGTAATCCAGAAAATGCAGCCACACAAACTCACACACCTCTGTCAGCTTCTCCATCTCTCACTTGTGATGCTGCTGTTCCTAGATCCAGTTTTGATCATGGCAAGGCCTGCTTCCATATACCTACCAGAAAGTTGTTTAGTTTTGGATGTTTGCTAAAAAATTCAGACAAAATTGGTGCTTACTCCCTCAGCTTGAGAGGAAAGTCAAAGGTTTGGAGTTTTGTAATTTACTACCATCTAATTGAAGGGTTTGGGGAGTTGTTTTGGCCAATCTTGTTCATTTGCATAGAAACTCACGCTATCTCAAATGCAGGATGACTCAAAAAAAAGTAGCAGAATTTTACTGTCACAATCCCACAGCTGTGATGGCCCAGAGTCCCATCAACTTTTCAAGCTCCTTTCATGGCAGTTACAGCTACTTCCTTGTCAAGCAGTTAGTTCTGTCTTCTTTCCACAAGGGGGAAAATTCTGCCTTGGTCTCTGCACCTAATCTCTCCTTCTGCACCACATACAGTGAAATCCTTCATATAGTCCAATCCTTGTGTGACCTTAAATGTGCAATTGTTAAAATTTCAAAATAGGTTTAGAAAACAACCATCTCTTCTCTTGGAGTATAACAATGCATCAACTTCATACCTAGACTGAGATAAAGTGACTATCACTATGCTGGTGATAGGTGCTAATTAATGTATCAGTAAAAGCAACAGTCTTCATAAACACAGACTAGCTGCTTCAGTTAATAAGTTAATGTATATCCAGAGAACGGAGCATGTGTTTTTCAGCGATGATAAGCAAGCCAGGACTGGGACATCAGGATACAATCAAGATCTCAACTCATTCTCATTGCCTGACTTTCAGTCTCTGCTCTTTTCACCACATAGGACCACATGGGTAGCAGCTTTAGGAAGCTTTAGGTACCTTCACTGTAGAAAGAAGGTACTTAGATGTAGATGAGGGAATTTTGGTGATGCCAGAAAGATACAGATGCATGTCAATGTATATAAATTATAGTGAGTCCCAAAACATGTATGCATTGGCCTTGCATCAGCATACTTGGAACTCCAGAGCACCCTTCAAACATTTCAGTCTTCAGAGACTGCATTCATCATGTATTATATATTATAATGGGAGAAACTAGGAGCAGAGAGAGTCACTAGTACAATGCAATAGAAGTTATAAGCCCTAATGTACCATTTGAGGTTCACAATACTGTTTTCAATTTCAAAGTTAGAAAGAAACATAACCAGTAGAGGACTGCATAACTGAAACATGACTAAAAATAACCTCTGCTATATTTAAGCAGGCATGCTATGAAGAGAGCTTGGGCCTCTGGCAGTCCTGCTAGGAACCTGAGTGCCTTTCAAAACCAAACTGGAACTATTACCAAAGCCCAGAAACTCACTAAATAGCCTTGTTTTGGGATGAAGCCCCACTTACTTGAGTAAAACAACTTCCTTTGAAAACCATTTTTATACAAGCATAACAATGCTGGTAAATTTTATGTTTCCATGGGACATGTGCCCTCATATTTTATTCAGAAAAACAGCAATCTCTGAAAAACCTGTTCTTTGATGTCCTATGCATGCACTTAAGGTTATTAGTATTGGAAGGATTGAGGAGGTTTAGCTACTACCTATTCAAAATAGTTGTTTATTGTTCCAAGAATCTATTGATTTATCAATGTCCTACAGATCCAAGTAGACAGAGTTACTGGAACACCATAGTACAAACATTTCCAGGATAGTACTTGTGTTTATTTACAATCTACCTGCATAGTTTTACCTGTGTGTCTGAATTGTTAGGGCTCACATCTCAGTTCCTACTCAGAGAGGAAGAAAGAGTCTAGGAACACCCCTGTGATAAGTTACTTCAACTTCTGCTTGAAGTATTTCTTGGGACTGTATCACTGTGCTTAAATGCAGGATCTTTGATAGAAACAGCACTTTCCATAGCAATTTCTTCCACTGGCACTGACAGCATTTCTTAGTGTTGGAGAGCCATGAGATGTACTGAACATAACCTAGAGAAATTCAAATGAAATTGAGGAGGTAGAGGGTTTAAATCCATTTCTGTTTGGATATGCTCATTTCTATGTCTATCTTCACAGAAACTGACAGAAGAAAATTTAGGGTTGCCCATTTATGAATATTGCTTGCACACACATAACAGAGTTTACTCTTACTTGTGTTTGGTTTAAACAAATAGCTGTACAAAAGGCAAAACTAGATTGTGCACAGAATGGAAATGATATGAAAAGCAAAAAAACCTTGTCGTGTATGTAATAACTATTACTTGTGTCCTGAAAAACACCCATGTGCAGTCTAGTTTTCACACTTACTGCAGAAAGAGCTACAGATATTTCATTTTGTATGTACTCTTAGTTGAGATGCAAAGTGAAAGACTGTTAGTATTAAAATGCATATCAAGATATCATTACAGTATTTCTAGAAATTTCCAAGTACCTGCTTTAGATCTTTATTCTTCAGTCCAAATCTCAAAATTAAACAGTTTAGATGTGACAAAAACTTAAGAAATTTCCATTTTTATACTTACAGGGAAAACACAGGAGGTTTGTATTTACCTACAGCATGGGTATTTGTCATGGTCACATCACACCCTGGCATAAAGACTTGCAGTTTTCTTACCAGAACTTGAAAAGAATCTTCTGTATAACAGATCATAAGGCTAAAATATGTGAGCCTGAAATCTCATTTCACTGCAAGTTCTCAAAAAAAATTGCAATAATATGAAAAAGCAAACACAGATTGAAAAAAGTCACATTTACGCACATATATTTTAATGCATTCTTCAGACCTTGTCTCTATAAGGGATGCATAGTTTGAGACAACCACATACAAGGTAGAAAGAAGACAGAAAGCTTTTTGGCTATTCTATTCAGTTTAATCTATATCTATGCAGATAATGAAACAGAATGACAACATTGCTTTAAGCACCCAGTGTATATGACTTTACATATTTCAAAGACCTTCACTTTTTTATTCCAAAACCTGATTTTATGGGAATGAGAAGAGGTTCTTGGTAGACAGAGGCATGCAGCATTTCAGAACCCATTTGGATGGAAAAGTGACTGTCAACCACAGCAATACCTTCTTATAGCAAGAACTTATAAAAGTGGCAGCCCAGGGTATAGTACCATCACTTGGAATGAAAGACATCAAACTCCTTCATACTATATCAAAATATGTGACTTTTGCTTTGGATAAAATCTGAAAAGAAAACACAACCTTCTGTGAAATTCATTATTTAGATTAGTGCACACTTTCTAATGTAGTGGTTGTTAAGGTTTCTTTGTTTCTTTTATTTTGTAAATGCATTCAGGCTACTCAAGCTTTTAGTGGCTAGATCCAGTGACAGACTTTTACTACTGTATTACCAGCTGAGCAATTAACATAATTGAGAATGACCTGAAATTCTGTAACTAGATCAAGAAACTTCTTTTATTATGTAATCCACAGAAAAGACTACCTTGGCATTTATATTTCCTTCACTATTTCATCCATTCACAGATAACAAGCAGTTGTTAAACTGCAAGTTCAACTTCCTGAGGAAAGGACTGAAATAAAACCTTCAGTCATGCACATGTCGTACTAGTTTTAACTCAAGATAGATGTTAGAATAACTCAGCACTTCTGCCTGGTCTGTGTTCTTCCACAAGCCAACTAGCAGAAGTAATAAGGTAAGAGAGGTGCTGCTAAGTGTCATTCAAGCAATAGTAGACAATTACAAATTTTTCAAGTTAGTTTTGCTTTAGAGCCTTTTTCTTTAAACTGCTAAAGAGCATGCTTAAATTCCAGGGGCCAATGAAGTGAGATGAATGTAAACTTAAGTTGGTCCCATTTCCCTTCATTTCAATTATTCCATTTTCTCTGTTTTGAGGGTCTCTGCAACTGCAAAGACCACTGTACACAGACAAGAAAATTTCATATTTATTTTTTATAAGTATGAGATATGTATTTTGATTTTTTAACCAGTACTATGTTTAGTTAGTGGCAAGGCAATTAATGACACTGAAAGAGAAATACAAGACAGAAATAAGAGTTAGTTTGGTACAGCACAGATGAATTTGCTAATTAGAGTACACATACACATAAAATATATGTCAGAGAAAGTAAAGAGTCTGGTGTCTGCCACTTAAAAATATTCCTACAGTAAAGAGTATTCAGCAGGGAGATAGCTTTGGTGACTGAGGCTGAAAGGCTTCTTGTGACCCTAACTCAGAAAGAGTCAAAAATGCAGAATCCATAATGCCAGCAGAGATAAGACGGTTGGGAGGATTGTATTTTAGAGACCAATGATGAAAAGAATTATCCTAGAAAATTCTGCATCTTAAATATGTGGTACTATTATACCTTTTAAAATACATAGCTCTGATAAGCAATTTTTTCTTCAAAAATGCTACTAAAATTTTACTTACTTGACAAAATTGGATGGGACTAGAACTACCAAAGTTTACAAACAGCAGCTCTGCAGGAGGAAGAAGGAATGCCTTCTGGGTAGCAGAGCTGTATATCATGAAAAGTTACAGAAATAAAAGATTAACAAAGAGATGTTCATTGCCCTTCTGATTATGTTTCTTCATGTCTGAATCTGCCACCAAATTACATGTTTTGTAGTCAAGGATATCCTTCAGCATTCACTTGCAACAAGTCACTCCCGTAAGAGTCAGATTATGGATCAATTCTCAAAGTATCAGTTTACTACAATCCTTTCTGTTTTTTCTAGTAAAACAAGTTTCTACAAATTCTACAAAAAGATTCAACACCATAGGTTCATAAGTAATCTTATCATACATTGATCCATAAATCATTTACTAATAATGGGAAATATCTTGTCCAATGGAATAAGGAAGATGGTCCTTCTCATAACCTTACTTGGTTTTTGGCCTGATTTTTTTCTGAGTATACAGCACCAATCCGTATCACTATACCACTGTTACATTTAAAAAATGCATTGTTCTTCCCGCACAATGAAAAAGTACTAGTATTCGCAGATCTTCAAGGTAGCTGTGACTAAAGATGGAGGACAGAAAGTTGTTGGTGAATTGAGAAAGAATTTTAAAAATTTAAAGGGACAATTCTGCAAATTTAAATATTAGTAGACTAGTCATTTCAATTTCCAATGGACACACATTCCAAGTAATAACAATCCTTATAGCAGACCCAGTGACACTTGCTCCTCTAATTTCACAAGGTACTGCTAATGAGAACATATTTTCCACTATTCTGTACTTTATGTCAAACATATGTTATTTTAGCACTGACAAGGAAAACAAATTTTCTGAACTTCCAAACACTGAAGTGGAAAAGCAACACTCCTTGATTCAAGTCAAACCAATTACTTTATACTGTATATATCTTTGTTTTCTCACTATAAATTTCCAATCTGAATTTTACTTTGAACTCATGTTACTGAATGGTGTCAATTATTCAAAGGACCTAACTCCATCTCAGCTGCAAAATACTGATTTTTTTTCCAAATACAACAGTATAGAAAAACAATGAACCAAGCTATCTTTGCTGAAGTAATATCACAGTGGATACTCTTGCTATATAATTTATTCCACATTCAGGCAATATATTTTAAAATTTCTGGAAGCGGTGATATTACTCTTTTCTCACCTTATATTTGAAATAATTTTGCCATTAGCTGGTGCCTCAGTTTAAAAGAAAGCTAAGATGTCTCAGGGAAGGGATCCTCTTCCCCAAAACTGCCACAACCTTTGAAATTAAGAGACTTTAATCAGAAAATGCATTGAAGAAGATAACAGTTTTTTACTAAAAATATATATAACCAGAATAGACCAAACAGCAACACCATAACCAAAACTTTCAAACAAATCAAGTCCTATATCTGCCCCTTTAGCGCAGTTATATTGACAGACAGCAAGAGGTGATGTCACTCTTCCAGAGGCAGAGGTTGCAAAAGCCCCTCATGGGCTGCAGTGAGGCACAGCCGGCAACCAGGGAGAGGCTCTGGCTCCGAAACTCATGTGGGAATGGCGGCCACAGGGACGGGATGAAACCTTTTCTGTGGGCCGTGCAAGGACTCTCTCCTACCGTCCTTTGTACAAAAAAGCATTGCAGGGAGGTAGGGGGAAAACGGGGCAGCAACTCCTCTGCAGAGAGTGTTGGCCCCTTGGGGAGTCTGCAGTGAATCCAGGAAGTGGGGACTTAGGAGAAGGGCACAGGGCATGCAGAATTGGGGGGCTGAGCCAGAGGAGCTCCATCCCAGTGCTTCCACCAGCCCAGCAAAACGGTGGCTGGCACACACAGCAGCCAGAAGAGAGAAGTGTAGCAAAAACCTAGAAAAATCTCTTCCCCCAGTCCTCTCCCCAGCCTTTAAGTTGGAATGCAAAGCTATCAGCCATCCCTTTCTTAGCTAGTTTTGGGAGCAGGTAGTGGGGGGCTTCATCTCCCAACCCTCTGTATTGGTTGTGGAGAGAAAAAACTTCCATGAAATATTTTGAAACTATAACAGCTGGTCAGAACAGCAGGCAATGCCTACATATCACTTGCTCAAAAAATTCATTACCTTGCCATTCATGAGAAAAGAACATGAGTATTATTTAAATGGTTAGATGAAAAACCTTAGAAATTGTCTGTGGCATACCCAGATGTAACTTTAAGAACAGCTACAAGATGTTCAGAGTTCATAACTCTGCTAAATACTTTCTAGAGCTGTTATTCTTCATTTGAAATTCAGTTACTCTGGACAACATGCATTTTGACATACTGTGAAGCGTACATGACTTTTTACAAATATTCTCGTCCATGTTTCATGGAAAATTTTTCCCTCCAGTACAAGAAAATGACACTGTTGTGTTATTAAAAATAAAATTATTCACACACATTAAAATTCAGACTATCTTTGTTGAGTTTTCTTATAAGGCAAATGTTCCTCAACAAACAAGGAAGACAGCTGGGGATGGAGGTCAGTAAACCAATGACTGCAGAAGAGACATAGCTACCAACAAAAGAAGGGTGAAGTGGAGGTCAGGCACTGGCATGAAAAAAAGTGTCAGCAGAACAACCACATTCTGCTGTTCTGGGGAAGCAGCACTGTTGTGTGCCTCACTGAAATGCCTCTACACTTACGCAGATAACCGAGGGACAGGAAAGGGAGGCAGAAGACTAGGTGCATTTACAGGGCTGGGGCCCCCTTAGGATCACAGAGATGGCAGGACAATTCACACAACTGGAATGCCACTACAGATGGGCACAGGCTCTTTTACTCTAATTTGAGTAAACCAGACTTTAAATGTTAGTAACATACATGCTAGCAATGTGGACTAATAATAACCCTGTTAAAGTCTTTCAAACATAATCAGCAAACACTTGGCTTGCATAGGAAGTGTGTCTTTAGCTCACCAATTGCATGCATGTTTGGCCTGGGACCCCAGTCATGAACAGCGGCTATCAAAGCTGGCCACAACAACTCGTGAGGAATACAAGCAAATCAACCTGTAAAGCTGTACACTTTAGATACAACATCAGCATTCACCAGAGAGAGTTGATATTATTCTTGATGTTTGTTTCCACACATTTTGGCAAAAAAAGAGATGGAAAATATTTTTTTCTTATATTTGACCTGATGTTAGCTTGCGAGCAAACATAATAGAATGTCTTGTATAGGAAGACACTTTAAAGACCATTTCGTTCCAATCCCAAATTTAGCTTATAGTGCTAAGATTTAAAATCCAGGGATAAGAAAAACTGAGAACTATAAATAAATGTAAATAAAGTCCACACAAAGTAAAATAAAATAAAAGAATATTTCTTCAGTACTGGAAAACAAATATGTTCTATTTAAAAATCATGGTATATTCTGATTATAGTGGTTAGATGGATAAGGAAGACATGAGGGACATTTCATAAACAGTTATTTATTAAAGAAAATTTTTTTCTTAATAAAATGTGCCAATCACAAAAAAAACCCTCTCATCAAGAAAATAGGGGGTTTTGCATTTATTTTTACTGTACCAATTTTGCAAATTGTTTGCATAGACTTCACAGATTTCCATTATTACTGTCTATAAACAGACTATTCTTTTGAAGTTCTTCAGTATTATTAGGAATGCTTTGGTTCATACTGAATACAGTAGATAGTACAATACAAATAAAACAATAATTGCATTTTACACCTTACTGGAATAGCTGATCTTCAAGTAGAAAACAAAATTTGTTTACAAGCAAAGACAAATAAGCCTTATCCTTCTTTGTGAGAGTTTAAAAAGCTACTGATCCCAGATATGGAGGGAAAAACTGGAATGTTTATTGAACAGACTACTTGCAATTTAAAAGTCTAGCGGCTAGGATATGTTAATAAGGAGGATGGATTATGGTAACATATGTTAACTAGGGGATTATACAAGTTTTGGCTAGGTTGCACCGTTAGTTAATATTTTCTACAACAGGGATTACATGGGGGGAAGAAAACACAGGATTTCAACAGGAGGTGGTAACATTCATCTTAAAATCCATCTTTGTCTTGGAGCTGGAGACAGCTAATCAGCATGGTTGAACATCAACAGGTCTTATGAGGGAACTTTAGTTTCTTAGGTGATAGGATTTCTTTCAGCCTCTGTTGACTAAGGCCTGCTGTTTAAGCTTGTCAGTTCCTCAGTGCTGGAGGCTGAATTTTCATCCCTACGATTCCCCCGCTTTTTATTGTTGCAAGGCAAAAATCTCGAGAGACACTGTGGTTAACCATTTGCTGGATACAGGAAACCAGACAAGGAACACAAGGAGCAAAACAGAAAAGGACAAAAATTTTGAATATTACTTTATCAACTTTTTTAAAGCAAGGGTTCATATTTAGCATTTCTTGAAAACTTTAATTGAAGCTATGTATTTCTGCAAATGAATGGTTTTCATTAGTTCAAGACTATGTGCATTCTGACTTTTTTTCTGATTGGTATATGAGGTAGTGGTTGTGTATTATGTACAATGTGTTAAAGTTTCACAAGTTCATACACGCATATTTCTCCCATGTATTTTCACACAATCCTAGACTGGCCTCCATTCATGCAATCACACGCGCACACATACAGATTTTTGGAATGTTGGTTTGCTGTGTTTGAGAAATTTGCATTCTCTTTTCTTATCTTTCATGTAGCTCTACTTTTCTTTGGTCTCTGAATTGCTGTTTTGATGAGGAAACAACTTTAACAGAAATTTTAAAAAACAAACATATCTCTTTCTCATGTTCAGCTTTAAAAATAAAAAAATATATGTAACATTTTCATAAACATTCTTACAAATCTGAGGTAACTTCTGATTCCACCTTTTTTCCTCCTCACGGCAAATGGGATAGGTATCATTTCATATTTGTTGATTCTGGATCTATAAAAAACTTGGCATGGTTATTGCAAACTTGGTAAAAAAATATTACATATTTATTATCATGTATTTAAGTAGCTTAGAGGACAATTAACAAGGTCACTTTTTGGATTTGTCTACATTATCAATTGTCATTAATTATTTAAACAAAAACTCCAAAAACTTTGAGGCAATCTATGAAAAAAGCAGTATCTAAAAGGTACAGTCTTAATAATAAAAGATAAAAACTAAAATTTCTAAAAATTTACAAAATCAAAATGTGTTTTGTAACTTTTCTGAACTTGGAAAACTTTCTATTCACATTTTTTATTCTAGGTGCAAGAAACATTGTAATAGTTAAAAAGAAAATGAGAGAACAGATTTAGAAGAAGAAACAATAAAAAATAGTAATTGAAAAGAAATTACTTTGTAACTGTAGTTTTAAAAATGCGGTTTTTTAGAACAAATGCTATTATAAAAATGAGTACAGTAGAATAATGCAAGAGTGATAGCTAAAAAATTATTTTTGCATTAAAATTTAATACTTAAGCAAAAGTTTGCTTTTATGTACTTTTGTGGACTTCAGATTATGAACAATTTTCAGTGCAATGCTTCTTGCTTTTAATTGGTGGGGAAACATATGACAGAAGCTTGTCTTCTGGTGACTACACTTCCTCAGATGTATGAAGCAAAGAACAGTGTTAGTTTAATTTGAAGGCATTAGGTAGATAATCTAAAAAATGAGTGAGGGAAATAAACAAAATGAAATAAAATAAATTAAATAAAATTACTTAATACACTTGCCAGTTTTCTTAGTTTGAGAACAAGGTCTATGGATGCAGGACTTAGTGCAGTTAATGTGTTGCATGTCAACTCTTTGTGGAGAGCAACAATAATTGTTTTTGCTGATTTATTACAATTCATTAATTTTGAGACTAGACTTTGCTCTATTTGTAGTAGGTTTTCAAATGGTCAGAAAAGCTTTTTAAGCAACAGCACTTTGTAATGTAATTTGAAATTTAGATAGTATTTGTTCACAGGATTGGCAGGCTGCATGCCAATTATGTATAACTAGCATTTAAAATTTAACTGTAGATATGTATTATGTATTTTTTTGTTACAAAATCAGTGGATTCAAAGTGAACATAGAGTTACTTAATGCTATTAATGAAGTATGTTAGATCATTTAAAAACAGAAACTGCATTGCTTAAAAGGTGTGGCTTGTGTGTGCTATCATCTCACAGCTGAGTAAAATTAAATGAAACAGGAATACGTTATATAAACAATTAGCATACAATAAACACTTCTCATGACACTGCTTTGTAACAGCTAATAAATGTGCTAGGAGGTGAGACACAGAAAGTAACATGTTTGAAGCTTATGAACATTTTCATCTTTGAGGGACTAATACGTAACCTTTCTATAGAAGAGTTATCCTTATGTTTGGTTTTAACATTAATTTGTTACAAAGAAGAGGTGATGTTATTCTGATACAATTGTATCATTCATTGGTCAAATTAATATTCTTAATAAGTTGTCACAAAATTGTTCACTTAATAATGCTGTGATTCAATTAAAATTTGTTAGCTTTTACATTTGATATTTTGAGCTAAATGAAAATAAAATGCACCAGTTATTACTTTTTAAGTTCTTATTTTGGTCTATCATGAAATTATTTTCTCATAGGCAGGAACAAGAGGCAATTTTTTTTTTTTTTGTTACATTACATTTTAGGGTCAGATTTGGAAGATTTAACTTTGTACATCAGTACATCTCATTTTACTTAAGGATTGTATTTTTGGAGCACAATTGTGACTCTTACCAGAGCTCTGCCACAGAACTTCTTGTGAATGAAGACTTTCTGAGCTGTGCTGACATTGCACTGTTTTTGATCTTTGATCTGGAGTGCATTCTGCAAGACTTTAGATGGTTATGAAAGGAGATTTTTTGTGTGTGTGTGTGATAGCTTAGCAGGATTTAAAACATATGATACATGTGGATTTTTGACTTGAAAATAAGGATAATTCTACTTGTAAAACAACAGCTAATGAATAGAAATTCATCTGCTATGTCAGGTTTAAATCTATTTATCTTTTATAGCTACAACAGTTTAAAATGAAGAATATTATGAACAATGAAACTGAAAATGTTTGATATTTAAATGTAAAGAGAAGTTAGTAGTTCTTTAAGACTTGCTTTAAAGAATTTAGGGAACTTTAACTTAAAACTATGCTTTATAATAATACTTAAAATACTTTTGTTTATAATGAAAAGACATTACTAAATGCTGAAAGAAAATATAAAGACTTGTTGAGAAAATTCTTTGTCTAAATGAGTATTTTAAATTTCATAGGAAAAACTTAAAACACTTTTTAATTATTAGTCATGCAAAAATGAAAAAAAATATTTGTGAAATAAAGCAACTATGATACTTCTATCATTCATACCAAAAAACTTGGGCTTTGCTGCATTAACTAGCAAGGCCTACAAGACAGAGTGGAAGCAGCCTTGTTTGTGGCTTCTACAAACACAGGTGAGACATATTACAATGGTGATTTTATCCCTGTCTCCTTGAGCATGAATTAGAAAGAAACTCAGAAAATTTCTCTTCCTCCCTTGCCATGTAACTGGGAGGGAAGACAAAGGGAACAGTTTCTATGAGTTAAGAACTATGAAAACAACATGAAAACACCACAAATCTACTTCTATATTCTTAAAACTTGGCAAAACCACAAACACAGAAGTCAAAATATGATAAACAACAGTTCTGCTTCACTTTTTAGCACTTTTTTTCAATTTTTTTTTGTTTTTATTTTTTGCGGTGAGACTGGAAGGACAAAGAAATGTTACTTTCAAATGAATTTTACAAATGAAGACATCTAGAAAACTCTAAAAAAACAGATAAATGATATAGGTTGTACTTACACATTTTAAAAACACAACTTAAGCAAACTCAATACTATGCAGGTCTAAATATAACAAATATAGCAGCTTTGGGCTTCATTTTGGATTTGTTAGTCATGGCTTATCTTGCAGTTACTTTTCACCAAATTAAAATGCTCTTGGCAAAACCCACAGTTTAGCACTGACTTATTTAACTATTACTTAATGCAAGAAACGCTAAATCAAAACCACAACACTATGCTTAGAAAAAAGAAATCTGTGAAAATTAGAACAGAAAGTCCACAGTCTGGTGTTAATCTTCCTAGATTAATTAGTTGCTGAGGAAATAAAAGGTTTAGTTATTACTTGTATCAGTGCTTTTTAAGTTCAGTTGTTAGGGTATTGAGGTACTTGTTAAACTAAAAGGAACAGACAAACAGGGAAAAGCTAGGAACAAGACTTTTAAGTTGGTAAATACCCGGAACTGTCTACTTAGTGAAACAATAGGGTATTTTTTCTTTTTTTCTGGTCGCTTTTCCTTGTCTTCTGGAGTGCGAAGTGTGTCTGTCAGACGCAGCCATGCTGAGCGGGGGTTGGGTGTTTACTTCTGGCTTCTGCAGGGGCTGCTGCGCTCGCTGGGTCCTTGTGCTCCGCGGTAGCGTGGCTCGAGGCAGTGCTGCGGTGTTCTTGGAGTTTTTCTTGCTTCTGCGTCTTCTGGCTGTTTTGAGCTTTCTTGGCTGGTTCTGAGTTCAGTGAGAAGGGGATGGCAGGGCGTTCTCTCGCCCGGGACTGGCTGCAGGACTAGAACCCTCGCGGCTCTGGGGACGGGCTGTCCCAAGCTGGCAGGAGCAGTCTCACCGCACACTGCCCCACAGGCTCGCTGCGCACTCGGTGCGTGCTCTCTTTTCTGCATGGATGCCACACTGGCCACCCGTGGCCTTCCCAGCTCTCTACTGCCTGCATCCCACGAGTTCTCACTGGGGTCCAGGACGGCAGGAACTTTAGGGGTGTTTGGCAACAGCAGGGCAGAGGGACTGCCGCTATTCTGGCATTCCTCTGCCCTGGACAGCGCTGCTGCGTGTAGCGGCAGCACAGGGGACACAGCCTGCTTGTCTCTTTTAGCGACAGCATTCGAGAGCAGTAAGTTTAGCAAAGAAATGTCCCTTGGGTGGTTCTGCTGGGTCCATAAAATTAAGTCTTGCAATGACAGATCTTTTACTTCTATGCCTTGCAGGCACCTCAAGAATAAATATGCGTAGTTTTGATGAGAAGGTATTTGAGACCCCATTGTCCCTACTTGTTACATTTCAAATAATCATTCCTAGGTCATGACAGCTCACCTTTGGTCCAGCCACAGAGTGCCAATGTCCCGTACACAGTCTTTTCTTCTCAGTTCTGTCACGCACCCTCACCAGGATAGGAAGAGCTGCTGTTCCTATCAATGCCGACAGCTCTCTTCAGTGGAATTCTGAATTTTAGAATTTAGGTCTCTGCCCCATGATTCGGCGCCATTTGTGAGAGTCTAAAAAGCTACTGATCGCAAATATGGAGGGAAAAACTGGAATGTTTATTGAACAGACTACTTGCAATTTAAAAGTCTTGAGGCTAGGATACGTTAATAAGGAGGATGGATTATGGTAACATATGTTAACTAGGGGATTATACAAGTTTTGGCTAGGTTGCACCGTTAGTTAATATTTTCTACAACAGGGATTACATGGGGGGAAGAAAACACAGGATTTCAACAGGAGGTGGTAACATTCATCTTAAAATCCATCTTTGTCTTGGAGCTGGAGACAGCTAATCAGCATGGTTGAACATCAACAGGTCTTATGAGGGAACTTTAGTTTCTTAGGTGATAGGATTTCTTTCAGCCTCTATCGACTGAGGCCTGCTGTTTAAGCTTGTCAGTTCCTCACTGCTGGAAGCTGAATTTCAATCCCTACACTTCTTATCCTGAAGAAGGCAACAGTCTTTTCAGAGCTCTACCAAGTTTTCCATGAAGCCTTTTCTCACTTTCATTTGCCAGCATTTTAGCTGGAAAAATTCTGAAAGATATCTGCACTCTCGAGCCAGTTCCGAAAACAGGATAGTCCTTTTTCTCTGATCTGTTTTCTTCCCTTGTCAGTAATGACTTCTCCAGTTTGTTTCACAATCACCAGTTTAGGAATTGCTGTTATGTTGTATTTCTTCTTCAGATCACTGAGGGGGAAATATTAAAAATAAAACACACCATTAGAGCATTTAAAGAAAACTCTTAATCTCTTATGGAGGCTACTCCAGTCAGGAAAAATGGGACAACAGAAATGTGGAGTGCCTAGGCTTCCTCAGAGCTTGAGGCAGAGCACTGGGCTGGGAGTCTACATGATGAAACATAGCTCTGGGAGTTCAGAAAGTTGCAGTACTGTTCCTGTAACTGCTCTTCATTGCTGCCTGTGGTTTCCACAGGAGACGAGATTCTCAGACTTAAACATAAATTGAAAACAGATTATTAACACATGAAATTAAAATTACATTTGTGAGGGAAAAGACTAGAGGACACAAAACATATAAAGAGGAACAAAAACACTTACTGACACTGACACATGATAAATAACAAGGCATGACTATTAATTACACATGACAGAGGAGAAAGTCTGCTATTTGTGCTCTATCATCCACACAAAGTAGTGAAACAGAGTTCACTGTTTATATGGATAAGTTGAAAGAAATGAGTAAAATGCAAACTAAAGAAATATGAAAAACAGGAGAATATCAGAGGATACCACACAGGAAGCCACCTCAGCTGAGCATGACAGAGCCCAGAGAAATGGCAAGGAAAAAAAAAATCTCAAGGAAAACTGTTTAATACCCATCACACAGTTTGATTGCTACAGGACAAAAGAAAGAGGATGTAAAGAGCAAGGCACAAGGCTCTATATTTACAGAATGACCATATCTTCTAAACAAGAAATTCACCTTACTTGAAAGGCTGACATTTCAGTGCAAATGAAGAAGCAAAATTCAGGACAAAAATTTTTGAAATGAAAACTTAATTACTAGCACTGAATAACTGGGGGTTTTGGCATGAATTTTATTAAATCACAACTGTGGCAATTACAAGACTGTAGGAAAGCTCTGAACTTATTAAACTTCTCAAGAGGCATCAGATAAAAGCAGAATTATCTGCCAAGAATGTAGGTCAATAGGGCGACTTTCAAGCATTTCCAGAAACTCCACAACCAGCTCATTGCCCCAGTTCCAACTCAGAAAGAAAAACAGATAACAAATATCAGAAGTCCCCTTCCATGTTTATAAGGACACTGTAAAACCAAATTCTTTCCAAATACACAACAATGGCAAAGCCATTACTTTCACTAACACTGAAAGTACAAATAAGAAAAGGAAACATTTGTGGCACACAATTCATCAGGCAGAGAAACATGTTGGTGGTCACAGAGTCAGAACCACATTAGGGTGGTTTTTTCACCCTATTCAAACTAAGTTAAAAGGTAGAAAACTATTCCTACCTCCTCTGAACATCTATTAATTGTAGTAGATATTCACACTAGAGAGCCATGTATGAAACATTATAGATTCTACTGAATTTCTAATGTTCATTTTAAAAGGTAGAAGTTAAAGAAAATTCCTTCTAGTCCTAACAAGCAATAATCCACAATTTCAGTGGACAATAAATTATCCTGGGAAGTTTAACACAATTGTAGCAATCACGGATATAACAGTAAGAAGCTGAAGGTAATTTGCTATGGAGACCAAACTTATACTTTGTTTTCCTAAGGGAAAGCATAGACAGCTGATCCACTTCAGTACGGCATCTTGTTTACAAAGCCTCTGGGCTAAAGGTTGCTTGCATCAAACTAGACCAAAACATGCCCAGATTTTGCTTACATTTGCATGCAACCTGCAAGATGAGTGGACCTCAGGAGCAGTTCTGCAGACAATGCTTCTTAATCACTGTGTAGGTGTGTAAAAGTGCTTACAAAAATGACTTTTTAAACCTGTTAAGATCATCCTCTCCTACATGGATCTAAAATCCCATGATTCACCTGCACAGATTACATACATGCCATGAGACTAACCTAAACAACAACTTATGAAATCATTGACCATAAATAGAAATACCATGTGCTACAAAGGCAAACTCAACTCTCTCAAACTTAACAGTAAAATATAGTGATGTAAATGATAACATTCTTGCTCAGTTGACTGGCTATCCACAGTAAAGAATAAAGGCATATTCTGTGTCTTAGTGACTAGAAAAAAATCTAAGACCCAAATAGACAAAGCAGAAGGGGAAGCTATTAACAAAAAAAAACCCAAAACAACACAAAATCCAAACAACAGAAAAACCCCACAACAGCTACAGAAAACTGAATGAGTAAACTTTGGACAGACACAGGGAATCTTCCAGCCAAATCCTTTGAAGTGTGAGACCTGGGCCATGAACATGAAAGGGCAACCTTCATTTCAAAGAATCACAGAATATGCTGAGTTAAAAAAACACCCAGAAGTATCACTGAGTCCAACTCCTGGCCCTGCACAGGACCAAAAACATTGAGACAAACTGGAAGTCATAGCAATTTTTAGTCTTTTAATTCTTATAGAAAGGCTGGATGAAAATTTGCAAGAGCACAGACTTTGTATTTCTAGACAGTATTGACATTGGCAGGGACAGAGCTAATTTTCTTCACAGCAGCTTGCATGTTATCAAAACAGCATTGCTAACACATCAATGTTTTAGCTATTGCTGAACAGTGCTTACACAGCATCAAAGCCTTTTCTGTTTCTCA
>JAWWLZ010000094.1:31441217-31453099 GCA_035041345.1 Poliocrania exsul
AGTAATCAGGCATTGGAATGGGCTGCCCAGAGAGGTGGTGGATTCACCATCCCTGGAGATTTTTAAACACAGATTGGTCGTGGCGCTGAGTGCCATGACTGGAGTTGGACCAAGGGTTGGACTTGATGATCTCGGAGGTATTTTTCAACCCAATCAATTCTATGATTCTATGATTCTAAATGTCACTCTTGTTTCATGCAGACTGAAGGCTATTTACCTGTCATCCCAGACCAAAGCATATATTGGTACTGTTGAAAAAGCTTGAATCTATGTCAGAAATCAAAATGTGTTCACTTTGTGAACAAGTTCACACTAAAAGGAAGTCTTAGGTCAATGCTGGAGTCGGCCTAAGCTCATTTAGCCTTACCATGTACCTTACATTTCTTGTTCACAGTCATGGATTATCAAAGTGCTGATGGATCTATCCAGCACACAGATCGAGAAGTAGGTGTAAAGATGTTCCCAGTACTAACACTGGCATCCTTTCCAGTTTCCTAAAGTAATTGACTGTGAGGATTATAAAGGTTTTTTGAGTTAGGAGGGCTTTGGGGCTGCAGGCAGCCCTCTAGACCTTAGCAGGCTGGCACCTCTTGGTACCGTATGAGAACAGAGAAAGTTAATTAATCTTGTGAGAAAAACTAGCAAGCTAACTAAAACTAGGTGAGATAAGTAGGATTGGAGGGAAGCAAACATGAGAATGGAATGTGAGAAAATAAATTTCTCAAGAAAAAAAGTATATCTGAACAGGGAATAACATCCAGTTAGAAGCTGTAATAAAGTTTATGGACACTGCTATTCAACCTATGGCAGCAGCCATGGGATTTTACAATATATATTGTGTAACTTGTAGTTAGAGTTTGCTTGCTGTTTTCTATTTTTTTTCTTTTTCCTTCTTCATGGTGTGATATAATAAACTATCTTGTGTGTGACACCTGCAATCTGTGCTCCTTTTTGTCCGCCACAATGAAACTACGAAAACAATTCACCTCTCCAGTAATGTTTACAGGATCACTTCTGTATTTACTGTTATAAACTCTTCTGTGTGACAAAAAGAGTTTACTTCCCTTTTGTAACATCAACCCTTCCTTGCCTAGTATGGATGCTTGTCTGTGGAACTCCAGCCTTCTTCTATTCAACTCTGCTGGGCTCATTTTGCAAAGTCTGAGAACAGAGGAGTAGGAGGACTGGTCTTAGCCACAGAGCTTTGCAAAGCTCAGGTCTGCCTTGCAGATACTTAGCTGGGAGCAAATATAGCTATACTAACTCTCTGAGTCACCTCTGCAGCTGCTACTGAACAGGCATATGTGACCATCAGCCACAAATAGTTCAAGTCCTGCAGGAGTCAAGCTGCCAGAGGCTAGTGAAGTGGAAAAGGAACAGGCATTACCACAGGATGCCTCTAGTATCTCTCCACAGGCCACGGAGGGGTTTACTAAAGAAGAATCACCCTTCCCTTCTACTCTCTCTGAGATGCATACAAGTTCTGATATAGGAGTGTTTCTCCTGTGATTCTTTCTATATAAAAAACATGGACTTTAAGGACTCCCAAAATAAAACTCAGCTCTGAAAACATAAACAAATAAGCAAAATTTATCTGCAAAGAAGACATTTTCCATTTGCCCAGAGGCAAAAGAAGAGAGAAATTATGTCCAGTGGATTCAGTGTACCTGTTTTTCTTCCTTGCAATAAATGTGAGGGTTAGTATCATAGAGAAGGAGACAAGTGCAATACTTCACCCTTTTCTGCTTTACTTTCAGATAAATATGCACTTCCTTCATGTATGTAAAAAACCTATATGTCTACTAAGAAAAAGAAATGGAGATTTTATCTTTGTTGATAACAAGTTGAAATGGTTATTGTACTACAGACAGGTGTCCATCCTGCTGCAGGGTGGTGATTGTGTTGATTGTATTTCTCTTTGCAGGTTTTAGATGGAGTAAACCTCATCACACAAACATACAAACACACAAGACTGCAACTGGACAGATCTCAAACAAAGAGAAAATTGCTCTGTAGGGAATGAATGATGCTTTTCCTTTGTTTTGTCTGGAAATCTGATTTAGTGAATGGAAGCCCAACTCTTCATAGCAACAGAATAATGCCAGTAGACATTACCATTAGGTCAAATCCTGCTTATTTCACCAAAATAGTTGCACTGCATTAGAAGGGACTGTAGTAAATAAAGAAAGATTTATTGATTATATTTTAGGTTCTACAGAGGTGGAAACTTTGCAAATTTGAAAAATGTCCCTTATGATTGACCAGGCTTACAAATTACATAACTTTGTACATATTAATACAAATTAGTATTATTAATATGTCTATATACGTAGAACTATCTGTTACAGATATATACTTTAATAATTAAGAGAAAACAATGATTCTTCTTTAATAGTGAATAAAAAACAGGCCAGTTTAAATTCTAAATGTGTGATCACACCTTAAAAACATTTCAGTGGACCTAAGAGTAATAAATCAGCTTTGTTTCACCTGCTTGGTTTAATGTTCTATTATTTAATTATAATATTTATTATTCAGTGTGTTTTGCTGTATGATCCCTGTCATAGAGTTCATCTGAATCCTGTGAGGAGGTTTTTAACTAAAGTCACCAATTTAGCTGCTGTATCTAAGTCTGACAAGACAAATAAACAATTTGCTGAAGCTCATAGTCTGCCACATTAACACACTGAAATGTTGATTTGTCTTTATACAAGAAACGTCTTAACAGCTGAATAGCATCCTTGCTACAGATAGAACTCTCTTGAGCAGAAAAACAGAGTGGACTGCTTATATGGACAACCAGAGATGGTGATGTGCACCCTCTGGTTGCTTTCTATGCATGTGATGGCACAATGAGGAAGACAGAAAATACTTTTAGACTAGCTTAAGCTCACAGCTTTTTAAAGTTACAGATCTATCTTTGCATTTTTCTTATACTTCTGTCACTTGGAAGTACAGACATCCCATGCTCCAGCGTCCTCATTTTCAGGAAGGAGGAGATACCTGTTCCATACTTGCCCTTGACCATCACCAGGGACACAAAGGAAAACTAATGGTCTTCAAATAATTTCAAGGAATGACTGAAGATCAGCCTGTTAAAATCTTTTTTCTTCCTGACACTTACCATTCACTGATAAGACAGACAGGCTTCTTTTGGTATCCAAGTAGTCCAGCGGAAAGGGTAAGCCTGAGGTTGGGCTGTTGGATGCAAAGAGGATCAAAACAGAAAAGAAAAAGAAAGGAGAACAGAATTCTAACTATTGTGTAAGGGAGTCTGAATGTCAGTACCTCATATCTAAATATGAACCTGTTCAATCACTATCATTAAATGCTGGTCATTGGCTACCAGGGGAAATTGTGATGGCTGTATCTCCACACGCACAGTTAGAGAGTGCCTTTATGAAAGGCTTTAAGAGCCTTCTACCTCTATCATTAAATAAAGCACTGACTGCATTTAATTTTAAGTTTTTCTTGGTAGTTTATTTTGTCATCCTCCTCATCATGGGTTACAGCTGCTTAGGGAATCATGGAAAGAAGGAGTAACTATGTTTACATTAACATTTTTTATCCATTCCTGTGCAGGAATTTACAAACTACAGAAGGGGCTACATGTAGAACTATTGTCTCAACAGCTACACAGAATTCTAGAACTTCCACGCACCATCCAAACTATCTAACAACACACGGCTATAGCTGAATTTTAAGTAACATATATTTCATAAAATTGCTGGATCCAAGCAGTTTCTATGTAACTTATTTTAACTTTATAAAAAGACTCTTTAGATGTATTCTTCCATGGAGCTTCTGCAGGCTTCTCTCGCTTTTGCACCAGCTCAAGGTCTTTAGATAGATTCTATTCTTACCTCAGCAGCTTGCACCTGAAATTTGTCCTTTGTTCTGTAGCCTGAAAATGTATGTGTTCCAACAGAAAATGACTTATCTGTCTGCACTACTGTATTTCTCACTGAAATTGAAACAATAATTAGAGATGGATCAGAAACAAGAAATTACAGTACCTAGTGTGTACTTAAGATGATTTACAAAGAAAATTTATTTTATTGCTCACACAAGACAGGTCAGTGAAACCACCAGGATGATAATAACATAAGTATTCAATTCCTTTCTTACTTCTCCTAAACTCCTTTAAGAGAAAGAATGAAACAATGGAAAAGTGCAGGGGGTGTCTGCTGCTTTTTCTTGAATTTCAAACTACAAAAGAATTTCTTTCACTACAGAAAATGTCAGACATTTTCCTTAACGTACTGAAGTCAATTTACAAAGGAGGGCTAGACCAAAAAGCTGTATTTATCAAAAAAGGATTGTACACAGAAAACTGTTTTTACCCTCTTAAACTTAAAATCATATAATTGCAGTGGCATTGGTAGATGCCCTACTTATAACAAGACGAACTCTTGTAACTACCACAAATACTTAATAGCAGAGTGCATTTCAAAGTTCTCACCTTTAACAGTCACATACTTCAAGATCATTTGGAAAATGCAACCAGCTTAGACTGTGACTGCCGTGTTAGTGAGCTAGATGGCGGAAAGAATAGTACATAATTTCTCTAAAGAGCATCCTGGATAAGTACTTGCATGTTGATGTTCCTAATGTGTAGATACAAGCACCTTGGGACAGAGGCTATTGATGCTTCTCTGAAACTACACTCTTATCCTATGGGATGGTATTTGCTACGGTAACAAAAATATTAACTAATAATAAATGCTATCATTCTATCTGTTTCAGCAATTTCTTCTCAGTATCAACACAGTTCATCAACTGATTAACTTCTGGACCTTTGGGGTTTTTTTTCTCTCTTTAATTTTCTTTGATTTTGCATTTTCTTACTTACCAGTTGCAAATGTTTCTACTATGCCATAAGATTTTCAGAGGTATGGGGATCAGCTGACTCATTTTTCTCTTTATTTATGCTGCAGCCTGGCTTAGTAATATAATTTTTGTTAGGAATAACATGAATACCTGCAACAGAGCATTGTACCTTGATATACATACACATGGCTCAATGTGTACTACAATTCATTCTCAGTTACCATTTAGTAACTATTAGTTCATTTCCCCCCTACTTGGGCAACTCCTTAGGGTTCACATCATGCTACTGATACTCACTAAGTTGAAGCATATTCTTTTTTTTCATATTCTTGTTTAGCATTGCTTATGAATTTAATTTTTTTGCCATTTTCTGTAAGTATGCATTTGAAAATAAGGTATTTGAAAATACAGGCTAAATTCAATTCCATTTGAAAGTTGAACATTGTGTAAATTAAGCATAATGAATCTGTGTTTATAATAGACATTATATAATAATTTTGCATGCAGTTTGCAATTCCCTCTGTTTACATTGAACAGTGCACAAAATCCTTTTACTCATCTCAACACTACTTTACATCCAGAAAACACACATGATCCATTTTTACACTTGCATTGACTTCTGTGACAAAGAAAAATATTTACCTTTGTGGCCTGTATAAGTGCTACTCTTTAGGTATTTTCCATCTGTTTTGCATGCATCATAGCTCCTTGACATTATAGAGCTCCCTCTATTCATTAATGGCTGAGTATATAGATTGCTGATGGTTTTAACAAGGCTTCTTTTGTGTATGAAGGATTAACATAGGTGAGCCAAGTTTACCTGCTCTATGCTCTTGTTTTGAAAATCTAGTTTGAAAATGAAGACAGACAGGAATAAAATCACTCTTGATCCAAACATTTTGTTGTTGTGCTCCATTTGACAGCTTGCCCGTAGGGAAGGCTCATAGTCTTCTCTCCAGCTGCTATACTAAACAACCATGACCTTGATGGGACTTATACCTCTTTGAGTCTCAGAATGAATCAAATATGAGATTGCACTTCATCCCTGACCTCAGAAAGACATATGAAAATGCATTGTAGGATGAAAAGCATAGGAAATTACCAGGGGTGAAGAGATGTTACCAGGAAATGGATTCTTCACAGCTTAAGACCCATATAGCTTGCTTTCGCTTGTGAGTTGCAGGATTCTTGAATTCGGGGTTTATACATCTCTAAAAATAACAAGACCCTAGTAAGAAATGCCCATCAGTGCAGTGCATAGGTGCTTAGGTACCATCATCCTCAAAAAAGGATCTGCCATTGGAATTGGAGAGTTACTCATCTTGTGGGAAAAAACTCTCTTACCTTTTGATAGAAGAGCCTGAGTCTAATGGGAGACAGAGCTATGCTACAGGGGAAAGCAGAACTGCAGCCTGCTCAGAGGTAAGTTGTGATGTGTTATAAATGGTACAGAGGTTAGAATTTAGGCTTATACAGTGCTGATGTACTTTCTAATGCTATTGCTAATTGTAAAGCAGAATTGTAGAGTGCATGTCAGCAAAATGGCCTGCAAAGGTGGATGGCAAAGGCAGCTGGAGCATTTTTCTGTGCTGGTATCTAAGGGGTGGCATAATGTGATAATATTTCATTACAGCTGAGAAAATTTCTCACTCTTTAATACGCAGGTTCAGTCTAGAAATACAGTAGATATTATATTCCTGAGGTGTTCGTTACTGATCTCTGTAATTCACAAGAAGAGACATGTGCTGTTATGATTCACCCAGTCTTTTATGGATGAGACACAGAACTTACTAAGATATTACAGTTGTCTTTATAATGAGCTAAAATCATTCCACCACTGCAAGTGAGCCAAAGTTATTGATGATATTGTGTATGTGTTTACAGACGTAAATACTGATATTGTGTCCAACATGGGCATTATTTCAGTGTGGTGAGAATGGTTTTTAAACTTGATTACATTTGCATTAAATGGACCAATGACAGCCAATGTCTTGAAGAGTGAGCAGAAACTTATGTGCTAAAGCTATATTTTTAATTGAAGTAAAATTCTACTTATACAGAATCAGAGCTTAGTAATAAAAGAAGATCTGTAAAAAAGAGATTCCAGTGGTCATAGCTTAATCTTCAAAAAATTCTAGTGATTTTAAAAGGTTAATATTAGAGAAACATTTCTTTATAGTCCTTTTTTGATCTTTTCTCTGTCTGAAGGTAAGTACTTTTTCTCAATTAAAAGCTAAAAAAAGAATAGTAATTTTTTACTATTTTTCCTTTACTGGAACTGCTTGACTATTTGAGAATAATCTTGTCTTGTTAAATTGCTAAATGGTTAAATAATCCTGATGTACTACAATGAATTTCTTTTATGCAGGAAGCATTTTCTCCCTACAAATAGTCACTGTAGGTAGTAAAACCATGTACTGTGGCTCTTGTAGGACAGAACTCTGCAGAACAGTCAAAATGCAAATATATAACTTCAACTTAGCTGTGTTCTTAAGTCTTGCTTGCTTACATAGGGCTAAAGAACATATTTACAAAGTTTACTGAATTGAAGGAAGGTGGTCACTAAGCTTTAGACTGCCCGGAAAAGGCATGGCCATTTAAAGCACAAGTAAATGGCAACCAGAAAACAATGTATTACAGCTTTTCAACTTTTTTGTGTACTGACTGCTGAACAGGCTGCAGTCGGTAGAGGTTTCTTCATTTGTCCTTCGTTGACTTAGAACCTTATGCGTAGGCAAAGTTTCTATGGTGTAACTGCCTTAACACAGGGTCAGTGCCCACACTAGTTTAAATTTGAGATGGTTTATTTCCCAGTAATGATCTGCTCTTATTAGGTTCCCAAACTGATGTCCTAGTTTTGAATGGAATGTTGCAAAGATGACAGAATGTTTGAAACCCTCACACACTTGATGTAGTACTTCTCATACTCCTCTGTTGATTTCAAAGCAATACACTATTTCTACTCACTTTACACCATCTACAGGCCCAACATGAACATGAACAACAGCTGTTTTTCACTAGACTTAAATATGGTTGCACTACCCATTTGAGTGTTCTGCAGAGTAACTAGGACACTCTGAAGCTTCTCTTTACTTAGGATTGAGTATTTTAAGGCAAAGCTGCATTTCCTAGGTTTCCTTCATAGTCTTTGTTCAGAGAACCTGCCAAGCTTTTACTGGTAGAATCAGTTGTGTTTCTTTTAGCTCTTTGAAATCAAGTCCCATATATGAAGAGAACTGGAGGCTTGAGCTGTCTTCTACAATAGATCTTCTGGCAAGACAGGTGTTTAAATGGACTTATATAGAGAAAAGTAGGCTAGGATATGTATACTGATCTTTTACTGTTAGACAGATGGAACTTTGCTAAGTTTCCTACCTGTATAAGAAATTGAAACCTGCATTTGTTTGTGTTATTTTTCTTGGAAGGTACTTAAGCATTAGAAGACCTTTAAGGAATCTTTTAAAATCAAGAATTAAGGACAACTTTATTTTCCTCATGAGTGCAATTTTCTCCAGTAAACAATGTTGACTTGTTCAAGTGCTCAGCTCGGTTTATGAGTTTTAGATGAATGTCCATATAAATACCTTGGGTTCTATTTACTGATTGATCTGGGGTATGTTTCTTCCTTTCATGGTAGTTGTATTTTTTCATAGTGGGGTTCAAGAGTACTCTAAAAATATGCTCTACAGTTCTTTGTGTAAGGGCATCCACTTCTCATTTGAATTACAACCTGAAGTCAGAAGCTGAGTCAGTCTTTTACCACCTAGCTACAGAGTAGCTAGTAAGAAGCAGTAAGAAATGCTCTCCCAGAATTTAGTTTCAGATGAGATCAGGGAGAAAACAAAGAATCTCTACTAACTGGCTCAACCTTAAGTTAAGAATTTACCAGCTGTCCATCAGAAGCTGTCTTCCATTATATCATTGTACTTTCTCCTTTAGCTCTGCCAAAGATTTAAAGTTGGAAATTGGAATGAAAGTGAGAGCATGTGTCAGGAGTACCTAATGAAATCAACATAGATTGAGTACCTAACTACAAAAAAGCAAGTGAGTTAAAGTTTGTTGTTAACCTTTGTATGCTTCTGATACAATATTGCTTCAAAGCCTTAAGATGAAACCCCTATGAAAATTACTCAATGCCTATTTACATTACAGCTCTAGAATAGGGAGAGGAGTTATTAAAACTGATACAATATCTATCCTGTTTAGGAAGTGTAAATGAAGATGCGGGCAATGTCTCCAGTCTCTCTAGGCCATGTCATATTTGATCATCCAGTATTCTTGTATGCAGCTTGAAGGTTAAAAGTTGTTTTACATGTAAAGGAGGACCTTCAATATTTTGTATCTTCAGAGCAGTGAAACAGCAAAATAACAACCAAGTATCAAAATAGATGTCAGTTTAAAGGAAAATTATATAGAGGGAGCCAAGAAAAAGTGATCAGTTTGCAGTAGTACTGTGAAAAAGAAAAGCACTTAGACCAAACAGATTTTTCATTCTCCGAGCAGTTCAAGGCATCAAGCAAGCAGGTCAATGAAAAGTTTAACAGTACCAGAAAAGTTCCCCTAAGACTAAGTACTGGAAAAATGTGTAGAAGTGCCCTGGCAAAATACCTGTGTAATCTAAAAACAGTACCAGAGATGAGTGGAAAAGGTAATGCAGTCTTAAAAATCTCTTTCACTAGACAGACATTAAAAATAGACACTACTGGGGTCTGCAGAGAAGATCAAGCACAGCTCATACATTGCAGACCCTTCTAAGTGCCCAGTTTCTGTCTGCAGATGTAAAAGATGGGAATGTTTGGAATCTGACTGCAAAATCTCAGAAGTGATGATAATGCTGTTAAATCAAAACACTGGTCATTGTTACATCCTACAGATTTGCAACTAGCTGCTAAATTAAGGATCACAAATTGATTAGTGATGTGTTTGGATTTTCTTTTATACAGTTCTGAGCAGACATAGAGAGGAATACAACCTTGCTTTGTTGCCTGAGTGTATGTTTATCTATGATACTTCTGAAGAGTTTATTATTCTATCCAGTAATCAAGAGCTATGCATCCTGACTAATTCATCATTAGAATTGTACTCATCTGGATTCAGTTTTCTTATATCATTCCCTGGTACTTTATTGGATCTTTGGACCCCTATGTTCCTCCAAACATGGAAGTAACCTGTAATAAAGTATGTATATCACCATACACAGATCAGTATCTTATGCAGAGACTAACAGAAACAAGTACTTATACCACTGTAAAAGTATTCCTTTCACTTGAGGAAGAAAAGAAGAAAAAAAGATGAGTGACACAATGAAGGAACTCATCAGTTATTATCTCTTATGAAGGTCATAAGGTAAGAGGGATTTGATGAAATCTACTATGAAGTCCCTAAGTGGATCTCATCAATTAAGGAACTCTATGAGTACTATCTAATATCCCAATCTAATATCCCAAGTCAATTTCAGTATGTCCTTAGGGACCCTAGATATTTTCTGTATCCTACTAAAAGAAAAAGAAACCTCTAGCAGTTGGGAAGTGAGGAGCATTTGGGACTGCAGTTTAAAAAAATTACCCCATTCTGCACAATGATTACCCATGGATTCCGTGGCATATCTAGATTTTCAAAAGAACAAACCTTTTGGTCAGCACTCTCCCAGACACCTCTGCAGGCTGATTTGAGGTATGGCAAAAGCAGAGAACACATAATGAACAAATGAGCAAATCATGGCTTTTTTCCTTCTGATGTGAATTTAGTGCTTGCAATGCTCTGCTCTTGGAAATTAATATCTCAGTTATACAGCCTTGAAAAGTAGTGAAATTCAAGAAATATCTGTGAAGTATTGCTTGTGATACTCATCTCAGAGCTGGAAAAATCCCACTATAGTGATGCAAATAGTCTTAAGTTCCTCTGTTATGTCTTCTGAATGCCCTATAATGTTGCTTATTTTAGGAAATATTATTATGTCTCTAATATAGGAAACATTTTTATGTCTCTAAAAACAGACAAAGAGCCAGGTTTTGAAAGGAGACATTTGTGAAGTGAAAGTGAGATTTGTGAACTGCCACCACGAAATCTATTTATTGACCATTCCAGGAGAATATATAAACCCCAGGAAGAGGGCGGTGACATATTTGAATAAGCCACGCAACCTTCCACGAACCAGCATTGCTCCTTCAGGGGTATGTGCATGCATCAACTCCTCCATCTACAGGCCTGATTGCTTCTGGGAAATGCAGTCTTCTTGCTGTCCTTCTGCTTTTGATTCCCTGTGTCTGTGCCTGTAAACATTTACCTAAAATCAATCCCTAGAGACATTGTTGTTTATTCTGCACAGGGTGCAGGGTGGAAGATTTCCACAAATCAATTACGCCAAAGAGTAAAAGCTGAGAGAATTTAAAAACCTGCTTGCCTAATACCTACGTAGTTACTACCTACCTATTGCATAATTGTTTCACTTGCACGACCTTACATAATATATGTCACTCCTGTGTGGGTCTCTAGTGGGCTCTTGTGGTTGTTTTAGGAGATGAGCCCTACTCAATTTTGAGCGAAACTGAGTTCAGAATGCGCAGAACTACAGGTTGCGTGCCAAAGAATATGTGGTCTGTAACTTTGCACCACATATTCTCAATTACCAAGCAGGTCATAAATCACAAAAGCTTGCCATAAACTTTGGGCAATATCTGCTTAATACACATGATAAGTGAAAATGCAGCAAAAAAATAAGTGCTAAGAGAAAAATTTGTATCTATTGGCAGTAAGGTATTTATTGACAATGTTGGAGGCAAGCCAGTTCACGCTGGGCAAAAACTTGCTTAACTTGTTTGTGGAAAATAAGCTATATTATAGTCTTAAGTTCATAGTTTACACCTTCTAATTTCCATATTAATGACTAGGTAGAATCTTGGGTGGATCTTTCTCTTTGGCTTCGAATTTGGGTAGTGGTCTCCTGACTTCATCCCTCCGGGTGGTCTTGAACCATCTTCATCACTGCTGGACTTTTGCCTTTTCTTTGTTCGATGACATGACCTGTCAAACTTGCAAAACCTTGGCTCTAA
>JAWWLZ010000094.1:31472984-31488417 GCA_035041345.1 Poliocrania exsul
TTACGTGTGTTGTTGAACCTGAAAACGCTTTCATTAAAAGACCCCTTCTCTATTTTATCTATGCTAATATTGTCTGGAAAGTTCTTTTCTCCCATTTTAGGCAACAAAGGTATTTCTTTTGCAAATGAAATACAAGTTTGGATAATGTGTAACCTGAATTAATTACGATTTATATTGCAGCTTAAAAGGCACTGTTCTGCATTGGAAAGTACTTTCATTTGTGCTCTGTGGTTTGGGGTCTTTTTTACACTGAATTTTTGCCGATTATGAAAAGTGGAGCATTTGTGGGAAACAGCTGGAATTAATGTTGATCCAAAATAGTTCGGTTTGAAAATTAAAGGGAATAAGACACTAGAAAGGGCTAAACATGCAATATCCCTAGAGAGTTACCTGTCTAATAGGTGTGGAACAAGAGAGAATCCATGATGTAGTGAGGTGGATTGGTAGCATACTATTTGTGCAAGAATAATCTAAAATGATTAAATAGTCATGTAGAGAGGCATAGCAGGAAAAGTTTGCATTTCAAATAGTTGAATTTTGTGGGGAAACTAACAATAGTGGAAAGGGAATGCACTTCATAATTTGGCAGGACCCTCAAGATCTGAGTGATTCATACATGAAGGCATGTTTCTCAAAGTGTTTTACTGATTCTATTAGTTCATTTCTTTGTTTTCGTGAAAACATGAGAGTTGACACGTTGGCCTGCAGTGCAGGTGGTAGTGTAAAAAATAAGTACTTGTACCAATTAATTTTTGTTTGGAGGAAAAGGTTTCTGTAGACACTTCTTAAAAAAAAGGAAGTAAGAAAATTAGTTATCCTAATGCGCTTGAATGTTGGTGTGCATGTTATAGAAAGACAGTGGATGCTGTTTGCAATGTGCGTCTGTACTGGAAGTAAAACAAGCAACCAGCAGGCTCTCCTGAGAGGCCCTATTACCTCGTGGGAAAGGATTTCCAGAGTATGGTGTGGGGCGAGAAAGGCAAATTCCTGTGGTTTGTCAGTTTTAGAAGTTCAGCTTGAGTTTGTTTTTTATCTGCTTGAGAGATAATACGATTACTCGACTGGAAAGGTACTTTAGGGAGATCCTTCCCCTTCAGGACATGATCAGCTGTGAGGCCTGAGCAGGTTGCCTAGGGCTTTTCCAGTTGGATATTGAAACAAACCTTTCAAGGATGGTGAACTTGTGTTCATCTCTGTGAGCAGTGGGCTCTGCTGCTTCACCCTCCTGGAAGTAAAAAGTCATGCTGTATTTATCCAATCGACTCTTTTGCTTAATGTGCCTAGCAGGAGTATGTGGCCTTCATCAAGATATGACAGGTTTGAAAAGGTGCTCCAGAGGACTTCGAACAGTGAGAAGTGATTTTGTTTTGAAATAAGGATATTTCTTAGGAGAAACAAATGTTTAAGTATGTTTGAAATTGATGTTATGGTGCCTTTGCAAACAATTTTAATTATTAAATTACAGAATTGAATTAACAGATAAATACTTACATAAGAAATATGTAAATAAATGAATACTGACAATTCTAGCTTTGCTCTGGAAATATGGGACTGGCTATTTTAGTGCATCTTGTTGTTGAGTATTTTAGGGTGAATTGTACTAGCTATTCTTCAGAATGTCTAAGATAAAGTATTCTTGCTGGTACTATATTGCATTTTCTCCCCCCTGCTTTTCTCTTAGCAATTCTTACCAGCTGGATTTATGATTTTGACATCCTCTCATAAATTTTTTTAGTGTTCAGCAGCTGTTTGGCTTTGAAAAAAAATTTTGTATTGCCTCCCAGTAGTTCTCCCTGTTCCCTTCAAATTAACTTTTGGATTTATTCTGACTCAATAAAGGCAGAATTAAAAATGAGTTTTAGTTGTAATTGTGTAGTGAAAAAAGGCATAGAAAGAGCAAAAGTGTAAAACTGGAGCAATAAGTAGGTGTTTTGTAAGAACTTCTAGGACTTCAGATTTTATAATGATGGCCTTAAACTTGTATTGGTAAGCATCTGAGATTAAGTAATGCTTTACTCATTATTGATTATGCAATTACAAAAGCTTGACCAGCAGCTTCATTTAAAAGCAGTTAATGTTCATACATAGTTTCTTCTCCCGTACACTGGTCTGCCATATGGAGATGATCCATGTGCATAGCAAATAAACCTGAGGGCTTTCCTGAGGGCACCTAATTTTCAACGTAACACTTTCAGTTTTGAGGGTGGTGGATGAGGCAAGCAATTTGCATGTTGACCATATCTTTGCTGTTTCTGAAATCCTTTTAAAATCTCTTCAATCATAAGGAATTGAGGAGGTTGTGAATTTTCCTAGTTTCATGATTTAAGTTTCCCAATACGGCCGTTTGCATAAGTGTTTTTAATTAACTTAAATGACACTGTAAAGAAATTTGCAAATCATCAGCTGCAGTCTATGTGGATCATAGATTGGTAGCTATTAGTATATTTGACGTAGTGTGCTTGTCTTACTTTTTACAGGCTCATGTTCCTTTCAAGATTTAAATTCTACTTTTCCAGGCCATGTCTTGAATCCAGAAAGTGATTTCTGGCTTTTTTTTTTTAAGTAGTTCAATGCAGCTAGCTGTAAGCTGCATGATACTGCTAGAAATGTTTTGCAGACTATTTTAATCTGTAGGAAAGATTGATTGAGGCTCCTTGCAACAAGAATACTTTTTTTTTCCCCCCAGAAGATTTAAAACTACTTCTGAAGAAAGAGACACGCATGTCTTTCTCAACATGTGTGTACATCATCTTTCTGTTAAATGATGTAAATCTCAGATCAAATTTGCATGTAATAAAAACATTATTAAAAAAAATTCAGAACAAAACCAAGCAGACCAAAGCTTTATTTTTAGTGACATTAGAAGTGTTTGCTGAATCCAGAGATGTTCATGGTCCAGCATAATGCTTGGGGATGTGGGAGACATACCATTAGAGGCAGGAGATAGCCCAGGGAGTCATTTACCTACTGTCTACTATAAAATTTGCATTTTCCAGAAGAAACTGTGTGGAAAGGATCTTTAGACTTAAGTGTAATTAGTTTAAATGCTAGTCTGACTGGCATACATATAGTCAAGAAAATACTCTTAAAATTGTTATCTTATTACATTATATAAAAGTACTTGCAGACTTCTTAGATAAGGAAGAATTTTTTACCCTTATAATCTTTGGAATCTGCTATTTAGAGTTTTAAATTTACATGGTAATCTATGGAGAAATGTTAAGAATGCTTGAAAGTTTCTCAGCCTCCCAGAGATAAAATTTGGTATGATCTTATATTATTTTCTAGGAGAAAGAAAACTGTTTTCTTCAAATTGTCACACTTGGAAACAAGCTGCAATGTAGAAAATAAATTGAATTTTATTAGGTAGGATACACTGCTGCTTCAAGTTTTGATAAACTGCTAACTCTAAATAGTATTAGAGGTCTAGGCATTTAGACTGTTTAGGCAACAGGGATTTCTCTTTAAAGTTTTTTGCCATACACAGTTAGCTTCAATGAATCTTGTGATACAAGCATTTTCTAAACCTGTAGTTTCTATCAATATACTGAGCAGGGGAGAAACACCAAAGGTGTCTCTGTTCCACCTTCATTGTATACTGTCTTGACTGTTTGGGGGTTCAGTGGAAGACCCTGAGTTTCATGCTCTCCTTCCTCTCCACCTGCTGAAATGAGAGTCTGGTGGACACTTATCACTGGATGTGTCTCTTCATCTGAATCCTGCATTATTACATTGCACAACAAAAAAAATGTTCTCTTATGTTTTGGATAAACCTCATGTTTTGGGAGTACTAGCTGAGAATCCTGTACTGCTGCTTTCTAAGAATTGCCAAATCCTGTTAGAGCATAGTGGCTTTGGATTGGCTGGAAACACTGAAAAACAGTCTTTTGCAGGACAAGTATTAGAAAAAAGGGAAAGAGTAATTTCAGAACACAAAACCTGTATACAGTTACTAGGGAAGAGGCAAAGAGAAATGAAAGAATCATAGAATGCTTTGAGTTGGAAGGGTCCTTAAAGATCATCTAGCTCCAAGCCCTCCATCATGGGCAGGTGTTCCCACAAGAGAGATTGTTCAGGGCCTCATCCAGTCTGGCCTTGAACATTTCGAAGTATGAGGCATCCACAGTTTCTCTAGGCAGCCTGTTCAGTGCCTTATTACTCTTTGAGTAAAGAATTTTTTTCCTAATTTCTAGTCTCAATCTCTCCTTATTTAGTTTAAAATTGTTCCTTCTTGTCTTACCACCTTTTGCTTGTTTAAAAAGTCACTCTTCCTCTTTTTTATAAAACCTCTTCAGGGGTTGAATGGCCGCAGTGAGGTCTACCCAGAGCCTTCTCTTCTTCCAGGCTGAACAACCTCAGCTCCCTCAGCCTGTCATTGTAGGAGAGGTGCTCCAGCCCTCTGATCATGTATGTGTCCCTCCTCTGGACCCACTTCAACAGGTCCATGTCTGTTTTGTGCTGAGGACCCCAGACCCGGATGCAGCACTCCAGGTGTCTCATGAGGTAAAGGGTCAGAGATCCCCTCCCTTTACCCGCTGGCCGCTTGATGCACTTTTGATGCACCCCAGGATACAGTTGGTGCTCTGGGCTGTGAGTGCACAGTTCTGACTCATGTCCAGCTTCTCAACCAATGGGAACCCTCAAGTCCTTCCTTACAGGGCTGTTCTCAATGAGTCTTTCTCTCAGTCTATGCTCGTATCTGGGATTGCTGTGACCCAGGCAAAGCACTTTACACCTGGACTTGAGAAACTTCATGAGGGTATTGTGGGCCCACTTCTCAAATTTGTTAAGGCCCTTCTGGATGGCATCCCTTCTTTCTGTTGTCAGCTGCACTGCTCAGCTCTGTATCATCACCGCACTTGCTGAGGCTGCACTTGATCTCACTGTCTGTGTCATTGATGAAGACATTGAAGAGCACTGGTCCTGAGATGGAGCCCTGAGGGACAACACTTGTCAACAGGCTCCACATGTCCATAGAGCCATAAACCACAACTCTCTGACTGCATCCATCCAGCCTGTTCCTTATCCACTGAGTAGTTCATGCTTCAAAACCGTGTGTCTCCAGTTGGGAGAGAAGGATGTCATATGAGACTGCATAGAAGGCCTTTACAACAGTCTAGGTAGAGGACATCTGTCAGTCTCCCCTTGTCAACTGTTGCTGTCACTCCATCATAGAAGGCCATTAGATTGTTCATCAGTTCTGCTTAAATCTGCCTTGAAAAGAAAAAAACCCAGCAGTTCTGGTTAAATATGCTTTACCCAAGGGTTCTGCCCATTTAATCTAAATAAAAAGATTCCAGATGTTTCATCTGGAATCTAGTCCTTGGATCTTGAATGACAACAGTTTCACAGGTTCATGAGCATTTCAATAGTTTGCTAATTCTTTCTGGGATTGTTGGCCAGCAGAAATAGCTCCTCAGTCTTTGTCATAAGCAGCCCCTTATTTTCTCATGCTTTGGCATTTTCAAGCACAAAAATTGTTGCTCTTCTGATTATGTACATAGTCATAGTTTTGTTGAAACAGTGCTGTGATCTTCATGAAGTGGATCTTTTTTGTTGGCACTTGTGGAGATTGCAAGTAGAGGTATACCATTTGTCACACTGCTATGGAAGTGTTGTGAATAATGCTTACGGGGAAGGAAGCCTTAAAGGGATGCTGGAGGTGAGAGCTGTACAGGTCAATGTCAGGAACAGGGCAAATAATTCCTTTCAATCAGCAAGAGTTTGAGGGAACAAACTTTTTCAAGTTCCCTGGAGATGTTTATTTTATAATGGCTTTTCTTCTCCTGTGTTTGGCTTATTTTTATTTCCAAGGGTACTGTTAGTAGATCATCCTGAAAACTGGTTATGCTCAAAACATGTTCCTGAGAGGTGTAATGAACTGGATTTGTACAACCACTGCATGTGTTTTTCTTTTTTAGCAACAAGGTCTTGGCCGGCCAAGTGTATACCATGCAGTGGTGGTCATATTTCTAGAATTCTTTGCCTGGGGGCTCTTGACGACTCCAATGCTAACAGTAAGTAGCATTCATTCATCAGCTGTTGTCGTGGCAGTAATGACAAATGTTAATTTGCTAATTACTAGGGATTTGGGTTTTTATTTGTTTTATATTTCCTGCTTATCTCATTACCTGAGTCCCAGAAGTCTTAACATTCAACACTGTGCAGTAGTTAGTGTACTACAGCTGAGATCTGGACTGCTGAAAGACTGAAAGGTAATGAAAAATAAAATATCAATATGCTGTACTACTCTGTAACTTTCATTTGCCTTTTAGAGTAACATCAGTTAAGTTTGTTGATGAGAGTATCTCTGGAAATTCTATTTTAAGACTTCATGGTTCAATTAATCTTCCATTTGTGGCAATTGAATAAACTGTGCAACCCGTAGTTAACTATATGTGCTATTGTGGTCTGGCTGTGCTGCTGTTGTGTATCTTAAAGTAAAATGTAAAGGCGTTCATGCAAGGAATGGATTTCATAAGTATTTAATCTGTTCTGGAATAAGGTTGTTTCCCAGATGTACAGATAATTGAGTGTTTGGTAACAGGATATGAAGCGTTTCATCTGAAGACGTGGATTTGGTTCATTGAAATTAGGCCTGCCAGGGAGAAGCCATCAAAAGTCTGTTTTCATCAGTTAATATCTGAGAGCACTTTGAATACCTGACAGCCAAAGGTTTGTGGGATTGAAAGAGTTAACTAATTTTCTTCCCCAAACTCCAAATAAAATAATCTACATAACTCTTGAAATGTGTTTGTCTAACCTTCCTAAAAATTCTGAACTTTTAAACACAGCTTGATAATAAGAAAGTCCATATAAAAATTTAACATAAAACAACTCTGTCATTAAATGACCATCCTGTCATGCTGTCTTGCAAGTGTCAAAGTATGGGGAAGCTTACTGGGTGATCTTTCTTATTTTTTTTCCTTTATTTTTTTTCTTTACTGAAGTGCTCAACTTCAACTTGCTTGACACTTCTCATTTAAAGGGATAAATATCCAAATAGTAATTCTTACACAGTCTGCAGAAAAACACCCCTTCAATAAAACTACGTGTTAGGTGGGTTCCTCAGTAGTTTCCCAGTAGTGTCCTCCCTTTCAAATTGTTCTGTAGTTGCAGGTGCATCTTCATTTGTAATCAGCTTTGCATGCACTGAAAGGCTGCTGTTTGGTTTAAATAATTTCACATTTGGTTTGGTACTTTGCACCCTTCTATCTTACCTTGGCCTGCTTATCAGCCAGCACTACTAGAAGTCATATAGAGATTTCTCATGAGCTAAGTTCAGCCTTTGAACAGTGCCAACTGTCCACTTATGCTCAAGCAGGTTTGTCTGACAGGAGAGACAGAAATGGAAATGTCTGGCCTGGTGATCAAAATCCATGGTCACTCAAATTTTTTGTGGTTTTATCATGATTCTCTAGGTCATTGTCAACATTCAAACTGATTAAAATGTTGTATATTATGAAAATGCATGTATTCTATGATAGCCGAGATTATTTCAAGTTCTTTTAAATTTAATTTTTTATATAGCTTTTCACTTCTTTTGACATCTTTTGACAAGCTGTACAGTTTGTTACATGGCACTATACTTGGAGAAGAAAAGATTTGAAGTGTTTATTTAGCAGACAGAGGCTCTTTTGGTCACAGACTGCCCAAAGCTTATGCTCATAACTTTTATTTATGTACTTATAAACCAGTGTTAGTAAATCACCATAAGCAATATTAATCACTTACTGACATGTTCTGTCTTCAATAGAATTTTTTTCAATATTGTATCTGTTGATAGAACAGGAGTGAAACATTTCCCTCTCCCATTTGTCAACTTGCATTTGTCTTGTCTATAAAGTAGCAGAAATTAGTCTGAAAAACTTGAACTAATAGCAGCAGTGGTTACCTCCCAGGAAGAAATACTGGAAAACACTTCACAGAAAGATCGTTAGATTTGACTGTGAGTTTCCTGCACTTTTTTTTTTAAACTTAGAAATCATCTGCTTTTAGATCTCTAATTTGAAGACTGACTTCTTTTTTTTCCATTTGTGTAATGAGGTCTAGGATCTAACAGGTGAAAAATTGTTCTAATTATCTTACCCAAAGATGACACCAGAAGGGAAAGGGGGTATAAATGAGAAGAATTATCTGACCAGTAGTTAATATGAGAACCACCACCTTTTTAAATGTATGATTTGAGTATCCCAGTCATCCTTGAAAAACGATACTGATGCTTTTCAGTGACACTACAGTATTCTGTTTTTTCAGGCCAATGGCTTTCTCATTATGCATACATGTAATTTTTGTAGTTGGTGGCACTTCTCTGTAAATAATGAGCAAATGAATTTTGTGTGCATGCTTGCTTTGATCATTGCAATAACTTTTTTTAATCAACATGCTAGCAATGCTAGCACCTCTGAGGCCCCTTAACTCTCTTGCATATTTATGGTAAATCTGTTTAGTGTAGATTAACATTCTTGCCCTTGAATTAGGACTGCTGGTAAAGCACCTTAAATGAATTCATAGCTGTATTTAAACACCTAGAACTCTTGCTCGTATTTATAAGTATCTGCTTGTTCATCACTAGTCTTTCTAACTGTATGGCTATTGAATAGTTGCTGTTTGTTCAGTTGTGTATATGGAGCTGTTTTTACCTTGTCAATGCAAGTTACCTGATCTCATTTTCCCTCCCATATATTGTTATTGACTATGTTTTATTCAACCTTTTGAAGGAATTAGCTATGTCAAAAGTTTTGTAATTTTTACTGCACGGAGATGCTTTTTTGTTATACTGATCCTCTTTCTTTATTTTAACAATTTCTTATGAAGACAAATAGGAGGTATAACAATTTTTCTAGGAATTTTTTTTTCAGTTTTTATTTTCAGATAAGATAAAAGTTCACATCGAGTTGTTCTGTTCTACCAAATTTAAACTTGGAATCACCTTTCTCCTGTCTCTCCTGATTCAAATAATTTTTTTTTTCCTGCAGGTCTTACATGAGACATTTCCCCATCATACATTTTTGATGAATGGTCTTATTCAAGGTGTTAAGGTAAGATCTTTTTAGAATCTTTGACCGAAATATTCTGAATGTTCTTTTGTTTTAACTTGTCTCACTTGCTTTCTCCATAAGAACATACAAAACACTGAGAATGTGTTAATTCTTAAACCATTTTTTCATTGTAGTGGTTGTTTCTTGGGCTCAGTTCAAGTTTTATTGCTAAGTGGTAGCATCTTGAAACAAATGGAATGTTTCTCAGAAGTTTAAATTCCTCTCATTTGAATAGGTATCACTTGTAGCTATTGTAATTTTATAAGGATCTTTCTGAGAAGAGCTGGGGTTTTAATATCTGCTTCCTAATGTTAGATGACTTATATCATTAGCAGATTAGTACAACCATAATGATGCCACTGAGATAGAAAATGAAGCACTGAAACACCATAGTTTTGTCTTAGATGTTGCATGAAAGCTAAATTTCATCTTTTTTTTTTTTTCCCCTGTTCCTTTTTTTATCAACTTTTGAAAATTCTGTGATGGTCAAGCTATTCACGTTAGGTTACAGCTTACTTACACCTCTCCATTCACACAGTGGTCGTGCTGGATTGTTGCCACAATCAAAAAAGGTTGCAAAATTTTTTCTAGCATAACTAGAACTTGCAAGTTTCTTTTTTTGCTAACTGTCATACTGAGAAGCTTCAAAACCCTTACTGTAACTTATGACTAAGTTAATTTATAGCACTTAAAAATATTTACCTTTGTATCCTGTAACAAACCTAAAGTACTGCTTTTAGTGGTGAGAACATGACAGCTTTAGAATTGACTTGTTGTCTTTCGTGGTGGATTGACAGAACACAATGCCCTTGAGATGCTAGTGTATATCAGACTAAAAGAGGAAGTTACCTCCTCATTGGCTTCTTAGAAGAAAACAAGGTTCATGTTCTTCCTTTTTTTTAATTTCAAATCTTTTTGCTTACAGTACAGTGTAACTATGTGCATCACTTGCAAGTAGTAAATGGAGAATTCCCTATTGTTTTTTTGCAGAGCATATCTGTATAAAAGTGCATTAATGTCATGGTCCAAGTGTTTGTATTGCTCTAACAGGTGTAATAAACAGAGGATCATAGACTAGAGTGAGCTTATACTTCAGTGTCTAATTTTTCCTTTAAAATGCTGTTTGTGGAACATCAGAAGTGTTTTCAGTGACAGCAGAACATGTTAGTTTGTATGGTAGTGAAATCTGATTCTAAGGAGCAGAAACATTAATTTCAACTGAGTAAAACATTAAACATTCCAAAGATCTAGTGGTGTGGCTTTACAGCTTTTACTTTCAAGTCACCTGCTGAAAACATTGAAATCAGGGTTGTTTATAAGGATTTGGCAGAACAGGGATTTAGTGCAGTATTCTGTACACGTATGTTAAACTTTAAAGTAACTATGTTTGCATAACAGAGGTAAGCTAAAGTTAGCTGTACAGAACCATGCATTTACTAGTGTTTGTGCTTACAGCAGAGTTGGATTGATGAGTGAAGACTATATTAATTAGGAGGAAAATATTCTTCTAAGCTAAAGTTCTGCAGTTTACAAACCTATGAAATCCTATACTTATTTTAATTCTGTGTAACAGAGAACAAATTTGAGACCTAGATTCTAGGTCTTCATGAAATGCCAAAAAATCTAATATTTGATCCTCCATCAGGGATCCTATACGTGTAAGTCTGACCTTTGCTGCTGGAATATTATGGTGTTCCATGATCTCAAGGTGTCGAACTCACTCAAATGGTTCTCGTAGTTCTTGCAGCCTACAGATGTACTGTACATGATGAGTATGTACAACAAAGCATTAAGTGTGCTGTTAAATTTGCTTCAGAGAACGCTTAATGTTACGCAAAACCCTCTCTTAGGACAGTGCAAAAGACCCTACAAATAGAGGGGAACTTGGGTTTGAAATCTAGCATGAAGTCTCTCAGTAGAGGCTAAGAAAGTGTCCTTTGTGTAACTAGACTGTATTTTAGCGATTTTAAAGAAGCTTTTTCAGTCTGTGATGCTTCTACATTGAGTAAAACGAATCTTGAAAAAACATATGCTATCTCTTTTTTTAAAAATTTGCTCGTTTCATAGATTCAAAACATAAAATATCAGAATCACAGAAAACTAGACTGTAGAAAAAATTATGTACATTTTCAGTTATCTACAACTTTGTGCTTAATTTCAAATCTATTTTAAATTTTAGTTCTTTCTTACATAGTGATTAAAGTGAGCCTTGGAAATGTGTATGTAGACATATTAATTGTTTTTCTTCTGTCACAGGGGTTTTTGTCCTTTCTCAGTGCTCCACTAATAGGTGCTCTCTCAGATGCATGGGGAAGGAAATCTTTTCTTCTTCTTACAGTTTTCTTCACCTGTGTCCCAATTCCATTAATGCGAATAAGCCCATGGTAAGTGGTAGACTGTAGTAGCAAGTTTATCAATAGAGCACATATTCAATCAGAGCAGTAGTTTGGGGAAATGGGAGAGGGACAAGAAGACGAGAAGAAAGCAGCTGTACTTTCAAGGCATGACTACATTATTCTGGAACCTTTCTATATAAGAGATGTTAAAACTGTGTATCTTAAAAGTAGACATAATGAAATGGGATTTAATAACTGTATTCACGCAAGTAAAACAGTACTTGAAAGGATCTGATAGTCTGTCTAACTCAATTTTAAGCTCAGTTGCTAGTTTTTTTCCATTGATGACTGACAGTAATAAACGTCTTCAAAGCTAAACGAACCTTGGCACTTATTTGCCAGAGAAGAGTATAATTGCTGCAAATGATACCTTTTAACTCTTTGATTAGGACTTTGAAACCAAGTCAACACCCCTCAGTTAAGACCGCAGTTTTATTTACATTAATTGTGAAATTTGTGAGATCATAAAAGAACTTTGTGCACAAGGAATGCATTCAGAGTTCAGCTTCCACAGCATTATGTATGAAGGTCTATTCCTTAACTGGCCGAGGAAATTAGTTCTAGGATAGATTTTTTTCTTAACTTAAACTTGAGAGTGTAAAAATCTATAGGTACCGTGTCCTGAAGGGACCACTTCTTCTTTTAGGCTCATGTAAAGTAAACAGGAGAACATAAAAAATTAAGATGCTGTTTTCCAATATTTAAGTGAGACTGCGTAATCTTGCATCTCCAGTAAAGCTTTATTTTACTTCTCCAGGAACACTTCTCTTAAGCTTAAATATAAACCTGCTTATTTGTAAGATAAAAAGAGATCTTAGTTCACACTTTCTAATTGTTGCTTTAAATTATTAGGTGGTACTTCGCTATGATTTCAGTATCTGGAATCTTTTCTGTTACCTTTTCTGTAATATTTGCCTATGTAGCTGATGTAACACAAGAACATGAAAGGACTACAGCCTATGGACTGGTAAGATATGCTAAATTTTGAGGAAGAAGGTCAGTTTATGATGCACAAATTTGATGCACACATTGTTTTCTGATTAATGTAAAGAGATTAATAATGGAATGAACCATGTCTCGAGACACTGTGAGGGGGCAATGAACAGAGTGCTGTGTGCTCATAGGAACAGAATAAAAACTGGACAACTTTACCTGCACAGAGGACACATGTAACAAAATATGTCTTAAGTTTCATAAGCAGAACATGCAGTGTTGTAAAAGGCAATGCAAGTTATTTAATGATGTGTGTAGCAATACCTTTATCACCCATAAATCGTACTCTTAGTTCATGTGACTTTTTTTTAATGCAGAATGTCGTCTTCTATAGTCAAAACAGCAAGAAAGAATGAAAATGCATAATGCAGTATTTTTAGTAACTTAGTCATGACCGTCCTTAATTAGCAAAAGATGAAGAAAATAGTTCAGTTAGTAGAAACTAGTCCTTTGAGTAGTAATATAATTCCTGCTTAGTTTGTTTTCCTGGTTTCTATATTGGTTTAGGTTTTGGAGGCCTCTTGGTAGACACCCATAGCCTTTGAGCATCTTTCATCTGTTTGTCATCTCTGCATCTGTTTTCACTATACAAATATTTATTAACTTGATTTTTGGCTGATTGTGTGCTACTTTGAGCTGTTAAGGATTCCCTTTATTTTTAGCCTTATGGATGTGGATGTATGATTACTGAAATGTTGATTTAGTGGTTATAAAGGATTTAGTTCTCTTGAACTTGTGTATATTCTTGTAGCAGAGCATAAAACAGATTTGAAAGTTCTGGAATTCCCACTTTATTCCTCTTGCATATAAAGAGGACCATAAGTATATCTTCTGTTCTTACTTATTCAATAAAATAATTACGATTTTATTTTGGGGACTGTAGAAGAGCAGTAATTAGAAGAAACAACACCATAACGAAACACCCTGCTGAGCTGCCTTTTAACCTTTTTCTGATTATTTTTATAATTGATTTTTCATCATAATCTGCTGTATGTGAATATAGTACATAGTCTCTTAGTAGCTGCATACTACAGCACAGTATGATGCAAATGTTCTTGTTAAAGTTGCTGTCAAGCTGTTGTCATAGTTAATGACTTCCAGTTTACTGTGCTATTTAAAATGTAAACTGTTAACAAGGGCATTACATATTATTCTGTGTATTACCCAGAGTGCGATTTTAGTCAATTTCAAAGTAAAAGACATTTTCCTTTGAGTCAAACCCACTCTTTGACTGCAAATCCTGTCTGGTATAGTGTGCTGTTGAGGAGGTTGGGGAGACTATATTTGGACCCTTATTTATGGTAGTAAGTGATGATGTGTTAACTCTTTTTCATTTTGTGGTTTGTTTTTCCTTTTTTTAAACTTGAATTTTTACTGGTGTGTTTTTTAAAACCATACTTCTGAGGAGGGTTGGTGGTGCTTATGAATTTGTAAACTTCTTGTGCTGATGAGTTTGTGAACTGTTCCTGTGCATAGGTATCTGCCACCTTTGCTGCAAGTTTGGTAACTAGTCCTGCCATCGGAGCATACCTGTCTGCCAGCTACGGAGATAACCTTGTGGTACTAATGGCCACATTGGTGGCTGTTGTGGACATCTGCTTCATCCTGCTAGCTGTACCAGAATCTCTGCCAGAGAAAATGAGACCTGCTTCTTGGGGATCTTCTATATCATGGGAACAGGCAGATCCTTTTGCAGTAAGATGCGCTTCAATAAGTAATTATTAAATATTTGATGATTAATAAATAAAAATTATTAATTGCATTTTGTAATCTTGAGAAATCTTTAATCTTACTGGTAGCTTGACTACTCAGTATACCATAATCTCGGTTCTCTGCTCTTGCGCAGAAAGATCTAGATACCTTTTAAAACCAAAATCAAGCCAAATTTTGTGGATTAAATAATTATTGATTTGAAAATAATGTTTGATGTGAAAAATGCTTTACTTTTCTAACTTACGTACTCTATTTTATTGTAAGAGAAATGCTGAATTCTTACACCACAAAAATCAGTATTTTAAAACCTTTTTCACTTCGTTTGTATGTTTGTCAATATCTCTCACCACTCTTGAGCTCTACTTTTGGTTATATGTGATTTCTTTCTATTACAGAATGAATTTATAAAGCCTGATTTTTCTACAGGCACATATAGAAAAGGCTAAAACATATTGTGCACTTTTTGTAGTAACTTGTTCACTTATTCAGTTTGTGTTTGTGTTACACCTTGGTATTTTAAGGGAGGATAGGCTGACTGTTCTTCATGAGATCCACGCTACTAGGAACTGGTTGTGAATATTAAGAGATGAATGGCATGCTTGAAAGACTGTAGTTACAGAATTTCTTTTTCATAATTTGTTTGTTCCTCAAGTAATTAATATGGGTGAATAACAACTGTACAAGGAAAAACACTCTAATATTTTGAAAAGAAACAGTTGTAAAGGAGCTGTGTTATTTGCTAGCATCTTTCAAAACAGATTATTATGGAGATCAATTATATGATGTTTTGCATTTCACTAAATATTATATGATGCTGGTTTTAGGGAATAATTGTAATTTGGCACTGAACTGTAGCTTCAAAAATCTAGTGGAAGTTTTGCGGAAGAATCAGATACCACAAACGTTATATAATGAGGTTGTTTATAACTTAACATTCAGCTTAACATTTCCATGTGTGATGTTTTTTGATACAGTAAAATGGATAGATAAAGGCATGGGTAAAAATGGATTTCAGAAAAGTAAATCTTCGTTCTATTTTCTCCTTGCTTTCATTAGACTTCGTATAAATGTCCCAATTCTTTCTTTGTTACTTTGTTTTACAGTCTCTGAAGAAGGTTAGAAAAGATTCTGCAGTTCTCCTGATCTGCGTTACAGTGTTTCTCTCCTATCTGCCTGAGGCTGGCCAGTATTCTAGTTTTTTTCTGTACTTGAGACAGGTAAGTGTTGGTGTCTTCACATCTTACTAAGGATGTTTAAATAAGTATTCTGTAAGACCTGTGTCTTGTTGAA